>JANRMT010062854.1:7909236-7952764 GCA_026402145.1 Polypterus bichir lapradei
TGACAAAACAATTACATTGACAATCATGTTACGTTATTTTCAAAATGTTTCCTTTTCTTTTTCATTGCTTCTTTAACACACTACTTCTCCGCTGCGAAGCGCGGGTATTTTGCTAGTACCTTATAAATAGTGGTGAGTCTGTGAGATTGGAGGCATTCTGACAAAGGCTACACATTAATAATACAAAAGGGGAAAATAGAATCATTTAGAGCTCTGCCGAGACAAAACAGGCATTTGGCTACCCAGGAATGAAATCTAGACCTGCCATCTTGAAGGAGCACAGGAACTCTGAACATCTCCATTAACCCTAGCCACAAGTTTCCTTTTATACTCATTGATTTGTCAACAGGAGATGTTCTTTGCACCCCTACATACCCAGATCTTTACAACACATAACATGTATACTGGCCGTCCTTCCATGTTCTAGGATACTCCTTGACTCCTCATGTAGCAACGGACGGCTTGTCTCTCCTGACTAGTCTCAAATATTGGAGTCTAAAATGCCTTTTACTGGTTTACTGATTTGTAAGTGACTGTTTTCTTTTCCCACTCTCAGACTAGAAGACCTCAACCTGGAAAGAAGAAGAATCCTGAAGTCGCCCTTCCTGAACAACCTTCATGGAAAATATTTCATAGTGCCTGGAAATGGAATATTATAATTTTTTTTTGCAACATCATTTATTATCAGCAAATTAAAAACCCCAAAGCTTCTAATGTCTCTCTTACTTTACATTAGAAAGTCATCTCCTGGGTTCTGTCTACACATCTTGGTAGGTCATCCCACATTATTATATTTTTATACAATGAGTCCGATTTAAAGTGTAAAGCCACAGTTGGCCCTGCCTTAGACTGATTCAGCATACAAACAGCAATGCCAGATTCTCTGTCTTATTTGTATGCACTTAGAAGACCAGTTTCTCGGCCACTAGATGACTCCGTCTCCCTGTAAACTGTTATTTTCTTAGCAGATACCTTTGCCTGAGGTGACTTGTAAAATCACAATAAAGGACACATTTTTTTATATGTTTACTTTAACCTGCCCAGGCAGACAAAATGACTTGCTTAGGGTTACATGGTCAGTCAGCGGTAGAGACTGAACAGGCAGCACAGCCTCTGGGCTGTTTATCTGCATAAATCAATCATGCATGATTTATAATGTATAATAAAATTCATAGTATTATTTTTTTTTATTTTTGTCCATTACTTATACTCCGTGTGGCATAGTGGTTAAGGCTTTGGACTTCAAACTGAGTTTGTTGCTTCAACTCCTGCTACTGACACAGTGTGACCAGGAGCATGTCACTTCACATACGTGTGCACCAACTGAATAAACACAAGAAATATTACCAGTTGTATCTCAGATGTCGTAAGTCACCTTGGATAAAGACGTCAGCCAAATAAGTACACATAAATATAATAAGTGCCTTGTTCAGAAATGTGTAGATACACGGGAGGCTTTCAATTTGCAAGCTGCTGCCTTCCGCCTATCCATCTTGATACTAGAATATTGTGAATGATGGTCTCCATAAGTGTTGGTTTCAACCAAAAGAGGTAAAATTTATGAAAAATATTTCAGTAAATAAAATTATTTTTCACAGTACAGAGTTCATTTCACAGTAAGTGACCTGTCTCTTCCAAATGTTTCTCTTACCTATACAGCTCCACGGGTTTGTTGGCGATGGGACGTAGCCATCGTTGCAGTTACACATATAGGATCCTTGTTCATTAATGCAGATTTGCTGACACTGACCATTGTTGTCAAGGCATTCATTTATGTCTGCAAGGAAAGAATATAGCTTTCAAGTTTAAGCATATGATCATGTCACCCTTGAGAATGCCTTTACATCATAAAGACCCATCATAAGTGTGAGCTTTTGTAGGACAGTTTTGTCTGACGATATAAATGAATCCCAACTTTTAATAATTACGCAGTGCTTGGGAGCAGGGAAGTAGGATTTTTTTCATTTGTATATGAAATTATCATAGATTTAAGTGTATTTTTGCCTGTCATATTAAAGCCTTCTTTATCTGAACCATTTCGATTACTGGACCAGTGGCCATTGGCTGGCTGGGTTGCCCTCTTGTGATGAGTTCATCTTCTCCCAGCATTTGTGCAGGAAATCGGATTGTCTCTCTTAGACGAAATGCATCAAGCCAGGTCTAGAGGAATGGCTTAGATTCTTAACACATTGGACCATTTATTACCGGAATGCTGCAGTACAAGTCTATGTATATATGATAAATAATGAACTCTATCAAAACTCACAAAAAATGTAAAGAAATGTAAAAGAAAGAGGTTGGGAGCATTCACTAACAGCGCGTTGGTCTGCTGCACCCAATACACGACAAACCACCTGGATTGGGACCCGAGTGCAGCAGGTGACACCTCAGCACCACACTGGAATGGGAGGTTTTCTATGGTGACTTGAGTACCAACACTTTATTATCAACAGTAAACATGTAAAGAATCAGTTAATCCCTTTATTTTAACCAGTAACATGACTAAATGTCTCCATTGGAATGAGAGCTCTAGAAGCATGGCACCTCGCTTGAGTACAGGCTTAGAACAAGGGCTGTAAATACTGTATTACATGTTCCTGAGCATTGTCCATGCTTGTTACACACAGCACATTTGGTAGCTGGTGACTGTTTGCACTCAGTGTGCGGAAGAATGTCCATGTAGTGCTCTCCTGTTAGTCATGACAAGTTGGACATCTTATGATGAAGAAGCTCCATCAGAGCAACTCTCTGAATCAGCACCAAAGGCTACAGGTTCCTCATCATCCAACTGATTGTCGCTATCTCTGTCTCTGCCATTATCAACAAAATATTCATCTTGTAAGAAATCCATTTGTTTCAAAACATCAGCAGCTTTATACTTTTTAGTGACAACATAACTATGGATTTTCGATTTATAGCACTGTTTTCTGTTAGCTGTTGGCTCCCAAAAAAAAATTCTATGGCTAGCCACTAGAGGGCAGCACTATAGTAAGTAACTGAGATGCGGAAGTAAAACTTGTCAGCAAGCTGGCTGAGTATTTAGTGGCTGTTCTCTTGTAGATCGCGTTTTGACTTAACTCGGATCTGACGTTCAATGTGTTAATCTTTGTACATCTATGTATACAGAGCATCTCAACTAATTCTCTAATTTTATGACTAACAAGTCCTACACTGAAATTAAGTTCATTGTGAAATTTTATTTCAAACATCAGATCTCAAGGTATTTTTTAATGTAAACTTTAAATGTAATGTAAAAAAAATCCCTGTTTGTATAAGTATTCAATATCTGAGCTGTGGAAGCTCTGTTTTTACATAAGTGAACAACAACCGCGTAACAACAAATCTTTAAAATCTATATAAATAAAATCATAAGCCATTTCTATTTGGATGTCTGTTTGTTTTTTGCTAATCATGCAAAAATGGCTGAATCTTAACGATAAACAAGGCAATGTTAATAAATATCAAGCAGTAAACTAATGACTGAATACAAAGCTGATGTTCGATTGCTGGTGCTCACTGTTCGTATTTCTGTGGTGCGTACGGCAGACACAGTGGGAACGGTAATTGACTTTTTGCAAGTTCTGTGAATAGCAGGGAGAAGTCTGACCTTGGTTACACTGAGGGCCTGTCCAGCCAGAGTTGCAGGTACAATGACTCGGAGTCACACAGTTTCCATTCTCACAATTGCCACAAAGTGCTGCAAAATAAAGAAAATGACTTAATGCATTTTTCTATTAATTTCTATTAATACAAATAATAACACAGAAAAAGATTTACCGTTTTCACATGAGTCTCCCTCCCAGTTAGGGGGGCAGCTGCACACACCTGGACTGCTACACCAACCTCCATTTTTACACCCCTGTAAACACAAGGCTGCAAAAAAAAATATCCAGCTGTCAGTTCAAAATCTTTGAACCATAATGCAATAATTGAGCACATAATATCAGGGACTTTTCAGAATTACATTTTTTTTCATTTGTTTTTAAATTAAACATTATCGTTTCATTAAAAACTTGCATGTGTCAAACTTTAATTAGTTTTATTAAATCCAACTCAATGAAAATTGACTCTTGTAGGAGGACTATTATAACACTTTAGTACTTCTCACGTGCAATGGAAGAAACTAGTAACTGCTATTTTTTTCAAAATTGAACTTTTTTAGTTTTTGGAGTTACTAGGTCTTTTCTGATATTATGAGGTAGTGGTGATGGTCAAATAAGTCTTCATTCCGGTCATACCATGATGGAAGAAGCCAGTATGTCCACAGTACTTTATGATCTGCATGACAAAAACCTAGCAGCTCTATTGACCAATGAGGATTTTTTTTCCCTAACAGTGACAAGAGAGATCACTGATAACTGGAGAAACATAAAATGTCAGAATCCTAAACTAGACATTATACAGATGTATGCTTCTCTTGTTTTCTATGTATCTGCGGTTTTCTGCATTTTCTGTTGCATCTTGTTAATAACGGCTATAGCACTCTGCATGTAAGAGAATGAGATTTCTTAAGAAAAGAATGTCAAAATAAGTCATCTTTTGATTTCTGACTAAAAAAAAACAAAACATATATATATATTGTGGGAGATGGTTGGTTGTTCATCTTGGCCAATACCCCCAGGCGGCCAGATGGAGCCCTCCCTGTAGCATGGAAGTGCCCCAAAGACCAGCAGGGAATCCTGGACAATGGAGTTTCTATTCCCAACCCTGCTGGATACCGTGGGGCCCACCAGAGGACGCTGCAGGGAGGCTCAAGGACTTTTTTGTGCCCTATAACCCGGAACTACATCTTAGTCATGGCGACAGAGGAAATGACGTACTTCCGGGATGAGGAAGGAGTGTTTTCATCTGACCCGGAGGTGCTAATAAGTCACATGGACAGGGGTTCAGGAGCACTTCCAGGTCATGGACTATAAAAGACAATGAGAAACCCCAGATGAGTGAGCTGAGTTGGGAGGAAGGGTGGCAATGCGTCTGGGAGTGGAGGATTGTATTGGTTATTGATAGTATTGGTTATTGTATGAGTAGTGTGGAGTGGAGGGTGCTTGGTGCACGTAATTATTATAATAAAAATAATAACTGTTGGACTTTTACCTGGGGTTTGGCATGATACCTGAGGGTTCAAGGGAGCGATAGCGCCTCCTACTGTTACAATATACATATACAGTATATATATATATATATATACGGTGTATATAAAGAACCCAAAAACAAAACTTACGTTGACAGGTGTAGCCATCAGAGATCAGCACGTAGCCTGGCTGGCAGATGCAGGTGGGCTTTCCTCCAACTGTAGTACAATTTTGTTCACATCTGGTAGGATTACAAGGATCATAAACTATTTCTGTGGAAATAAAATGTATTATAAGTGACTTGATACAGTTTATGTGGAGCTGGTAAAATCACACTAAATAAGGTATTTACTAATATGAAATAATTACAATGCGCTTTACATGAAATATATTTTTACTGTATATGCTACCAGGCAGGGACACTGGCAACGTTATTTTCATAGCTGCCTCTACACCTCGGGATCCCAGATTCTATCCCCGGCTTGTTGACTGCCTCCAAACTCCCACAGTATCTGTGTCCATCTCTTTTTGTGTATTCTTAGCCTTTCTCTCTGTTAACTGCCTTTGTCCAGTTGCTCATGATGACACATAACATATTACAGGTTATTTTATTTGTTCATTGTCTTCTAGCATTTTTGTATGTATTTAGGGTTTGGGACTCTGACAAGGAGCGATCTAGAAAGAAATAGATCTAACTAAATCTACATTATCCAGAACACATATACCAGGACCTACTCTTAGAGTGAGGCTTGGGCATGGTGTTCGCCAAGTGCCCGAATGACCCATTTAGCCACGTTGAGTACATAACTGCTCAGAAAGCAAAGGGGAAGGGTTGGGTGTGATGCAGGTCAAGTAATGAATGAGTGTGACGCATTCAGACAAAATACACATCAATACTGGAAACTGGCTCTTGCCAAGTGGAGCATAATATTTTGTATGGGTAAGGAAATGGAGCTCATATCTGAAGGTGCAAAATTTATGCCATATTTTCAATCCGAGCTCTAGACAAAATACTGGATGCTGAAACCAGACTTCTCAATTACGGATGATCTGTAGATGGACAATGAGAGAGCCCCCAGCTCAATGCCATACAGTTCAGATTTGTAACAGTGGACATAAGGGTCACCACAATGTGATTTTGACTGGTGTTTGCATATATGTACCTAACAGTTATTCATATTATTTGAAGAATTGGTAGTCTGGAATATTGGCTCTGGAGCAATTTGAAATTTCCAAAATAACTCCACTTCCTTGGCAATCCCTGGAAAAGCCTGTGCTGGTGTACTGAATCAGAGAATTTGTCCAGTAGTTAAGGAATAAAATGGCTATGGAAGAGTGGAACAATTCTGTCCTGACACAGATATCAGAGGGTTCCTCAGAATGTGTCAATCATGATTATATGCTTTGTGGACTTGGCAAAGGTTTACTACCGAGTACCTCACTTGTATCTTGTGGGATGTTCTCAAAGAATGTGGAATTCTGGGGCCATTATTGCATACAATTATGCAGAAAAGTTGTGTTTACAAATCTGCCCATTGTTGGCCATGGACTCCAAAAAGAGTGCTTCTTGTCTACTCTTCTGGTCATGATTTTCCCAGACATTATGTCAAGGTGCGGTCTTCTTTGGAGAGTATCCAGTTTGTTGTTTGCAGATGTCCATTTGGTTTTGATAAGACTGTGATCTCCATTGCTCACTGGATTGGTTTAGACTGAGTGTGATCCAATGGGAATCAGAATTTACATCTATGAATCTAAGGTAATGGCTCTGGTGAAAAGTGTCTTTGTCTCTGTAATGAAGATTGAAGTTGTTACATCACATACAGCACCTTAATTACCGCAGGATCTTATTCACAACTGCGGATAGATCTAATTGTGACTTTAAGAAATTAATTGAGTGCAACAACAGCAGCCTTGTGGATGTTATACCAGACTATGGTGGTGATGCTAAAGCTAAAAACCAGCATAAAGATTTCAGTTTAAGGCTCGGTCAACAACTTCTGTCCTTACCTATGGTCACAAGCTTGGGGTGGAGACCAAAAGAATGAGATTATAGCTAAAAAATGGACAAAATGAAATTCTTGGATATGGTTGTTGGGCTCAATTTCTGTTAAGAGCTCAAAAATACAGGAGGACCTCTGAACAGAGCACTGCTTCTTTTAACTGGGGTGGTGTGTAATACGTAGTTTGAATAACATTCACAGGGGATGAACCGTATGTTGTCCATGGTGGAAGACCAAAGAAAATACTGGAGAGATTTAATCTCTTAGCTGGGTTGGGAGCATCAGGGAATTCTCATGGAGGAGCAGAAGACAGTTACTGGGGGATAGGGTGGTCTGGTCTATTAAACGCAGGGTGTTGTCAAAGGACCCTCACCAGAAAGAGAAGCTGGAAAGCGAGTTGTGGCATAATTTGTTAAAAAGCACAGATACAGTGTACGTTAATCTAGATAAAACTAAAGCAACCCAGAGCTAAGGGAAAGAAAGAGTATACTGGCATACACATCATTTAGATGAGAGCTGCCATTCCATACTTTGTACAGTATTTTATGACAAGTGAGACTGCCTTAAAGTGAATCTCTAATAAATATTTATATAATATACTTATGTAATCAATTGAAATCAAAAAGATGACTACAGTGAATGATTACAATATAGCACTTAACAAATTAAGATCAATATAATCAATATTAGGAAAATTTGATATTCATAATAACAAGAGAAACAGGCAATAAGTAAAAAAAAATCCACCCATCATCTAAATTGCTTTATTAAGTTTGGGAGTACAACAGATGAAGTCAGCCCCCTGCAGCATCAGGTGCAAGGACAGAATAAACCTTGGATGGGGTGCCAGTCGAACACTGGGCTTACTCACTCAGACACCTAGACCTGACATAAAAGGCCCACCTAAACTTTTCAGAACACTTTATAAATATAGGGAATTCAAGAAGAAAGATGAAGTATCCAGAAAATTCTGTGGATATGATGAGAATGGGCATACTTCACTCAGTCTGACCTAGGATTTAGACTTACGATTCTGATGCAGTAAGACACCACTACTAACCTCCATGCTGTCTTAATAAATAATCTAGTTCCATAGCATCAAAACCATCTTATCCAATCATTTAAATCAGGGGCAGTCAAAGCCCATTTGAAGCCCTAGGTGGGGTTGATGGACATTGCCATTGATATCCATAGTGGGTAGGCAGTATTTTTAGTCCCCCTCGATGTTTGGAGCGTGTGCCCCTTTGATAGCACAAATGGCACCCCTTTATACCGTGTACGTTAAGGAGCATGTGCCTCTTGGTGTACAGAGCATGTGCACTTTTACTTTCATAAATGGCACCCAATGTGTAATGGTGGCCACTCAGTATCATTAAAGTTCAATGACCCCCCCTTGGGTTTACTTTCAATATCAGCACCCACTTATTGTCATTATGGTTTGACGACTGGGTTGGTGGGTCCCCCTTGGTGTCCAGATCGAGTTGTTTGATAAATGGCACCCTTTAGATGATGGTGCTCTAGGTGGATTTTAGTTTTGAAAATTTGTATTTTTCAACTGTCAAAAATAGCTCCAAAAACAAATCTTTTTTGTATAAACTAACCCCAAAGAATATCAGTACATTCAATCCATTTTTTTCCATAAATTGGTAATCATCAGTATGTAAGTCCACCCTCTTTTCATTTCGTAGTTCTACATATTTGGACAATATTAACAATCATCTAACCTCTAGTTATTAACAACACAAACAATTTTACTTTTTTGAAACATAATAAATCATATAAAAGTCATATGTGGAAAATGTAAGTGCAACTCTTGACTCTGCAGCAGTAGGCAGATGTGTCATTTTCTGTGTGTGTTTGCTTATCGTTCTCTGCCATTGTGTTAGTGGAATTCTGGCCCAGTTTTGTTCTTTCATTTGTTTATGTCCAGCTCTCTTAGGGTTCTGCCACAGCATCGCAATGGGGCTGAGGTGCGTACTTTGCAAAGATGTTGACTCTTTTCCTTTCTTGGTCTATCACTTATGCACTGATCCTTACATTATTGCGTGACTCAGTTTTCCCCAAGCAACTTTGCTTCTCTGAGGTCATGGCAGATGTGTTTTATCCTTGACATGGTTTTACCAGAAACCATGTATTACCCATGACAGAACTGCCAAATATTCTAATTTTATATAAAAGTGGTAGCAGACCCTGATCACGATGTAATAAAGCATAATTTGTTATTAGCGCCAACTCTAATTAGCTTCTTAACTGATAGAGAAGCAGTATCAGTCTACTTCCTTTTATAAATTTCGTTTACATGTTGTCTTTCTTTACTAAACATGACAAAGTAAAGTATGGTATGTGTCTGATAGACTCCTTGTTTTAGGACTGGGTGAATTTAAGATGATTATTAGTTATGCTATATGTATAAAACCATAGCAATGAAATAGGATTTGCTTAACTTTTCTCATGACTGATTTTAATTCAATTCACGTACTTTAATTATTGAAGGTTTCCTACAATTCATGTAGTTAACATCTATCTGTAAGATTAAGATTACAAAACAATCTGATAGTGCTGTGTAATTCTTTATTAAATTCTGAGATATGACCATAATTTTCATAGTTTACACAGTGTCTCTAAACAACAAGGAATAAGTACTGCACTTTTTCAGAAAAAAAGCAGTTTTCCTTCATTCTGGCAACTGTAGCACACCTTTCAGGAGTAGGTATCAATAAAACTCACCCTTGCATGTCCTGTTGTCACTGTCCAAGGTGAAGCCTTGCTTGCAGGCACAGCTGAATCCCCCATTGGATTCATAGCATAGCTGATCACAGTTATTAGCAGTTGTATTGCAGATCAATTCCGATAGTGCTGTAAGTAGGAAATCAAAGAGACGGTATGTGAAAAATCCTGATTAGATTTCTTGTTTTCTCTGAATTTCAATTCAGCTTTTATAGAATATAGTTTACATGTAGACTGGCTCAAAGTAGTTAGGATATAGTGGGTTGGATAATAGATGGATGGATGGACTGGCTCAAAGTAGTTGACAGATGATTAGTTTTCACAAAAACATACAAGATCATAAAGACCCATCCATCCATTATCCAACCTGCTATATCCTAACTACAGGGTCACGGGGGTCTGCTGGAGCCAATCCCAACCAACACAGGGCGCAAGGCAGGAAACAAACCCCGGGCAGGGCGCCAGTCCACCACAGGGCACACACATACCAAGCCCACACTAGGGACAATTTAGGATCGCCAATGCACCTAACCTGCATGTCTTTGGACTGTGGGAGGAAACCCACGCAGACACGGGGAGAACATGCAAACTCCACGCAGGGAGGACCCAGGAAGCGAACCCAGGTCTCCAAACTGTGAGGCAGTAGCACTACCCACTGCGCCACTGTGCCACCCATCATAAGGACCATGCTGAAGAATATACTGTATTTAAAAAAGTTTACTCATAATTTTTGTAACTGAGTAGAAAATTGAAATAAACATAATGCCAAAGTAATGGGCTTACCTACACAAGAAAATCCATTGGCTTCGAGAACATAACCTTCACTGCAGTTGCACTTGTAAGTGCCGGGGACGTTGACACACTGCTGCTGGCAGAGGTTACTGCCAAGACATTCATTAATATCTAAAACAAAGAAAACATTTTAATGGAGTCATTTATATAGTTCATTGTGTCATAGAGTGTCCAAGTCGAGGCATTTCAGGTGTCACATATTGTACATATTTTTAGTCACTACTGCTGATGAGATGCAAGAATATTACTAAGTAAGACAGTATACACATGACATAACATTCAGGTGTGTTAAATGTTTTATAACTACATGCATTTCAAAATTTTCCTAGAGACATCATCAAAGAGTTAGTTATCACATTTTG
Organism: Polypterus bichir lapradei; assembly: GCA_026402145.1. Classification (NCBI taxonomy): domain Eukaryota; kingdom Metazoa; phylum Chordata; class Cladistia; order Polypteriformes; family Polypteridae; genus Polypterus; species Polypterus bichir. The sequence continues at coordinate 7,920,190 of JANRMT010062854.1, forward strand.
CTTATGAAACATTTTTGTAACAGTGAGTCATGTTCAAAAACTACAACCAGCACCCGGTAAGTGATTTTAAGGCAAAACTACAGTAAATATGAATGGCATTATTAAAGTGTACTGCCTAGAGATAAATTAAATTGATTTATTTCAGGGTTCAAAATCTGGGAAAAGGTGCTGTCACTATTGTGAAAAGGAAAATGATAACCAGCTAGAGTCAAAGTTTTGGGTTCCAAAGTAATCTATTGCATTTTCCTGACAAAGTGGGTTATGAAAATTTTATTGAGATTGGACTAAGTGCGTGGAATTTTATAAAGAACAAATACAAACCCACCCACATCGTACTTTATATTTTATATATTAACTTCCTGTGAAAATAGAATATAATTATATGTGTTGGCAGAGTACATAAGAAAGCATGTTTTTTAACAACACTTTACATTATATATTGTAGTTAAAAACAGAACCCAAATTAGTTTGTGGTGGCTAAATAGCTTTCATACTCAACTCAAATGATGAAAATATTGCATTGATTTAGATGTTATTGTTATTTGTGATGGGTCTACGTCTAATTGGAGTTCAGATTTCTAAAACATAACATTTTTGAAAGAAGTGCCTAAAGGAGATTTAAAATCTGTTGAAGTCACAAGGCAAAATATTTGGCTTCAATGGCCTATGATGGATACCGGGTCATTGTGGTGCTTTGCTGATAAATTACAGTAGCAGAAATATACTGAATTGTTATGATCTATTGGAAATGTAGCAGTGAGGTTGTTTTTAGTGTAATAAAAATTGGAATTACAGTATACGTTTATTCACTGTGTCAACAAGCCACAGCTGGGGAGCTCATTCCCTCTTTCATTCATTGCTACGTAAGTTATTTGCATTTTTTACTTTTACGGTTACGAACACCATGTAAGTTACTGCCTACATTTGTACTCAGCTGACCCATGAATTGCTGGAACTGAGGGTCACACAGTCATAAACCAAATCAAATACCAAATACCAAATAATACTAGATAGCAAATTCTACAGGATCACACACCACTACTCTGTCGTGATTGGTTGAGAGATGGCCTTTATTCTGTTCATGCAATTGGATTGGCCAAATGGAGTAAATGGGTTAGACTTGAAAAAGACCAGGAGAAAAAGATGGCATTTAAGAGGGGGAGTGGGGTAGGCTAGCGACCACGTAGCTGCACGACTCCAGCTCTTTTTTGCTTCGAAAAGGGAAATGAGAGAGAAAGGAAAAATCAATCAGAACACATTGAAAGGAAGAAGTTTTAATGATAAAGTACAAAAGTAACTGAGCGTGACCACTAGCATCATACTCTGTAGCGTAGCAATGACTGTTGGCAAGAGGTCTTAACATGACAGTGAGTCGCCATTTGGACTGAAAGAGAAACGAGACAACACTCTGTGAGTCATGAAAGAGAAAGCCCTGGGGTTTCCTCCGGCAATGAACGACAGTTCTGAAGGTATTCCTGAGCCCTTCTGTATGAGTTGTGAAAAACATAGGTTTTTCAAGACTCCATGTTACTTTTGTGGATATCCAATTTTTCTTACTTATTTGCTTGGCTGAGAGTGAAGGTGCAGTGTAGATGTGAAACAAATTATGTCTACGGCAATAACTTACACGTGCCAAGTCCTTGGCGTTTCACATTTATCCACTCCGCTGCTGTGTAAATCAAACGTTTATTTTTCCATGTTATGTATTTTGACAGTTATAAAGTAAGAAAACTTTGTGTTTCCACTGCTTTATCAATCCACAAACAAGTGGAGGCAAATTAAAACATACTATTTGTTGGTTTAAACAGTGAAATAAACAATGAAAGGAAGTTGATCGAGTAACATTGAGTGATGGAGAAACACGAAAGCTCAAGTTCACAAAGTTGCACAGTGCCTGAAATAAAAAGAAGTTGTCACATATCAAAATTGCCGTGAAAAGGCGAGTCGTAGCCCACCGTCTGAGTGTCATGTGAAAGCTTATTAGGGTACAGAGAAAAGAAAAAAAATAGGCACACAGTGGCACCAAAAGTTTGAAATGTCAATTTTAATCTCGAAATTTCCACTTTAGTCACGTAGTTTATTTTGTCATTAAAGTAGAACATCATAAACTTCATCTTAAAATCGTTTAATTAACCAGTTTCTCAAATCACATCGTAATTAAAGTAGCACGTTAAATGGTTTGTTTTGTATTTGTTCTTCAATGTGCGCAGTGATTGTTCATGCTTCACGCAAGATGGTTGGGGTGCTGTACGCGACCTTCGATGAAATAATTTATTGCAGCAATACAGTCTCTTTCAAAATGTACTAACCCCCAATTCCTGTCCTTCCTTTTCTTTCTCCAAATACACAATCAGCTCTGTAATAGACGTTAAGCCATCTGTAAGCTGAGAACGCAGATTCTCCAAAACTTTTAAGGAACATTGAAATATCTTCGTAGTACATATTTTATTATTCTATCCATCTGTCCTTCTAGTGTCGCGCCAGCCCCAGCAAGAATACAGTGCGAGGTAGGAACAATCCGTGAACAGAGCGATGCGACACCGTGTCCTCACATGTTTAATTATTAACAATATAGATTATTTAAATGAAGTTAAAGTTTTATCTGTATAATATAATCAACATATTTTGCTGCATTTCATCTTAAAAATTATATCATCATCATATGTAAATACACGCTTTATAAAGTGGCTCAAGTTGTGCAATATTATAACTGTATCGCAAGGTTACAGTGAGGTAATTGTACTTATAAGTACAAACAGTTCTACAAGGAGCACTTGATGGACTGATTGAGTGCATTTAGAGCTCTTGGGATGATAGCATTTGCCACATGAGAGCAGTTCAAATAGACGGCATGGCTGAGGCAGCGTGTACTTGATGCTGTATACTGATAATCCTCTTTCCGATCAGCTTGCCATAGATATAAATACTCCAAAGGTGGTGCAGTGAGAGTAATATGGAAAATTATGATCCACTGTGGCAAACCCTAACAGGAGCAGCTGAAAGAAGAAAAAGAAGGTGCAATGAGAGAGTAACAACACTAAAGCAGCTATGGTACAGTATTTGGAATACTTTGGCCATTTCGTGGACCATTATATTGTTACAGGTTAATTACAATCAGATGCCTTAAACTAATAAACAATATGCAGTTCATTCCAGTGTATATGATAAAGTCGCGTCAGGGATGTGGTTCTAAAAAAGAAAGGGAAACCACACTTGAACAAAAGCACCACTTTGAGTCTAGGTGCCGCCAGTTTGCAAAACTGAGAATGCATCAGGGTTTTAGCTAGCATGAAAATGTGCGTGGCTTTACAGCAAGTTTAGGATTTATACATCGCGATATGAGCGTGGAAACGGGAGTACGTAACATTTTTGTATGTACACACCGTTTATTCATGAGGCCCCTGGTCACCCATTCCCCTGTCAGCCCTTTCAACAAGTAAGCTAAATTTGCACATGTACATGTTCATCTTCTCACGAGATAGCGCTGGTGTGCACTCATGTGCCCTGCTTCCTATGCCCTATGACATGCACTGACATGCTTCAGTAAAGCTGCAATAGCGCAGTTTTTAAAACCTTGCTGTATTTTCTGTTCTTGGCACTTTTAAACTAGTGAGAGCAAGTGAGTAACTCTAAAAGAAGTGAACAAGTGGCAGCTGATACAACTTCCTGACGGCCTTCTGAGGAGAGATGTCCACAAAACCATCCAAAATCCTGCAAAGATGCCACTGACATCGTCATACAGGCACAAGCCATTTTTCTGTTCTTTATTTAAGAGTAACAGGGCACAGTTACTTATATTCAGCAGGAAACCAAACAGAAAGTACTGTATATATACTGTCCCACAGAAAGCAGGTGAGCACACCTGTAAAACTAAACTCTTGTGAAAGGTGTTGTATCCTCACACCTATATCATAAGCAGGCTCCAAACTTAAAGTCAGTGTGGTTCATTAACAAAACCACAAATATGAATGATGGAGCTCCTCTGCTGAAGGACTGGAACCCATTGTTATATGGCCTCATCTTTCTGTTAATGGCATAGACTGCTGCTCCTTTTCTTTTGCTTGATTTGACAACCTAATTGAATAAAGCAGCTTCTTAAGTTATATAGCCTTATGGATGTTATTATATATGGAATTTGTCAGTATACTCATTCCTTGTGTTTATTTTTAACATCCTTGTTTTCACAGCCTTACGTCCTGACATGTGTGCTTAGAATAATCACTGACGTGTTGCCTTTAACTGTTATCTGTATTGTACTTTACCCTCCATAAAGCTCACACAAGCATTTCATTGATTTGTTTCCAACACCTTTGCTCATCACGTCACTCTGTGACATTTTGTGCTTAAACGAAGCTGTGACAGTAAAAGTTTAGACAGTAACTTGTGTAAAAGAAACCCAAAGTTAAATATTTGTCGCAGAATCCTACAAAGTTGTTGATGACTTTGATAGAGGTGATCTACAATTCATTTACATAATATCATTTTAGAAAATTAGCACAGTTTTGAGCACATGTTGATCTCAGCCTTGAAACTGCCCCATAAATAAACTCCATGATATTGTTAGGCTCATAAAAAATGATTTAAAGCTTTATTTTTGATCACATCTTTCAAGTAAAATACTTTGTGGAAGAGCAAAAAGTTTAACACACCTAAAACTTTCTCAATTATACCTTTAAATGAATCAGAAAAGTATGAATACTTTCTAAAGAAAATATGAAAAACACAGTAGGTTTCAATGAAAGGCATAAAAATATCCAAGTTCCATTGAATTTTTGGGTAGGGATTGCTACACTACAAATGTAAAATTCAAAAATGTGTGCAATATAAAATGGCAATGCAGTTTTCATAGATGAAGATTTCAATTTTGTAACTAATTACTAAATTAAGGGATTACTTGTGTGAGGTTTTCTTGTAAACTGTAAATATAATATTAAAAAATTTAGATTAAACAAAGCCAAGTAATTAAGGAATAAAATCCAGATAAAATGTTAGCAAGGCATGAGACAATACAACTAGCACATAATACAAATCATATTGCCATTCAGGCTTCACCATAAAATACTCCCACAATATCACATTTTCTTAAAAGAAACGTACAGTATACCAAATGTTAAAGGAAGTAAAATGAAACATTTTGAAATTAAAATATTAACATTATATTAGGCATTCATAAATCAAAGTGCTGCAAAAGCTTAAGTTTTAACCTACAGTAGGTTTCTGTATGTTTTTTCTTTTATAAAAATAAAATAATCTTAAATTTAAAGACAAATATTTTCACTGCAGTACAATAAAACAATGTTGCTGTAGTGCAAAAATTATTTCATTAAGAAGACAAGCAACCTTTTGAAGCAATGTTTCCTGCCTTTTAAATATCAAAGAGTTTTTTTGTACTTTTTTATAATTTTATAAGTTTTAAATGTGTTGTGTTAATGTAAATAAAATTTACCTCATACTGTAATTTTATATTATGAACAATTTACAGTGGTGTAAATCTGTAATAGTAAAGTTGTGGCTCTAAAACATTGTTTTTTGTTTTTCATCCATTTGCCCCGAAAAATCTTACATGTCAAACTTCACCGAAGGCTCCAGTCCATGTTTTCTGTTCCTGAAGGTTAAATTGCACAAGTGAAAATGTAATCGTGTTACCTTACCAGTCTCACATTGCTTCCCAGTGTAACCAGATGAGCAGCTGCAATTATTTGGTGCAATACAAGTACCGCCATTCAAACAGGCATCACTGCAGTATGCTACAAACAGTTAAACAAAAAAGAGATATAAGTTACAATCACTTGCATAACCAACTAAAATTAGAAAATATCTATACAAATCAAAACAGGTAATTAAATAATGACTAATGTCAGTATGATAATATAAATAACATAATATTAATTCAAGAGACACGAATTATAAATACATCAGAGCACACATCAGACATCCTTATTCAGTTTTTGTGTAGCCTTATAAGCTGAAGGTAAAAACTTCCCCTTACTCTAACAGTAGTGCCAATGTGTTAATGCCATCTGACAGAATGAAGGGGGTGGAAAAGTGACTGAGACCTTTAATAATACTGAAATGACCCCAGTCAGTTTACGGTCCTATAGAAAAACTCCAAATTTAAGAATCTTTGTAGTAGAGACAGGACACGTCTACATGTCTGTGTGGGGAGAAAGACCTCACTAAGGTGTGGTAGGCCTGATTATGCAAAGTCTTCTTGAAGTGAAAGGTCCAGGGTCAACAGAACAAGAGTATCTGAGTGGGTAAGACCCAAGGAGGGGTCAAAAATCTTCTTTAGGAAACTGGCAGTTGAGGAGAGAGAGAGGCATGGGGAGCCAGCAATATGTCCAGGAGAGATTAAAAGTATATATAGGATGCTGGGGAACACCAGGCCTTGTACAAGGAAGATGGAACCTAGTGCTCCTCTAGTAAATTAAAGGTATCATTATTTTTTTAATTGAATGTATTAAAACCATACAAACAAGTCAAACATAACAAACTAAATTCAGTTCAACCCCCACCCAAGAGAAACAGAGGAAGGCCAACAGCCTGTTAAAACTGTTAAGAGTAGTAAAGAGACAAAGGAGTCTTTTTCCCCAAATTTAAATGCTTATTCTAAAATATTATTGATTAGATCCTGCCAAGTTTTAAAAAAAAGTTTTGAACAGACCCTCTGAGTGAGAATTTTTACAATTTTAAATAGTATAAAATCAGTTACCCACTGACTTAAAAGAGGAAAGTTAAGATTCTTCCAGTTGGGCAAGATAAGTCTGCGTGCCAATAGTGTAGTAAAGGTAATTACAGTTTGTGTGTCCTTCTCCATTTTAAGCCCATGTAGAAGAACCCCAAACACAGCTGTTAATGGATTAGGAGGGATTGAGACACCAAGGCTGTCTGAAAGGCATTTAAAGATTTTTGTCCAGAATGATGTTAATTTGGTGCAGGCCCAAAACATGTGACCCAGTGAGGCTGGAACTTGATTGCAACGTTCGCTGGTTGGATCTTGCCCTGGAAACATTTTGGACAATTTCAAGCGAGACAGATATGCTTGATATATAATTTTGAGTTAAATAATTGTATTCTTTGCGCATATGGAGCTCGAATGAATTCTCTGCATTGCTACTTTCCACTCTTTTTCTGAGATATTGAGTGAGAGATCCTTTTCCCACTGTCCTCTTGGATCTTTGAAAGGGAGGGAGTGCAAAATAGTTTTATATGTTACAGAAATACTGTCTGAGTCCTTAAGACTGATCAATATTTTTTCTGGAATAGAAGTGGGTGGGAGGTGAGTTTACTTGATCTCAAAAGTGATTGAAAAGCATGGCCTGCAAGGAATGTTGCAAGGGGCTATGAAGTCATCTGTGAATAAGTGAACTAGTACAAGTTGGGAAGATCGTTCAGGGCTAGGGCTTAAGAAGATAAGGAGAGCCAGGCATGGCTAACCAAGAAATGTTATTTGATTTATCAGTAAGTATTACCACATCGGTATAAAAGTGGAACCACGGACATCTTGCCCTGTAGCATTGACATTTGTGGTCATTCTGCCTGACATAAATGGCAGGCCAAAAAATGGCAACAAGATGCTGGGCCAGAAGTTGAAAGAGGGATCAAAAACCAGTAAACAAAGCAAGGTCAAAAGTCACAAGAAAATGAAAGACAATTGTCAAAGATAAATGCATAAACCGAAAATTCCAGATCAAAAACATGTGAAAAGCCCTTTCTGTTTAACTGATTTGAAAAACGTAATGCAGAACAGTTTTTAAATGAATGATGCAGAAATTTGAACACTGATATTTAAGATTGGTGGTGAATACAATTAGAACATACTAAACAAAATGGGGGTGCAGTGACTTTACAAGCATGGCAATAAAAATTATAATGATCATAAAATGACATTATACATAAAAAATAGTGACAAAACTAATTCTGCATTCATGCTACACTCTATGCAGCCTTCGGACAGAACTTAACACATCTGAAAGGAAACAGAGGGAGTCAAAAGCCCTGGCTGATCTGGATAAGTATGAATCTCTTCTGACTTCCTTCTCTTCTGCTACTATTAACTCTAAAATAAGTTTCTTTCAAAATAAGATTAGCAACATTTCTGATACCCATTGCTTGTTCTCTGCTTTTACTTCACTCCAAAATCCTCCAGCACCTCCACCCTCAACCTCCTTGACTGTTGAAGACTTTGCCAGTTTTTTCCAGTAAAAGGTGTTTTTCATCAGCAATCAATTCTCCTCACCCCAAACAGCCAGCCTGCTCCCTTCTGAACGCACCACAATCTTCTCCTCTTTTCTCCTTACTCCACTACTTATATTTCCAATCTTCTATCTCTTTGACCCCATCCCCTGACATCTCCACCATGCCAACAACAACAACAACATTTATTTACAGTATATAGCACATTTTCATACAAAAATGTAGCTCAAAGTGCTTTACATAATGAAGAATAGAAAAATAAAAGACACAGTAAGAAAAATAAGTCAACATTAATTAACATAGAATAAGAGTAAGGTCCGATGGCCAGGGAGGACAGAAAAAACAAAAAAAAACTCCTGACGGCTGGAGAAAAAAATAAAATCTGCAGCGATTCCAGACCATGAGACAGCCCAGTCCCCTCTGGGCAACCACCCCAATCATTTCTGCAGTTACACACAGTGTCATCATCTCACTCAGTACAGTTGTATTCTTCAAACAGGCCCTTATAACTGTCAAACCGTCCCAAATAGGTAATTTCAAGTCAGTGTCATTCCTCTCTTTTGTATCCAAAACAATGAAATGTGCTGTCTCTAATCAAGCCTCTTCCTTTATTCTTCCTTTATTCTGCTTGATCCTAATGAGTCAGGATTCAAGAAGGGTCACACCACCAAGGCAGCTCTACTCGCCCTTGTTGACACATTACGGCAGGCCAGAGCTACCAGTATATCACCTGTGCTTATCCTGTTAGATATCTCCTCTGCCTTTGAGATGGACAAATACCAGATTCTCTTTGCCATCCTCTCTGACCTTGGCATCACAGGGACTAATCTCAGATGGTCTAAGTCCTACTTCTTGGGCAGATCTTACCGTGTGTCCTGGTGTGGAGAGATGTCAATGGTGCTCCAGGCAAGCATGCCCAATGGATTGATGTTGGGCTGTCTTCTCTTCTCCCTATACACTTCCTCACTAGTCTCATGTTTTTTTCCAATCAGTGTAATGCTGATGATACACAGCTATACCTCTCATTCCTTCCAGAGGACTACACAGTATCAGCTCTGCATGTCTCACTGATTTTTCAACCTGGATGAAGGAACATCTTTTGCAGCTCAACCTGGCAAAGATGGATCTTCTTGTTATTCCAGCTTATCCGTCTATTCAGCACCCCATATCTGTTCAGCTTGGCTCACTATCGCTAACTCCTGCTAGGTTGATACGCAACCTTAGGGTGGTGATTGATGACCAGCTGTCCTTCAGGGGACATATTGCTATGGTCTCCCATTTCTGTAGATTTACAATATCCACAGCATCAGATCATATCTTACAGAATATGCAGCACAAGTCTTCCAAACTACTGCAACTCCCTCTTGCCTGGAGCACCACCATGTGTCACCAAGCTGTTGCAAATAATTCAAAATGCAAAATATTCAACCAGCCATGGCAGGCACATGCCACTCGTCTCTTCAGATCACTACACTGGCATCCTGTAATGGCACAGATTAAGTTCAAATCCTTGATGCTTGCCTAAAGTCACGTGTGCTTTGTGCTGATATGTGCTTTGCAAACGCTAGAGTCTGTTGAGAGTTGTTGGTGTGTTCTGTGGTGTGAGATTTAAATAAAAAAAAAAATACATTTTGCTCTTAAAAACTTGTGTTTTGGTTGTCGCTAAGGAACCGTGTGGGCATTTTTAAAGCTTTTTTTTCCCTTTAGAAGAGTTTTTTTTTGCTTTTTTTCGCCCGCACAAGAGCAAAAGTAGCTGGGTGTTTGGAAGTGCGCTTGGAGAAGTTATTTGTACTTGTACCTGTCTTGTTATCTGTATTTGAATTAGCATCGAGGCGGCAGGGTAGAAAGCAGCAGTAACTGATATCGGCATTTGTAAATAAATAACCGCGTCGTCGTAACAGCGATTCCTTAGTTTAAAGGAAAAGAAAAAAAAGGCCGCGGCTGACTTCAAAACAGTAAAAGGTAGAAGCTCTGCAGTGCGCAGGTAAACGGCCAGCGTTGACGCCGATCAGGCACAAGGAGCAGTAGGAGCAAATAAGGTAGTAAAGTTTTATTTATTTGTTTATTTTAGATTAAACAGCCCTTAGCGGTCCAGAGGTAGAACAGTTAAGTGGGCGACAGCGTATTGGTTCATTAATACGGGGGAATACAAACAGTGCGAGTGGAGAGCTTATCAGTAAGAGGAGCGCAAAGTCAGGAGAAGAGGCAGAGAAAAGTAAGTTAACCTCATAGACAAATAGCAGGCAGCTGAGAGGGACAACAGTACAGGAGCTTAAGGGGAAAAGGTGTAAAATATCTGTAGTAGATCTTAGCGTTACCATTTAAGTTAAGGAGCAGCTGAAAGAAGAAGAAATTTAATTTTATGGAAAAAAAAAAAAGTTAAGGCAGCTTAGTAATCCCAAGTCAAATTTTAATAATGAGGCCAGTGCAATGCAAGCCCTGTTGGATGTTGGACTTTTTAGATGATGGTTTGGAAGAGTCAGTTGTCTATGAGGGCTACATCTGCAAGAGATGCCAGCTGATCCATCACCTCGAGCTCAGGGTTACTGAACTGGAGGAGGAGTTGGCTGGCATGTGTTGTAATAGAGAATTGGCAGACTTGGCCCAGGTGTCCTTTAGAGAGATAGTGTGCACCCCTAAGGTGGCACGGGAGGAGATTCCAGAACAGACAGGTAGGAATAGGTGGGTCACGGTTACAAGGCGTAAGGTAAAGGGTGCACGCTGTCCAGGGGCATCAACCCCAGAATTAGAAGTGTCTAACCGTTATCATGTCCTTGCGGAGCTGGACGGTGACTCTGATAATTCTGAGGTGGTAGGCAGGGTTGAGGAGCCCCAACGGGCCGCCTCAAAACCAGTTCCCAAAAAGAGAGAGGTAGTGATAGTTGGGGACTCAATCATTAGGGGGATTGAAGCGCAGGTGTGCTCCAGAGAGAGAGAGTCTCGCACGGTGTGTTGCCTTCTGGGAGCACAGGTGGGAGACCTCCCTGGAAGGGTGGATAGGCTCTTGGCCAGAGTAGGGGTGGATCCAGTTGTCATTGTCCACGTTGGAACAAATGACATACATAAGGGTAGTCTGTCAGTTCTGCGATCCAAATTCAAAGAGTTAGGTACCAAGCTGAGGAGCAGAACTGACAAGGAAGTCTCCTCCGAAGTTCTGCCTGTGCCACGCGCCAGTCCAGGTAAGATTGAGGAGATTAGAAGGCTTAACGCGTGGCTCAAATCTTGGTGCAGGTTAGAAGGGTATAGGTTTATGGGGCATTGGGACTCCTTTTGGAACAGATGGGACCTGTTCCGCCGTGACGGGTTACATCTGAACCAGAGGGGCACCAATGTATTGGGGAGGCGTATGTGTAGGCTAGTCGAGGATTGTTTAAACTAGGGAATGGGGGGGCAGGGAGTTTAGGACAGGCCAGATTTATATCTATACATGGAAGATCAAACAATGGTGTAGAAATAAAAGTGCATAGTAATGTAAATTCTAAGCAAACACTTAAATGTAGAAGGATTAACACATTAAAAATAGCTTGCCTTAATGCTAGAAGTATCAAAAATAAGGCAAGTGAGTTGGAGTTGTATGTAGCAGAGCATAATTATGATATTATAGCAATAACGGAAGCCTGGCTAAATAACAAAGATGGGGATGAGTGTAACATAGAGGGATACATATTTTTTAGGAAGGATAGACAGAACAGAAAATGAGGTGGAGTTGCTGTTTATGCCAAACAGGGTTTAAATGTAAGTCTTCTTCAGTTGGATGATGAGCCCCATCTTAGTGAGGACATGTGGCTTCGCCTGGAAAATATTAGGGAAAGAGGTCTTATTTTAGGAGTGTGTTATAGACCACCCAATTCAGACAGTAATTTCAACACAAATCTTTTTAGTAATATCAAAAAGGCAAGCTTACAGGGAGATATTATAGTCATGGGGGATTTTAATTATCCAAATATTAACTGGGATAACCCTGCAGATGGAGGAGCACAAGAGCAGGAGTTTTTAGAAGTAATCAGTGACTGTTTTTTAACACAGCATGTTAGAGCACCAACACGGGGTGAAGCCTGTCTGGATTTAGTATTTTGTAATAATCAGGATAGAATTGAGGGTGTAGAGGTGATTGAACCACTAGGGTCAAGTGACCATAATGTAATATAATTCTCAGTATTTTGTAAGAGTACGGATGCAAAGACTAAAATTGTTAATCTGAACTTTGGTTGGGCTAATTTTGAGCAGATGCGACAAAGTCTAAGGAGGACAGACTGGGATAAGCTTTTAAGTGTGGAGACAGTCGAGGAGCAGTGGAACAGGTTTAAAAATGTTTTACATGTAATGCAGGACAGATACATACCTAAATTTGGAATTAATGGGAAACTAAAAAAAACTCCACGGTGGATTAATAAATATTTAAAAAAGAAGTTGCAAAGGAAAAAACTGCTGTATAAGGCATATAAGACTAATGACTGCAAAGTGAATCGTAGAGCGTATGAGAATATGAGGGCAACCATTAAGATGGATATCAGGGAGGCTAAAAGACAGTTGGAGAGGAATATAGCAGATAAGGTGAAAGAAGACCCCAAGAGATTCTTTCAGTATTTTAGTAGTAAAAGAGCAGTCAAGGAGGAGGTCAAGTGCATCAGGAATAGTAAAGGGGAATTAAAAGACACTGACAGTGAAATAGTGGATGCCCTAAACTTACATTTTTCTGAGGTGTTTACAAGTGAGCAAGTGGATAACCTCCCAGAGGTAAACGCAACTACTAAGGAGGTACTGAGGGATTTGGAAATTGAAGAGGGAGAAGTGCTGCTCAGATTAAATAAGATGAAATCAAAAAAATCAGCAGAGCCAGATAATATTTATCCTTGTGTTCTTAAGGAGGCTAGTGAGTACATATATAAACCCTTGACACATATTTTTAGGAAGTCACTGAGCACTGGAGAGATTCCGAAGGACTGGAAAATGGCAAATATCATCCCATTATATAAAAAGGGTGACAGGGCAGATCCAAGCAACTATAGGCCAGTAAGCTTAACATGCATCACAGGAAAATTAATGGAAGGAATTATTAAGGATAAGATTGAGCAACACATGGCAAGGACAGGAGTTATTCTGAACAGTCAGCATGGGTTCAGAAGAGGGAGGTCGTGTTTTACTAACATGTTGGAATTCTATGAGGTTGCAACAAAGGCATACGATCAAAGTGGAGCATATGATGTTATTTATCTGGACTTTCAGAAAGCATTTGATAAGGTGCCACATGAGAGGTTGGGCATCAAATTAAAAGAAGTGGGAGTTCAGGGTGATGTTTTTAGATGGGTGCAGAATTGGCTCAGACACAGGAAGCAGAGGGTAATGGTGTGAGGAACCTCATCAGAACTGGCTGATGTTAAGAGTGGTGTTCCACAGGGTCAGTGCTGGGGCCGCTGCTATTTTTAATATACTGTATATAAATGATTTAGATAAGAATATAAGTAACAAGCTGGTTAAATTTGCAGATGATACCAAGATAGGTGGATTAGCAGATAATTTGGAATCCGTTATATCATTACAGAAGGACTTGGATAGCATACAGGCTTGGGCAGATTTGTGGCAGATGAAATTTAATGTCAGTAAATGTAAAGTATTACACATAGGAAGTAAAAATATTAGGTTTGAATACACAATGGTAGGTCGGAAAATCGAGAGTACACCTTATGAGAAGGATTTAGGAGTCATAGTGGACTCTAACCTATCAACTTCCCGACAATGTTCAGAAGCCATTAAGAAGGCTAACAGAATGTTAGGTTATATAGCACGATGTGTGGAGCACAAGTCCAAGGAGGTTATGCTCAACCTTTATAATGCACTGGTGAGGCCTCATCTTGAGTACTGTGTGCAGTTTTGGTCTCCAGGCTACAAAAAGGACATAGCAGCGTTAGTAAAGGTCCAGAGAAGAGCAACTAGGCTGATTCCAGGGCTGTAGGGGATGAGTTATGAAGAAAGTTTAAAAGAGCTGAGCCTTTACAGTTTAAGCAAAAGAAGATTAAGAGGTGACATGATTGAAGTGTTTAAAATTATGAAGGGAATTAGTACAGTGGATCGAGACTGTTATTTTAAAATGAGTTCATCAAGAACACGGGGACACAATTGGAAACTTGTTAAGGGTAAATTTCGCACAAACATTAGGAAGTTTTTCTTTACACAAAGAACGATAGACACTTGGAATAAGCTACCAAGTAGTGTGGTAGACAGTAAGACTTTAGGGACTTTAAAAACTCAACTTGATGTTTTCTTGGAGGAAACAAGTGGATAGGACTGGCGAGCTTTGTTGGGCTGAATGGCCTGTTCTCGTCTAGAGTGTTCTGATGTACTAAAGATTAGTTAGTGAGTCTGCACTTATATATATACGGGGACACTTGTGAGGTCCTACACTCCTTCTTGAGCATTCAGGTCTGCTGTTGATCAGCATCTGGTTATACCACCTCTGTGAGTTATCATAGCTCAACCCTGACTCTTCATGTGCAATTTTTGACTGGAGAAAGGAGCCACCCACTTTCATTCAAAATTCTGACTCACTTAATTTGTTTAAGAAGCATTTGTGACTCTCCTGTTTGGTGAACTTCTGTCTAACTTAGCTGTTAGGTTCTGTAATCTGGGATTTGTGACTAGCTTTTTTGTTCTGAGCTCTTCACCAATAATTTACCAATAGAAATATGCCAGGCTAAATCTGTGGAACATTTCTAAAAATATCTAAAAATACATTTTTTAAATCTGGCTTTCCAGTGATTAAACAATAACATAGTGATCTGATGATAAGTTTAGCTCTTTGATGTATAAATAAGTACCCAGCATTACTCCATTGCTTTCTTTGTATTTTTTGTCTCCTGTCCTTTGTGGTGGCCACCCACACCTGCTCAAAGGACTCTATTCTGCAATCACCTGGGGTACTAGAGGGAACGAGGAGGCCTTGGAAACCTTTATTGAAAACTATATCAACTGTGCCCAGTGAAGGGTGGGTGACCGGCTGGCCTAGGTCATTCTGACTTTCATGATGCAGAAACTGGTTATTATCCAACTTAACTATTTGATTTGCTCATTTCCACAGATTTATTTTTCTCCTATTGTCCCAGTCTTAGGAGTTTTTTGTTTTCCTCTCCTCCATGTCAGCAGGTCAGCTAATCACATTCAGGAATCAAGAACTACAACTACATCCTTAATCAACCAAAATTGCTATGGACTGTTTTATCGGTTTATGCATCTTTTCACCAATTTTAAAACATCAAACTTATTCTACTTAATGTGTTGCCATTTACTCATGCCTACATCTGTATATATATTTATACATACAGATGTAAATTAGATATGGTTGTGCCATCTTTATGTATAAGGCTTTTAATTAGAAAACAATACAATAACAATAACTAGTTTAGAGTGAAGGTTTGTTTTGAACTTAAGTGTTTAAATTTTAACAATGCCCAGGTTGATTTTCTATTTAGCATGCTTACATTTATTAGAAATTATCATAATATTAATTGATAATATGCAAGTAACTGTGTTACCTTCATTATTTTTGTTAATTAATCTGTGGACAGCACCTTGAGTTGCATTTAAATGTATGATAAGGTGATATATACATGGTTATTATTCCTATTATGAAAGATTGTTCATCTTTTGTAAAACCTGTTAAAATAATAGATATTGTCTATCTTATATATCAATTATATGTATTTATACACATTTGTACACCCTTTTTCTGTCAAGTGTTGTATGTCTATTATAGTGAATGTATTTCATACTTTTAGAGTCCACCCTGACCAACTATATACCAGAGGAACATGTGAAGCTATCTGTCCGAGAGCAGAAACTGGGGCATGTGACAGGACAATGATATGTTGTGGAAAAACCCTTAAGAGAGCGGTGCATAACAAATGTTCTCCAGCATCAATAAACTAAAGCGGTATAGTCAGGAGAAGTGGGCCAAAGTTTTAAGATGATCAATCAATTGTATTTCAGGTTAGTTAATCAACAGGACATAAAGTGCACAGATGACATGAGAATGCTCTATACTGTATGAGTTCATCAGTGGAGCCCCTCTGGGGCCTGATCTTGCACCATTAGTTTTTCTAGTTTGTGTTACAGAGAATCTGATGTGGGTAATAAATTTGTGAAATTAACAGATGACACTAAAACTGGAGCGACAGCCAGGAATGAGGAGGGAGAAAAGACAAATCAGTCCTGGACCATTTAAAATTTGAGTAAACATTCAAAAATGGAGTTCAACGTAGTAAAAGTGCAAAGCACTACATGTAGGAGGAATGTTAAATATAAATACAAAATGGGAGACAATGTCTTATGGGAGGCAACACTAGAAAATGATTTAGAAGTTTATGCTGGCACAGAAATGTCATCACCTATAATAATTATTATTATTTCTGAAATATAAATAAATTGTTAGCTTATGTTGTAAAAAGTTCAGTATAGCAAAATGCACAGTGAAAAACACATTTCTTAAAAGTAAGATAAGTACTAGGGGGCTTTGCCCCCTGCTCTCTTTGCTCGCTAACCCCTTTAATGAAGTAGGAGGCCAGTGCTACGCCCCGTTGTGAAGAGAAGTGATGAACGCACCCCAAGGAGATGTGGCAACTCCTCTGAAACCCCTCTTAAATGGTGATACAAAGGGAAACAAATAACAGTTTTTTTTTACCTCCTCTTTGCTCGATCAGCTGCTGGCTTGCTGCTGCTGCCGTGCCACGTGATCTGCATCTTGTGTGGTGCTACGAACATTTAAAAGCCTGTACAGCAGCTGTCCTTTTGTCTCACTGCCTTGTCTTTCTTCTTCCCCAGAGATCCTCAAACACTATTTGATCTCTTTTCGCTGTTACGTTATTTCACCAAGTAATATTTTTCATTTGTTTATTTCACCGAGTAATATTTTCCATTTGTTTGCGCTAATGTGATCTTTACTCTCATTTTTTTGAGACTTTTGAATTTTCCTACTTTCATTATCTCTAACCTGCTCTGCATGTGTATCACGGGACTTACTTCCAAAGGTTGTAAGTATGATGTGACTTGTCTGTCGCGCGGCACATGAAATTCTCTGTCTCTCTGTATGTCTTCAAAAGATCATGTATCATCGCAAGATTTTTTTTATAATAGAGAGACATAAAGTGTCCTGTAAGTGCAGTAAGCAAAATCTTCTGCTTATAGATCACCGTTGTGTCCTGCAGATGCGCTGAGCTGCATTAATACCCCAACAATAAACGCAATGTAGGTGGTGTGGCTTAGGCAAAGAACCAGTCCAGACTGTTTCTTCATTTTTGTGATCAACTATTTATTAAATGGGCGAAACAATACAATTCAGATAAACAGTGGTCACAAATACATTTTATAATGAAGTAACTATGCTCCTGCAGTGTGTACCCCCCAACTTTGCTACTCCAGTCTTTATTAAGACCCCAGGTGTACATAGCTAAAGAAGCCCAAACTGACAAGTGAGAGAGGCAGCCAACTAACTGGTACCCAGCGCCCTGAAGGTATTTTCTTGAATACGTGGTTTGAATGATATTCAGCTATTTTTCACTTGCTAATGTTAACCCTGGATGCCTCATGAGTCCTCACTGTTGAAAGCTTCAGTGGGGTTAAACTAGGAAAGTGGCTTACCAGGTGAAGTATGATAAAGATTCTGTGGAGTTTCAACAGGTTATTAAAATAGATTTAGCAGCGCAACAGCCTCTGTTGGAGAAAATTCAGAAACAAGCAGAAGAAGAAGATGAGGCGAGAGATGAATATTAATAACAAGAATGAAAAACAGAAAAGAGACAACCTTGGACCAAGAAGTAGCTACGACAGGACACTGGCAAAACATGTGAAGAAAAGTGCCTACTGCCCCAGATTTACACAAATGGCATGCAGTATTTGTAGTAAATACTAAACTGTTTTTGTGGGGTAGAATATAATCTATGTGCAAACTTCAATCCAATATTTTGGAGGTTAAAGTTCATAGCAGAGACAGTAAATTTTTCAAAGTAATAGACCATTGGAGAGTGGCCATGGATTGAGGATGTTGCCAAACTGATCGAATAAGCAAAGTATAATGTGATCCAGATCTAATTATGCAATTTTCATTATGCTATAACTTATTAAGTTTTTTTGATAGAAAATCACCCGAAAAATCCCAGACCATCAAGAAGTGTGCAAACTGACGACATGAAGAATCGTCTTCGTACCGAACTGGAATCGTCCCTGCATAAATCAAAGTCATCCAGACGATCTGGATCTGCATAATTACTGTAGATCTGAACCACCCTATATTGTGTGAGGTATCTCACACAAGTGCATTTGGGGCTCACAGCTGTCTCTTCAGTTCCCTTCTCTGACTCACTGTGATCATGAGCAAATTACTTAGTCTACCTGTATACCAACTGTAAATCAAATAAAGAAATAAATACAATTAAGATATTCTGTGCTAATAATTCACCATAGATAAAACTGTCAGAGGAATATATAATAAAAATAGATTGTACATTTCAGGAATCTGACTTTGTTTATACTGCAGCGGGGAGGTGTTGAATAGTTTGTGTTTAATTTAACAAGTTCTTGTATCTTACATATATGCCTGAACACACTTAAACCAATTCAGTGTTGATCCAACTACCTCACACAATGTTGGGATTTGGGAGTAAAACTTAAGTACCAGAAGAAAAGTCCGCCCTGTCTTGTGGAAAGCATTCAAACTCCACATTTACGACTATTACACCACGCCAGCATTTCACATTTTGTTTTAATGAACATATTTAGGGCTGTCATAAAGCACGGCTTCCTCCCCTGCCTACATCAAACATTCAAGTGAATAAACAAACTGCCTGGTACTTACGGATTGTACATTCATATCCATTAGGTAACCAGCCCTTACAGCAGACATACTGAATATTCAACACTTGGACATACTGAACTCTGCTTGTGCTTGAGCTGTCACTGTAAAATGGAGAAAACAATGTGTGAGCCCCTCTAAATAGTCCACATACTGTATGCAAAATTGGTTATCGTTCCAGCCACAATTAAAATTGATGATTATCTGTTAAATCACTGTGTAGTGATTACAGCTAATTTAAAATCGAGTACTTCAAAGACTTATTTACTCCAAAGCATTTAGAGCTTATTAGTAGGCATAAATATTAAAGAATGATCTAAATCCCTTTCATTCTCAAAATTATTTACACAAGTTTTAGAATTAGCAGGTCATTGTTTTACTGTTGTGCTTATATGGTTAAAACATTGAAAGTTACCTTGCAGAGTAGTTCCAACCAAAACTATTTTGAGCAGAATAAGCCTCACTGGTATTTGTGGTGACATAAGTGACTGTGATGGTTGGTGTAAAGTAGGCACACACGTTGACTCTGTGAAATAACACACATGAATAATACACACTTACAGAATAAAACAAATATCTAAATATTATAGCTTTGTTAATGTAATTCTGCATTTTTGCAGCTAATCTCACCCATCATACTTCAGAGCCCAACAGCGACACCTGGATAATGTGGGTTTAAAAAAAAAGGGGAAAGACCATGTTAAAGATTATAATTGTAATCACGAAATAGAGTTTATGGTATTAAATTATAATTTTTAGTAACACCATGTTTAAAAATGAATAAATAATTGTTCTCCCAAACTTGAGCTTACAGTAAATAATAAAATATACAGTATATGCAAAAAGTTCTTAATGGTGTGGAAGTCAAATAATTTTCTGCACTATAATTAAAAATTAAATAATTAACCACTTACCCAAATGTGAGTAAGATGAAGAGCACTGAGCAGCGTACCCAACAAGGCATTTTGCTGTTGAATTGATGTGTTCTGCGGTCTTATTCAGACATGGTTTTCAGTCTTGATATTTATAGGCTGGCTACTTGGTTGCACATGTCAAATAAACTTGTTTGGCTCTCATGTTTTGCCAACAGGTATGCTCCATACAAGGAAGTGTGTGCATCAGTTGATGAAAAAAGCATAGCCAGAGTCATATTTCAAATACCACAAGATTTCCTTCCTGAAAATGAGAGGGACTTTCTACTAAAAAAACAACTTGAGCCTTGAGATGAGCCAACATAAACGAAGGCTTTGTTTCAATAATTTCATTGTTTCTTGATAGAATTAAGAATTAAATGAAAAATAAATTCTGACGGGTCCAAGTAGGAATTCCTTTATTGTCTTTTCTTACACTCTGACATAATCAGTGATCAGGGACATACATTTTTTACAAGATTATGAATATTATAATTGTTCCGAAAGAGTCCATTAATTTATATCCAGGATTAAAATGTATCAAATCTTGTAAAGTATCCCTTCTCCCTTTTGGTGCCACTGCCGATCAAAAGGTCTGTGCACATCATTGTTGGTTATGCAAGTAATGAAAAAAAGACAGATACTGTGTGGGACAGTATGTGCAGCAAGGTCACATTCTTCTGGGCCAGTTGTATAAATACAAATACATAATAAAACTTCCTAACTTTATATGATCTCCAACCTAGTATCTTAGCACATAAGCCACAATGAAATAAGATCGCCACTCCGGGCTTCATGGACCTTGCTGATGCAAAGTCAGCAACAATGTAGTGCCTATAACAAAGCCTGCCTGGATTACGAGACCAGCTCACAGCGTGTTTTTCTGTAGCAGAGCCATATCATCTCCCTTCAGGATGGCTTTAGTCTTATTAATCCTTGTTCATACTTTGCTATTTTTTGTGGATATGTTTGTTAATGAAAGTGCTTTTGTCAATTTCTTTCTTTTTATATTTTATTGCTTTTTGTTAAGTGCTTTCTGTTTTTCCATTATTTTGTAACTTTCTTTTTGTCCTTTAATGATAGCTATTTCATTGGGTGTCTGTGTACAGTACTGTTTCCTTTAGGGTGCAATATAGCTCCCTAATTGGAATAAGTTCTTTTAAATTGCGGCGTTTTAAGTAACCAGAAACTATATAGATATAATGTAAAAGGCGAGATCCCTCCCATAGTGATACGCCGATAAAAATCACATAAGAGAAAATAACTTAGCTTTCTTTAATGACGATTTACGTGGCATAACAGACGAAAGGAAGCCATGACAACATTTTGTGTATAGTTTGTCATTTTCGTCACTACGCTGAAAGGATTTTTAGGACAGATGACATTATCTTCCGTCCATTGGCTTCGAAGTGTTTGGCTGCTGTCCAAGTGTTTATATACTGTCTTCTCCAGGTGTAGGCCCTTCCTTGGTTTTCAAACAAGGAAAGGAAAGGATTCAATTTCATCTCTAACATACAGGAATGGTACAATGCCTATTTTCACAGTTGTCCCCTTTACTCTTCAAATGCCAGACTAGCAGTTTCTAAATGCTGACAGCCCCTGTGTGCTAACTTTGGCCTGCACATGTGAGTGAATTTATAAAATATTTTCTTGTACAGAGCACAGTGACATTAAAATTACATTCTTGTTAAAGTACATTGCACTAGCTAGAGACAGCCTTGGCCTATAAAAGGTCTGGGATGGCTCCACGTGGTTGCTGAAACATTAGCTCTTGTTTGTGTTGTTTGGCTCCCATTTTAGGATTTCTCTTTGTGCTTTAGCAAGTTTTCACTTTGATTCTTTGATATTTGCACTCTCTGTTGGTTTAAGGATTTTGTTCTTTGGATTTTTCTAATTTTTGAGTTGCCTCTTTAAGGCAATGTGTTGTAAACTTAGCAAAATAACAAGAAAGTTTTAATAGGAAAACCAGGAGATGCCCAAAATAGGTCAATACTGAGAAAATTAAGAATACTAAGCAAAATGCCAAAGTGAGACAAAAATTGAAGTCAGAAGCAAGTGAGGTTCAGGTCAAATAAACATCACAAGATCAAGAATAGAGAAGATTAGGTTATGGGCTTGGAATCCACACTTCAGATAGTGAAGTTAGCTTTGTTGACCTTTAAACCCGCCATATCGAATCACAGGTCATAACCTCTGAGAACGCAACCCTGGCAATGTGGCACTGCCCTAACAATGGTTACACAAAACAGCGGCAGACATAATGCACCACAATGGCAGGCAAAATATTACAAAAAATAATATATCTTACAGGGAAAATGACTAATCAATTAAAAAACATCAGAATTGAAATTTATGATATTAAAAAAAACCAAAATAAATGTGAAATCGACCCAAATGGAGAAAATAAGAGGTTTAAAATAATTAGAAAAGCATTGTCACAACAATATTTTGCCCTTTGAATCTTTACTATTTGCGCCAGGGTTTTGTAAGGTTTTCCTCCCTCTTTTTGAATTTGTAAGCCTGGCTTTATTTTATGTGTGTGAGCTACAAGTCTGCTTGTTGAGTTTCAGGACAAGGCTAACTTTGTGTTTCTAGCAACACTGGAGGTCTGAGGCCTAGTTTTTGGAGTTCTATGAAGCACAGCTTCATGATACTATGGTGCCACAAGTAAATAACGTAGTCAGCCATATTGACTTTTGATCCCAGGTCTCAAACATTCCAAGAATAATCTTATATTCTTATAAAAAGTAAAGTAAGCAGGGAGGCTGCCATTATACGTTGAACCTTCATTGTGTGCCCAGGCATAAAAAACAGTTACATTTCAACCACTAGAGTCCTTCTCACAGGCCCCATTTGCTCCAACTGTTGTTACAATCCGTAACCAAAGAAAAAGACTTGGACTACTGACAGTACAATTTCCCTGTAATGTCAACCTCACCACATACAAAGCTTAAAAATAAACCTCTTAAGCCATATTAGTATTCCCAGCAGATCTACAGTGAGAAAAGCCATGAGGAGAACTGATGTCGCAAATAGAGAGTCAGTATAATTAAATGCAACATAACAACTTCTAAATATGCTGGTGTGCTATTGTTAGGGAAGTCACTCAGACCTTATTTGAAATGTTTGGGGACCAAGTCAGGTTACTGGTGGGACCACATTAACCCTATAGGCAATTGGGTGGGTGAAAAAGGGTACCAGGACCTAGAGGGCAGGAGCAGCAAAAATCCTAAACATCAAAAATTGGACTAACAAGCCTGTCAATGGCTGCGTGAGACTTCTCATGTACATTCGCCAGTACAATCACAAAAATAAATAAAGTTAAGTTCACATATGGGTGCCGATTTGCTAAGCATCCACTTTCTGTACTACACTTAAGAAAGCTAAATGGGTGTTGCAGGAATTTTCAAAATGGAAATTGCAGCTTTGCTATTATTACACAAATATAAAGTTTCACTTTACTTTTAGACCCAGATTCCAACGGTGATGGAAAAAAATGGTCAAAAGCTTGGGCAAGATTTTTGACAGTTCCTTGAAGAAGAAACAACAATCAAACAAACCAACATTGACTTGACAACCTGCTTGACTGTGATTGACAGAACGGGGTTGTCAGGAAAATTCAAAGCCTGGATATATCAGCATGGAATCTTATCTTAGATACCCAGACAAATTTTTTGCCTATGAAGTGCCAGTTACAAAAGTGGAAGCACTCAGGATAACCATCATTTAGTTCCTGGTGGTTGGGGAATCCCTCGGACCTTAAGCAGTGTTGCCTTGTATGGACATTGTACCAAGCTACAGCTCTCCAATAGCGGCCTGTCAGAGGAAATCAAAGTCACTCATAGTGAACCTGAGACTCCTTTGATGTTAAAGTTAAAGATGTGGCAAACAAAAGAAACTTTTGACAGAGCAAAGGCACAGCTGAGGCATAACATTTTGGTGGGAGTTGTGGCTGTGGGGTGGTGGGCAGAACTGGGCTTTTATCCCAAACAATATTATGATAAAGCCAGTGGAACTGAAAAGCATCAACTGGTTCAAAATGAGCTGAGATGTAGGAAAAATGCTGCAGCAAGATGGCTGTCATGTAAAACAAGTTGTCTGGACCAGGTAGAAACGTGTGGAACCCTGCAAGATCACCTGGACCTACCTCTGGAGAGACAAGCATCAAATCAGACTATGATACTCTTCCAAGCCCAAGCAACCTGCACAGCTGGTGTATGGCAGACACTCCAGCATGGCAACTGTGCCAGAGGAGGGGCACTTTGGAGAACATTCATAGTTACTGCCTGAAACCATTACAGGAAGTTAGAGATCACTGGCACCATGACCAAGGTCTAAGATCCTTGGAGGATACAATCAGAACAGTTGTACCTTCTCCCTACACAGTCCATAACCTTCATCAAAGCTAAAGAGAAGGCACAACACCAGCTTGGCTCCGTGAGAAAGTTCCTTGCCACCGCATTGGACTGGCAGCTCCAACTGGCTAATTTGGTATTTCAAGGTTAAGTGACTCAACTGCCCATAACCAAGTGGCCAAGATGGAGCACAGGTCCCACCTGATGATTGGCAGCAGAACCCTTTCAGTACTTCTGCACACCTTGCATAGAGCAAGTAAGAGAAGTAAGTATTAAGCAAAGTTCCTCATTTTCAAAGGAAGCCATTTTGTCCTTGGCCTATTTTCTATATTCATATTCTGCACTTTGTTCTGATTTATAGATTATCCAGCTTTTGTGCAAATAGATAAAAGGCTCTGTAGTTTGCCTTTTTCCGTTCATTTGTTATATTTTGGGCTGTGATAGTTAAATAGTGTAATAACTTTAATATCCTTTTTAGTGTCTCTACTTGTTGTGCAATACTTTATTACCTGCTTTAGTACATACAGTGTATTGTAATCACAAGTGAAGTGCCCTGGCCTTATTTTGTTTGTTTGATTCTATTTTTGGGCAAAAAGATCTGGGTATAGCTACAAAGAAAATTGAAAAAAAAAAACCAAAGACACTAATTTTGTTGGAAAGAACATTAAGATTGAGATTTATAAATCCTTACCAATCACGATTGATAACACAGAGTCAGACACTCCTATGGAATTGAAGGAAATTGATACAGATGCCAGGTGTCTGTCCTTTGAAAGCTTGTTTGCTTTTAATTCTGTCTGGTTAAACTGTTCTAGGTGTATAGTAAACTGCATTTGATTTGTCTGAGTGTGTGTATATGGAGACACTGATGCCCAGGGGCACCAGCCAGGTTGCTGAGACATGAGACGGTGCTTTCTCACTCCACCCTCTGTGCTTTTGGCTCTCTGTCTCTCTAATAATTATGGATTCATTCTAAAGAGAGTTCCTCTTTTGTGTATTGTTCCCTTTGGGTATTGGTGTTTCTGAACATTGGTTTTGTTAGGAATCATTTCCCTTTTTGGTAACATTAAGAGTTATTGAGAGTTCATTGAAGTTTCCTTAAAAATATTAAAATGCGTATATTAAGATTTTTCCAGGTAATTTAACCCTTTAACTTATTCTTTGCTCTGAGTATTGAACTTTATCTTGGTTTTGGTTATCACTTCTGCTTTCATTATTCTGGTTTTTCAAAATATAATTTTCTTATTGCCATTTGATTTATATTTGTTGTTTCTCTTTAGTTTCATTTTTTTTAGTCCTGGTTTATTTTCTGGTGTTGGTTGTGATTTTCTTTATGAAGAGCCTTAAGGCCTGTGCTGACCAACTTTGTGGTGTCCTCTGTCACCAGTTCAGTCTGTCCCTAAGGCTTCAGAAAGAGTCACTGCTGTGGAAAACATCCTGCATTGTTCCTGTTCCAAACAAGGCAGGCGCCTCTTCACCTGACTACAGACCAGTGGCACTTACGTCTCACATCATGAAGACCTCTGAGATACTAGTCCTGGACTATATGAGTCCTCTTGTGGTTGACCACCTGGACCCACTGTAGTTTGGTTATCAGACAAAGATTGGAGTGGAGGATGCAATTATCTGTCTGCTCCACAAGGCTTATTCTCACCTGGACAAAGTTGGCAGTTATGTTTTTTGATTTCTCCAGAGTTTTCAGTACCATCCAGCCATTCATGTTAAGGGGTAAACTCAGAGACATGCAGGTGGATGAGCGTATAGTGTCCTGGCTAATGGACTATCAAGGACTGTGTTTCTGATGCAGATACTGTATGAGCAACGCTATAGCATCACAAGAACAGTCCTGTCTCCTTTTCTGTTCACTCTGCACACTTCTGACTACAAATATAATACAACTTGCAGAAATTCATAGATGATTCTGCACTTATGGGGTGTATAGGAGTCACATGGAGAAGTTTGTTTCCTGGTGCAGAGAGAATTGTCTGCATCTTTACATTAACAAAACCAAGGAAGTGGTTATTGACTTTCATTTCACCAAGGAGCCTCTATGACCGGTCACTGTTCAAGGAATGGATGTAGAGGTGGTCCACTTCTACAGGTAATTGGGGGACCACATTAAAGACAGGTTGGACTGGTCTTGGAACACAGAGGAACTTTATAAGAAAGGGCAGAGTGGGCCCTTTATCCTTTAATGAGGGAAGTGATATCTTTCACATCTTCTACAGCTCTGTAATGGCCAGTGTAATTTTCTATGCTGTGGTGTGCTGGGCTGGTAACATCACTTCAAGAGAGGCCCACCGAATCAACAAGCTAATTAAAAGGATGCATTCAGTTATAAGATGCACTCTGGACCCCCTGGAGGTTGAAACGAAAGAGAATTAAAATAAAACTGAGTGCCATTATGGACAATAGTGCACATCCTCTCTCTGACACACTAACACTGTGGACTTTCAGCCAACAAATAAGTCAGCAAAAATGTGTCAGAAAACACGAGTTGTGCTGATTTATACCAAGAGCAATACGTCTTCATAATGCTTCACTGTGACTAACAGTCAAGTCAGAACTTTTCTTTCTTTTTCATTTTCTTGCTTTATAATCATTCTGCTGTGTGCCCAGACCAAAGTGTGTGTGTGTGTGTGTGTGTGCGTGCGTGTGTGTGTATTTACTTACTTACTTATCTACTTATGTATGTATGTATTTATTTATTTATTTAAAGAGCTTCTGTAAAAAGCCAAATTTCCTCATGGAGATAAATAAAATTATAACTAACCTACAGGTATATCGTTTTATAAATTATCTACTGTAACTAGTATGTCATAATTTTTCACTAATTTGATTCATGTGTTTTGTTGCTAACATAGCCTTTTTCATTCTGTTGCCCGATCATCACTACATTGTATTTTGTTTTGCTCATCGGAACACCAAACTCCTTTAAAGACCTTTATCCATTCCTCCTTTAACTCTTGTATGACACAACAGATTAGCACAATGCCCTGTTGGCATTAAGCTATAAATATGAAGGTTGATTTGTTATAAAGTGTTTCAAATCATTGCATCCATTGTAGATTTTCCGACCTCATTGCTCAAAGAGTGTTAGACTTTTTTTTATCAGGTTAGCCAGCTTGGCATAGGATGTTCTGGCAGTCAACATTAACAGAATTCTCAATAAAATGTGTGTTATGAAAAAGGATAAAGCAGTTGACCCAAGAGAGCTGCTATAGCTTGTGTCCATCCAGTGCCCAAGGTCACGTAATCACTCCTCCAAACAGTGTTGGATTAATACTAAAATTTTGACTTTTGTACCAATACCAGCTTTGGCACCCTAGCACCGATACCAAAACAATACTGAAGCAAATAGATAGATAGAAAGATACTTCTTGAAGTAATGACTGATTCTCAGTCTTCTCACACTGACCTCAGTCACTGACACAAATCATGGCTTGGAAGAATAGATCTTAGAGCAGGGTGTCCACTCCAATACTCTTTGGAGAGAAACCTCCAGAACAAATACATTTTGTGAGCTTTATGTTCTGCAAGACTCGGGGGCTTCTTGATCTAGAGTGAAGTTTGTCGGCTTTCAGCTCCAAAGAGAGAGCGATTTGTCAGCTTTCACCTCCCCAAAAGAGACAGAGATATGGATGCAGCTAGTTTCAAAGGAAGGTGTAATCTCTGGTGAATGGATCAAGATCACTTCCAGTTAGGTGCATTATTGTGTCCATCACATCCAGACAGATTTCAGTTTGCAGTTAGAAGCCTAAAGTGAAAGTCCCTTTTGGGTGCCTTTATGTCTGAAGGTCCCTTTAACCTCAACCTCAACCTTTATTATGAAGAACAAAACCAGGAATGCAGGTAGGAGTGCAGTTGATTTTCTGCATCCCTGCTAAATCTGCTGTCTTAACAGGCCTAATGTGCCACTAAAAGCCTAGCAAAATAGGCAATGTCCACTTTGTCCTACAGTGCTTAACTTCTACTACTTAAAAATAACATCAGTTGGCCAGATGACATTTCAGGATTTTTTTTTATTCTTTTCCTATAAAGAATATGAAAAATGAAGCTCATTGAAGACTGACTCCCCACGTTCTTCATGCAGAGAACCATAGACACATGGAATAAGTAAACAAGTAGTGTGGAAGACAGTGAGACTCTAGGGACCTTCAAAGCTCTTCTTTATTTTGAAGAAATTAGTTGAAGACCTTTGTGGAGCTGATTGGCCTTCTCTGATTGACATTATTCTACTTTTCTTTGCTGATGGTTTATCATACTGTATATGTTTAACAAAGGCAGAATTGTATAACAACAAATGTGGAAAGACATTTTGTTCTTCATCACGTGTTTAAGAAAGATGTGGAACCTTAAACTTAGTTATGAAAACCTTGACTCTGAAGAAGGCTGGGAGAGGCTTGCCTGAAATCATTTGGAAATGAAATTTAAAAATGTAGAGTTCATGAAGGATGAATTAAATGACAACTCCAATTTAAGTTCCCAAATTTCTGTCAGTTTCTAGAAAAGCCCAATGGGCAAATCGATAGTTTACATCTTAAGAGGAAGGCTCTGTTATGATTTGGGGGTTTAGAGCAATGCAGAATTAATTCTGCTCTTAATTTTTATCTATAGCATAAATGTGATAAAGATATAATTTGTTCATATGACTTGATTTTGTGTTCCATTGTTTTGGAGGACCACTGCCACTTCTTGCCAGATCATCACATTTTTTCACTGTGGCTGTGCCAGTTGTTGGTCAAAGAACACTGTGGTCACATGAGAATTTGAATCATCATTGCCCATCTATAAAAGATGGTGGTGCACTAGTCATTTTGCCCAAGGTTCTGGAACCTTTGAAGTCATGCAGTACATTTAGCCATTTCAGAACCTTAGAGAGTTAGGATTTTCACATTTTTTGACTTCAACTTTTGGGTTATGTATTGGGGCTTTTAATATGTGAAGATTTTTTTGACCCCTGCTTGTTTTTGATTACACTTTGTTGTTATTACCTGGGGCGTTGTGTATAAAACATGTGTGGACCATTTCTTATGCAAAAGTCTGCATTTATAAAACACAAAGTTGACGTGAGAATTGACTTAACATTGCAGCAAATTTCAATTGTTCTCAGGTCCTACGCAAACTTTTTTGGTGTGGAATTTAAAAGACTAAAGGTGGCAGGACAATGAAGTGAACAGAAAATCTTCGTTGCACACTCAATGATGCATCAGTCGCATTCTGATATTCTTGAACTAATTATATTAAATTACTGTAATTGACATGTTCTATCATTACAGCTGTTTTCAGTGTTGGTAATAATACCTAATGCACTTGCTTAATGTTAATTGCCTTAGTGTGTAGCCAATCTGTTTTGTCTATAAAAGGAGTGTGCTCTGTGTTGTACAACATAACTGGCAATGGCAGCGTTAGATATTTTGCAGAACATTGCCAATGATAGGCAATCAGGGATTGCAAGGATTTTTTCGCTCATCCTGATAACAGCCTACATTAATTCATGCTGTGTACTGGCGGCGGTCTGGGTAATGCATGATGGCAAAGTGATTTTGCTCTACCCACTCAGCTACTACCATTCTTGTTTTTTTTCTTTAATGTGTGGCTCTTGCAAAGAGACAAGCAAAAAAATATTTATGAGTTTCAGCACTTCAGCCAGTAATACCTAAAGTTCATGGTCACAGTAGTTTTCTGTGTTCTCTCATGGTTTGTAGTACAGATGTAATTTCTTCTTCTTTTTTTGGATAATTCCTGACTGGGATCTTAAATAATGATTTCATTATTATTTATTAGCGGTAAGTGATGGGAAGTGGCCAAAACCTTGTAAACTTGGCACTGCATATGATGTACGTATGGTTTTATTAATCTGATTTTGTTTATGCATACACCATTTTTGGCATTCAAGTGTAAGCAAAATTTTAGTATGGAATCTAAGAAAGCTTAAAGCTTTCTAACCATCTGTCTTTTTTCAACTGTGGCAGCACACTATGCATGTTTTTGTGTAACACAGCTACATAGTGTATTTTATTTATTTTTGTTGTATGTATAAAATATTTTTATTATTCAAATATCATGTGAAAGAATAAACAAATAATTTTTGCATATGCAAATTGAGGACAATTTTCTAATATAATTTAAATAGTAAAACCACACAAATGAAATACACACTCAACAAATACTTCAACCAGTTCTTTAAAAGTAGATAACATTTATAGAAATACAACATGAGCAGCTTTGAGAAATAATTGACTGCTTCCAAGACAGCCATGACCCCTTTGATAGCAGTACAGCAAATTTATAATAAATTCATTCAGCAAACAAAACCGAAAATCTTCAAGGAAAGAAAAAAGGCAACAAAAACATGTCTAGCAACTACTACATTCATTACATATATCACATACCGTATTCAAAAATATTATACATTATCTTCAAATATTATCTAACAAAGATAATGTCTAACTGGTAACTAGCTATTTATTTAGCAGATACCTTTATCGAAGGCAACTTATAAAGCATGCTATGTTTCATACAAAAATGAAGGTGCAAGCATCAAAAGCAGCAGAGAACAAAATAAAAAAGCGATCAAAAGGGAGTTGAAATACAACATATTTATACCTGCAACTAGACTAAGACAAAAAACAGTATCCAAAACTCTTTGTCAATGCAATATCAGCTATCCTGTAGGAGATAAAATAAGCAGTCCCAAAATGTTTAATAAAAAGGTGTGTTTTCAAAAGATGCCTAAGCACAAGTAAATTAGGTTTAGTTTGAATAGATTAAGGGAAATCATTCCACAGCCTTGGAAAAAGCATGCAGAAACATTGTCCAGTCAGCACATTCTGGCAAAAGGGGTAAAGGTCAGCAGGCAGGCAAAGGCAAAATAAGGAAAGGAGGCACAGAATGAAGGCATAAGGAGAGATCAAGGACTGGAGATATTGAGGAGCAGAACTGTTCAGAGAAGTGTAAGTTAAGAGCTTTAAACTGAATCCTTGAAGCAACAGGAAACCGTTGGAGAAACCAAAGTAGAGGAATAATAGTAGTGAAAAGAGGAACAGGGAACATCAGTCAAGCAGATGGAGAAGACCTGCAATAGTCCAACTGAAAGAGAACCAGTGAACATGGAACTGTATTGTATAATTAATGAGGAAGGATCAAGTCCTCAGAATAATATGAAGAAAGAAACAGCAGGACTGGATCACTAAAGATGTATGTTTGATGAATGAAAGCAAGCAGTCCAGAGACAAGCCAAGATTCCTCATGGTGAATGGGTGACATCTTTAAGAGTGATGCTTAGAGACAAACCTGAGAAAGTAGAATCAGAGGGTAAGTACACAATATCTGACTCTGATGTTAAGTTTAAGATCATTCATCCATGATGAGACTGCAAAGAGACAGCTGGAGAACTGGGCTAAAATCTGTCAGTTGGAAGAGGCAAATGAGAAGAGGATTTGTGTTTCCTCAGCACAGAAGTGGTTGGAGTAGTCATGAGAAGAAATAACACTACCTAAGGAATGAATTTTAGAGAGAAAAGAGTAGTGGACCCTCTACTGATCTCTGAGGCTCACCCGTCTGGAGTTTCTGTGGAGGAGACAAAGAGTTAGACCAGGACACAAGAGGATATGGTCATCATGAACTACTTTACTAATCTTACTTATGCACATGACTCACTGACATTTAGTGCTCAGTAAGCAGGCAGTACATATTAAGACATTACAATGTCAGGGCCCCACACATTGGTGGATACCAAGAATATGTATAATGGTTTCATTCATACAAACTTCTTTTGCATCAACACACTGTGAAGGTCAGGTTTATGACATTGGCTGTTGTGAGATTTATGATTTCATCAGTCTATAGTAGAGACATTAGCTAGATAATAACACTTACTTATATTTAATGGACAAGTCAAATTCAATCAAATTTCAACTACAGCAAACCCCTGATGCTTCAGTGTTCCATACATCTGTCTGCTTTTTTATGTTTGTTCCATATTCAAGGATATTTCTGTGAAATCAAAGTTATCAATAAAGATGAATCTATTATTCAACAATTCCTGTAAAAATGGCCTTTTAACGTATTCTTTTCAAGGTTCCGCAAACAAGTGATCGGACTTTGTTGTTGGTTATTGGACTGCAGTAATTACTCATAAGGGTAATCCATTCTCTCCTAAAGTAATCAAATATACAGGGTGGGCCATTTATATGGATACACCTTAATAAAATGGGAATGGTTGGTGATATTAACTTCCTGTTTGTGGCACATTAGTATATGTGAGGGGG
>JANRMT010062854.1:7957764-7991965 GCA_026402145.1 Polypterus bichir lapradei
GCTTATGGAATTCTGTACATCAATTCATGTTTCCTAACTTTGGCCAAGATGATGTGGTCAGATTAGTAGTGTTGCATTTTAAATTAAAGGACTCCACATTTTTGATTGAATAATTTATTTTAACTCTAAATGTGAATGAAATGCAAATGTTAGTTTGTAGCAGGGGTGCCGTTATATATTTCAGGACCCATACTGTACTAACAGTTGTATCAGCCTCACAATGTATTAGCCATTTATTGTAACAACACTGCCATTACTATTAGTAGTACTATTACAAACTATTACTATTACAAACCAAATGTAAAACATTATAAACATATTTTATTCAACATTTCAAGCCAAATGTGAAACATTACCAGCATGTTTTTTTGAATTTCAAGCCAAATGAAACAAGCTATAATTTTAACATGTCACACAAATATAGCAAATAACAGGTCTGATCTTACAGCAGTATTTTTTTCAGAATCCACCCCAGGCTTTTACAGTTACAAATCCATTAATGCAGTGGTTCTCAACCTTGTGGGGCGGGCCCCCCTAGGGGGGTGCGAAGTAACAAAAAGGGGGGCGCGAAGATGTGAAGAAAAGAAAACAAGAATCAAAAATATGAAAAAAACATCTGTTGAAAACAAAACAAATTAACTTAAACTACATTCTGATACTAGAACAATAAATATAGAGTTAGATAAATGTCGATAAAAGTTAAGTAGGTATAATAAAATATGCATCTACATTTCAAAAAAATGTTAGGGGGGGCAAGATTAAAACTGTTATGAAACCTCGGGTCGCAAATACTTGAAGGGTGAGAAATGCTGCATTAATGACATTCACAAAACAAAAATTTGACATAGAACCTCCCATTCCATGGGCAAAATGGCAAGACTTTTCCTTCTCTCTTCGTAGGCCTTGCACATCTGTAAGAAAATTATCAAGGATTTTAGACTGATATCTTTAAAATGACAACTCGATTAGCCACTTTCGAATAATTGAAATCTGGCTAAGCAGGGAGGCCATCTTAATTCTGTGGCAGAAACAGGGAGATGATTTGCGTAATGACCCGCTTGGTTCAAGTCATTATGTATTCCCACCTTCTGCAGCCCCACGCAGTTGTTTATGCCACTCTTGCCGATACTGTTACATATGGTACTTTTATAAAGACAATGAATTTCTGCACAAAATGTTTCAGCAGTGGCCAGAAGAGACCACCAGAGCCGCTTGTTAGCACAGTATGGTGGAATGAGCCTGTGGCTAAAAGTGCTTCAACAGAGCACCTCCTAGAGGGGATGAAGGGGCTTTTTCATGATGGCATTCAATTTTGCCACCATCGTATTTTTCCACAACAGTCCAGGGTTTGCCCTGTGATAGAGCAGACCTTCCTGATAAAATTTGTTCAGGCATTGTGCAACTTTTGAGTGCAGGTTGCTGTCACTGGCTACAATGGACTGGTAGAACATTTCCAGCAACTTGCTGCACACATCAAAAGACCTGAGTCTCCTTAGCAGGTTCAGTCTGCTTTGGCCCTTCTTGCCCAGGTACTTGAAACTCCGCACCACTTCCATGTCCTCCCACTGAGTGGTGACTGGTCTCTGAGGCCGTGTGGTATGCTGGGAGTCCACCACCAACTCTTTTGTCTTGCTGATGCACCACAAGACGTTAAACTTTAAAATGGCAATATTACTGATTTTTTGATGACTTTTACAACATATAATAGACCACATACTCTTTCTGCTTAAAAGTTTTATTCTGCTCTCCCCTACAGTTTGTTTGTTTGCTGGTTCTTTCATGTCTGGATTTTAACTCCGTGTAACTCAAAAATCTGAAGGCAATTCATGGATTGTTGAGCATATCATGATGATTATTACCTCCTGTTGCTAACTTTAGTTAGGGTCTCTTTCTTCAATTTTAATTTATGAACTCTTGCATATTGAGTTTTGACACTGCTGACTTTTTTAGTTTAATACTTAATATATTACTTAATACGTAATATATTATTACCCTGGATAATTAACTCCGTTGCTGTTGCACAACTTTCTTTTCTGTGTCACTGTCTTCTGTTTTCCACATTCCTGAGCTACTCTTGTGGTGAACTCCATGTTAACAGCTTGCCAGAGAGGAATGCGCTGAAACCTTTGGCATAGTGGAATGCCTAAGGCCTACACCGGCAATGCATGCAGGAGATGTTTTCAGAAACCTGAACCTTATTTTTTAAGGCTTTTGTAAACTTCCATCCATCCATTATCCAACCCACTATATCCTAACACAGGATCACAGGGGTCTGCTGGAGCCAGTCCCAGCCAACACAGGGCGCAAGGCTGTAAACAAACCCTGGGCAGGGCACCAGCCCACCACAGGGCACGCACATGCACACACCAAGCACACATTAGGGACAATTTGAATCGCCAATGCACCTAACCTGCATGTCTCTGGAGCACCCGGAGGAAACCCACACAGACACAGGGAGAATATGCAAACTCCACGCAGGGAGGACCCGGGTCTCCTAACTGTGAGGCAGCAACGATACCCACTGCGCCACTGTGCCACCCAACTGTAAACTTGTAATGTTATAATTAACTGAGACATGACCTAACAGTTGTACACAAGATCCATCTGATCTGTTATTACAAGTTCATCTGATCAAACATGCTATAGTGGGAGTCCATCAGTTCTGAATCAGTCAAATACAAATACAAATTCCTGCTGCTGACTTAAGGACATGTTGTACTGTGACAAACTCAGAGGAATAAACTTGTTTTGTCTCAAGCAGAGGAAACATGCATGGTTACCTAATCCAGGACTTTAAAATCTTCAAAGGCATCACTATAGTGGATACAGAAGAATTATTTTAGCTTAAGGAGGACATTAGTGGAAATTAAAGGGAAGTACATTTAAGACTGAAGCCAGAACGTCTTTATGCAGACTTGTGGGAATCTGCAACTACCGAGACATGAGGTTGAAGCAGAAACCTTAAGAACTTTTAAGAAGAATCTGGATGAGATACTGGGACAGCTGAGCTATTCGCTAAACCAAGAAGTTTAAGGATCTGAATAGTCTCCTCTTCTTTGTCAAAATCTTGCTTTCTTACGTTCTAATCTGCCAAGCTTTAATTTACTTTACACCTGACTACATAAGTAGTCAACTTTTTTAAGTTCTCACCAGTCCACTCTCTCAGGACCATAACTGCTAGGAAGCTTGTTGTGCCTCAAATCTCGATTGTTACTGACTTTGGGTGCAACAACTTTCCTAAATATTCATATTATCTGCTTACTCCTTTAAAAGAGTGTTTAAGGGTAGTTTTACTAAAGCTAATGTTTTTTACCATCGTTTTCAATATTTCCTATGATCTGCTCTTATTTAAATCGATATCTAGAATTATGATATTTTAAACTGTTTTTAATGTATCCTCCATCTATTCATCCAATTTCAGTACCCATTTAATCCAACTCAGGGTTACCAGGCACTGGAGTCTGTCCAAGCACAAGGCAGGAACCAAAGCTGGGAGATTCAATTTCTAAAACCTCTAGTCTTTGTGTTTTTACATTGTTATTTTTTCGTTTTGTTTTTTCATCTTTGTACTTCTGCTTTTATTGTTTCCTTTAGAATGTTTGTCAAGCACTCAGCACGAGAGCAGCTATTTTTGTTAATAATACTTTATTGTATTTGAAATTTGGAAGGGATTCAAAGTACACTGTGGTAAAATTTCTTTAAAGGAGTAACAGCCATGGCAACCAATGCATCAGTAACACTTCTGCTATTTAAGTAGAAGTTGAAGTATGATATACAGTAAATGCACATTCAAATAACCAATGAAGATCTTTTCATGCTTGCTGAAATTTCAAGAAAACCCCTCAGTCAAGTCTTTTTTAGAAACATTCTTGGCGGCAAATTTCCCTTTTAGGTGTGGAAACCCCTTCACTTTGCGAACTGCGTTGTTTTCTTCACGTCCCTGTCTTATTGTTACCAAACTGATATTTGACACTGTTGTTGTTTTTTTTTTCATTAACTTTATATTTGGGTGTATGTAACAGACAAGTTCAGGTCCAAGTGGTTTGCCATGAGTGCCAAGTTGCTACGTGCACGTCACCAGCTGTCACTTCAAGTAAGTACCTTTTGTGAAAAGTGCACAGAGACATGCACATCACTCAGGCTTGATACTCGTAAAGGAATTTGTGATTTCCAGAACACAATAAATCTAATATTTATGCCATGGTGGGCCACAACCAATCCCAGCAGCAGGATCTAATCCTAAATATGGAGCCAGTCCACTGTTGGATATGCTCATACACACACCTTCCCAGCTATACATGGGACCATTTAAGATAAAGTTAAAATGTATTATAATGTGTACACTGGACTGTGAAATTCTTACTTGTCTGTTTCATCACCATGCAACACATCCCCACTCTCCAGTGCCATCATCAGCAAAAATTTCTAGTCAAACAAGGACTTTAACTTCAAACCTTTGTATTCTTCCCTTCCCGGTAGTGGTATGTTCAAAACAGGGCCACCAATTAACTCTGTAAGCATGTATATATGGTTTATACCTTTTTTTGATATTACACCTTCATTCTCTCCAGCTGTAAACAGGACGTTTGATGTAATTATTCACTTTGGGTAATGTACGTTATGCATGTCCTGTATCTCATACCCTAAATACATTTCAAGCAGTTGATAACTTCGACAGGAATTAGAAATGATTCTTTTAAATTAATCTAATCTAATATATTGGCAACATGAGGGTGGTGTTAGGCTAACCGAGAAATTATACATTCGAGAGTCTCTTATTTTAGACATGCCTTTTAAGTTTTAATAGAATTAAATATTTTCTGCCCCACATTCCAGTTTAATTACACTGTCAAAGGAACCTGTAGGCAGAGATCCTTCTGCTCAGTTGTAGGTATGTGAAATGCGGCCTCAAGGTGGTGTTTTCTTGCAAATTCCTTTGTGATGGTGTAACTGCAAGATGCGGTCCCTCAAACCTTATTTTATACTAGGGTGGCCAAGCCCCCTGGGGCCCAAATCCCAGTTGTGGCCAGAATATTAGTAAAATTTGTAAATGTACAAAAGAAAAATTATTATTTATTGGAGTCAAAATCACGAAATTCTATAAATATGTAAAAGAAAAATGAATCATTATCGGTGTAAAAATCATGAAATGAGAATAAAATATTTGCTCTCTTACCGATTGGCGTATTCCCATTAAACTGAGGTCCACTATGCTCGATGAATATTTATAAGAGACTAAATAAATGATCTATTTGTTTTAACTGACATTCTTATAGATAAAAATTTTTTTTTTTTTTTAAATTACTCATTTAAATAACAGGAAAAATTAACATGAAAACTAAAGTGGTATGCAATGGGTCATCGTAACTCGAGTTTCAGCTAACTAAATCACCTAAATGCAAACATTGGTGTTATGAATAGGTAATTTTTTTAAATAGTTTGTTCCTGTGAAAAAAAGTTTACTCGATCAAAAATAAAAACCTTGACTTTCTTTATATTAAAAACCACAACGTTCTTGATATTTTAGTTTATAATTTAAAAACAGAACAAGAATCTGAAAATCTAACAACATCACATTAACGTTCAATAAATTCTGAAAGGAATGATACCAAACATATATATGTATGTTTTAAAATAAGCCCTATTTAAAGCATGACAAAAAAGTGACATTAAAACATCACATAAAATTGTTGCACAAAATCGTTGCACTTTTTGGCTTAGGATTTTATATATATAGGGTAGGTAACTTATTGCATATGTAGGTGCCATTCTAGAGTGTGGCCTTGCCGTTTTTCTGAGGCTACCTATGTCCATGCAGACATTAGTCTCTGTTTTCACCTTTCATCCACACTAACCTATCATTTTTAACCTCCAGAAATGAAGGCTTTTGAAAACGCTCTCCAGAGCTGTATATCTGTGACAATGCCAGCTCAGCTTTTCAGTGTAGACTTTTGAAAATGAGACTCTAATACAGTAATACTCTAATTTGTTTGTGCTTATTACACAGCCCTTCTGTGAATGGATCCTGCTCATTACAACGTCTCATTCTGTTATTGCTTACCTTCACGGAGTAAACCGTATTCCAATGCAGCGGACATAGGGGAGTTGCTTTCCCTTGCACTTTCCATTGGTCTCATAGCTAAACAATTTATTTCATTGCTAGGTTGTAGCTAGCCAGGAGCTCTACACAACACAGAAAAACATAATCTTCTAACAAAATATATTTGGAAATAAATTAAAAATTTCCACAGAAACACACACATACACATACAGAAAAACATACAAGATATCATGCTAAAATCAACTTTCCTCAACATTTTGAACATTGTAAAGTCAGAATGTGAGCTTAACTTGTTAACAAATTTTTGACCAAAATTCACTTTTTACGTGGAAGTAACAAATAGGATAAACTGTGTAACAAATAATTGGTGCCTCTGCATTTGAATTCTTTATCTCAGTCCCACACTTTAGTTTTATATACGTTGTTAATTTGATGCATGCGGTTTTTTGGTTAGTATATTTGTTGACTTTTGTATTTTTGTGTTTCCGTTTGACTATTCCATTTTTGTAAAGTTAATAGTAATGGTAGAGGAACTGGTTTAGGGCATACGATTTGAGACTGAAAAGATTTGCATTTGTGCCCCAGAATTAAATAACAAAAGGACAATCACCTTCCAGAGGTACACAAACTAGATAAAGCTGCTGTCGCATTACATAACTGTCTCACTTGACGACTGCAGTTGCTGATCTTGTCAAATGAGGATATCTCATTATGCATCTGGAAATCACTAGAGATGACAAATTAGAAAACTCTGATGATTTTCCAGACAAGTTTCACATTTTCATAATGTTGCAAGTGGCTCCTTGTTCTGGCAACCAATAACATGTCCGTCTGACAGTGCCAGAGCTATACAAATATTTCCCAGTTATGGTGAGTTCATTCACAATTTTCCAATCTATTGTGGTACATAAAACATGAAGAGTCAGACAGATGAAACTACCTTTTGTTTGAGAGGTTTAAAACACCAACATTATATGCATTGCGCTTCTGGGTGAGTCCTCAATGGTTTTCAGCTCTAAAATACACAAGCTCACCTCAATGAATTAAGACAAAGCCTGTTTGATATTTTGTGGGTGAGTTACAGATTTGTTGGTCTGAATCATTGGATATGTCACACTATATGACTGGAAGTCACAGGAACGCATTGTGGCTGCTCCTGACTCACTAAAAATACATAAATGAAGTCTACAACTAAAAATTGATGAAAAAAAAATCTTATAATGTGGCAGATTGCTTAAGATTTCTTATCTCTGTTCCTTTCCCTTTTTTCACATATAGGGCTGTCTAAAAATGTTATAACTTTTTATCCAACCTCATGCTGTTCTTACAGTGTCTTATGCTCCCTGTGAATAGGATATGATCTAAGATATGTCATCTACTTTGAATTCTGCTCTGTACTTGTAATATTACTATTGTACTATCGTATTGTATTGAGGATTACCTGTGTTCTGTTCTGTGTATTGTATGGTATTTACCCCCCTTTTTTGACACCCACTGGATGCCCAACTTACCTGGAAAGGGGTCTCTATTTGAACTGCCTTTCCCAAGGTGTCTTCAATTTTTTCCCTACAACGGTGTTTTTGGGAGTTTTTCCTTGTCTTCTTAGAAAGTCAGCGCTGGGGGGCTGTCAAAAGGCAGGGCCTGTTAAAGCCCAATGTGGCACTTCTTGTGTGATTTTGGACTATACAAAAATAAATTGTATTGCATTGTATTATTGTATATGATTTTAAAATGGTGATTAAAAATAGACCAGCCGTAAATTCTTTTACTTATTTCCAAGCTAGTTTTATCGTTCATGGTGTTTCTGCATTTATCTTTTTCCAGAGGGACACAAAATAAAGAATCAAAGGTGCCTGATAATTACCTATATTTGTCTAGCTTCAGTTAGCTTAAGACAGATCGTTTCGAATTTTGACAACAATGCAGGAGGGGTCCAAGGTCTGTATATATCCACAGTGTTTGTCTCCTTTTGAGGAAAGGAATGCAGCAGAAACATATTATACATCTCCTTAGACATAAATGTTCTTTACCCACTCTTACTAGTCAGGTCCATTTGTAGGAAGTCGGAGGTTTCATTTGAGCCTAAGTCTGTCCATCTGAATTGCACCTTCCACAACAGATGACGTAGTAGCATCCGAATAAGCATTAGGATTATATAATGAGGGATGGTGACCAATAATCATCTAATTCAGTTATATCCTCTAACTTGGACTATTGTATTCTGTAATATCCTTTTTCTTAGTAGGTTCCTTCTTTGGATCCTTGTCTTTTCCTTTTTGCATACACAAAGATGCATCCCTGAGGGGTTTTCTTTCATCTGACTGTAAAGAAATTAAACCCAGTCAGGAGCATTCTGCTCTCTCCATGTCCATTAATTTTCCTTTTACCTTTTCTTATTGACTCTGTATGGCTCCTCACACATTGTGCCCTTTGCTTTATATGTTTTAATGCATTTTGAAATGTTATTTGAATCCTGTGCCAGGCAGTCTTGTAAGTACTGGATGTTTTCCTAATCCTAACTTTAGTAGCCAATGTAGTCAATTAACTTTACCTGACTCTATCAGTATATGCCATTTTCCCAGATATTTATCTGTAATTTGTGCCCATGGTACATATCCTCTGGTTTTGACCATACAGACACACAATTGGGCTGGGATTTAAACCATGGATGTGAATTTTGAATTCATTTCTTGTTTAATTTTGAGGAATTTAATCCTACATCATGGACTTTAACCCTGTATGAAAAGCTGCCCTACAGCAGTTTCCAAGTAGCTGTTGAATTGAAGTACGATTGCATGCCCTGTGAAAGAGAGGCAGTGTCTGGACCAAGGGTAAAAAGTGGGAATTTAAAAGGCTCAGTAAATGTTCCTTGATGTCATATCCACCCAGACTATACCTGCCTGTGCATCTGCTGTTGGAGAATTTTAGGGTTAGATTGCTTTATCTTTGTTTCACAGACATACTAGGAAACCCTTGCCTATGAGACCAACATCCTGGCTCATGACAAAGGAAATAAGTTGACATTTGTCTGTTGCCAGACAGAAACCAAGTAAACTGGAAATATGAACATAAAATATTCTGTAAAAAACATTATTAAAAGAAATGTCTGCACTCCTGCTTGGTCTATCTAAGAAAGACATCAATCAGTTGTCATTAGTCCAGAATGCAGCAGCAAGAATTCTAGCTAGAAAATGAAAATCTGAACACATCCCACCAATTTTAGCATTGTTACATTGGTTACCCGGGTCTTGAATTGACTTCTATATTTGGAGTGCTTATCCATCTATATTTAAATCATAACCTTAGACCTTTTAATAGCGGCCTGCTTATTATTCCAAGAGCCGAGCATAAATAAAGTGTTGATGTGGCCTTTTACTGTCATCCAGCAAAATCTGATATGCTTTACCAAAAGAGAGATGCCAGGCTAACACTATGCATTATTTAAAAAAAAAAAAACTCTTAAAAACTCACTTTTTTTAATTTGGCCTCCTTGTTTAGTTCCACCCTTACTAAACTAAATATGCAAAGAGAATAAGGAATTATCTTTAGAAATTCTTACGTTTCTCTGTTTTCTTGTACAGTTCTTCTGTTCAGTGGCTCATCCATCTGCTCAAAGTCTGTGCAGCCTGCTGAATGTTTGAATAAAAGTGGATACCCCAACCTGCCACAAGACCCTCTGCATTGAATCTTCTAAGATGAAGCCTTAAAAAGCAACTTAAAGACAATTATGTTTTGTAGAATGCCCTGTGGAGGCTGGGTGGTCTTTTGGCCTGGAGCCCATTACAATTTTGGTTTATTCTCCAGCTTAAATGGAGCGTTTTTTTTTTTTTTTTAAGTTTTTTTATTCACCCCAAAATAAGATTCTCTATTTAAGGACTCTGTTTCTCTTAATTATAAATGTGTCTTAAGTAAGTGTACAGTATTTACTTTTTGTATATCATTCAAGCATTATTTTTCTTATCTATTTTTCATTTATTTTTCTTTGCATGGAATTGCGTCTTTGACATAATGTAAAGAACTTTCAGTTACTTCATTTGTGCAAAAATGTGCTATAGAAATAAATGTAAGAAATATTTTTCTTTCCAAGGACATTTTTTTTATTTCATTACCTTTAATCGTTTGCTTAATTCAGTAGAAAACCTGTAAAAATGAAACACAGCAAAACATATCTCTCAGCAACATAGAAAGTGAAAAAAAGCATGCTGCACATAAGATATAGTAATTGTACTTAGTAATAAAACAATCTATATATTTCAATCAACTTTCATAAGGTCGTCATCAACATTAGTTCTATTAAAGTGCCTGTTTGGATTAGCTTGCATTATAGCAGCGTGGTCATGATGGCAACAACCAGATGGGATCCTCTCTCTTATCCTCTGAAGATATAAAATGTCCAAATGGCTTAGATGATGGTAAACTACTGTAGAGCCTATAAACGCCCGTACTATACCTCTGTACTTCTAAAGTGCCATGCAACTACATTCAATATAGAATGACAACAAATAAAATCAAGGTTGCTCGTCTGACTATGACTAAGGAGGCTCAAGATGGATTCCAGAGGTCAACTATCCAGAAGGAGATAGTAGCGGGTCTCAGCAACAAACCTTGTTAACTCCATGCTTTGCTTCAGTTCTTGCAGTGAGTGTGTCTGTGCAGTTCAGACATGATGGGGATGAAGAAAGCTTGAAATATGCATTTTTATGAAGCACATGACCATGTGCAGTTTAAACAGACACAAATGTCATTCTGTATCTCACTAACGTCCTTTTCGTTGTAGTTCTTCCTTTGATTTTGGCTACTAATATCTGTCTCTGTCTTTATCTTCTTGCTTAAATTGGCAAGTTTCCTTTTGCAGCAATACTCCCTCCAAGTTTTTTTTCTGCATTTTATTGATTTTTTTTTAAATCAAATAACATTCCATACAAGCAAGTCAAGTTTAACAAAACTAGGTTTGAAACACATCAACTACTCCTACATGAGAAAGAGAGCTAGGCCAGCAGAGTAAAACTTTAAACTAGTAAAGATACATAAATAGATAATTTAATAAATGAATAAAAATAAATAGAATACAAAAGAAGGGAGAGAATCTGCTTCCTCAATTTAAATGCTTAATTCTAAAATGTTATTTATTAGTTCCTGCCAGGTTTTGAAAATGCTTTGTACAGATCCTCTAAGTGCGAATTTGATTTTTTTCAATTTCAAATAGTATATAACATCAGTTACTCACTGACTTAGATTAGGAGAGTTGGAGTTCTTCCAGTTGACCGAGGTAAGTCTACGTGCCAATGGTGTAGTAAAGGCAATCACAGTTTGTTTGTCCTTCTCCACTTTAACCCCATCTGGGAGTACACCAAACACAGCTGTTAATGGATTAGGACGGATTGTGACACCAAAGCTGTTTGATATGCATTTAAAGATTTTGGTCCAAAATGATGTTAATTTGGTGCAGGTTCAGAACATGTGGCCTAGTGAGACTGGAACTTGATTGCAACATTCACAGTTTGGATCTTGCCCTGGAAATATTTTGGACAATATAAAACTCTGAGAATTAAGTGTGTCATTACCAGCCCCTTGGCTCCAGCAGACCCCCGTGACCCTATGTTCGGATTCAGCAGGTTGGAAAATGGATGGATGGATTACCAGCCCCTCAAATTTAACCACATCTGCTACTGTTGTATTGAAGGAGGTTGTTCAGTGCATGCTGGCATCCAGAAAACAGAAATATTTCCTACTAAACCATCAGGATCTGTCTCTGATATATATTGCAAGAGGTGAATAGGAGTCCATAGTTGTTGGCTG
This sequence comes from Polypterus bichir lapradei, assembly GCA_026402145.1. Lineage (NCBI taxonomy): Eukaryota > Metazoa > Chordata > Cladistia > Polypteriformes > Polypteridae > Polypterus > Polypterus bichir. The sequence continues at coordinate 7,969,625 of JANRMT010062854.1, forward strand.
TGTGACACTTGAGCGGGCTGCACAGCTTCTTGATTTCATACTATATGAAGGTTTGAAGTTCTACACAGACTCTGCTTTACTTACTTGGATGCTAAACTTCATGTAGCACAAAGGCAATGCATCTCGCCTGTTGAAACAACTCCCAACAGCTTCCAGAATTTATAGTTCAGATTAGGTTGATTGATGACCATGGGTTTGCTCCTGGGTGGTCTGTCATGCATCTAATGCTGTTAGGACAGACACTGTTGCAGCGTGGCCTTCTATTGCATTAATCATGTTAAGAAAATGGACGGAATGATCCTCTAGGGTATCTCAGTACGTTTCAGATATAAATCACAATGTCATTACCTGCATGGGTGTTGAAAACCTGATTTAAATTCTTGTACACTCTTATCTGTGCAAGATGGGTATCAGAGCACAAATTTCCGCATTATATTAGAATCTTATTTGGCAATACAGTGATATTACCACACATATCTCTGAGAGACTCAACTAATGATGGACAGCAATAGATTTAGTAATAGATATAGTAATAGTAATAGATCTTATCTGCAGTGATGTAAAAAAACAACTTTTTTCAGTTCCTTGGTTTTCCATATCAGGGCATAACAGTTATCTAGTCGTCACTGTGCTTTAAAATAAAATACATCTAACCACATGTGACACACAATGCAGAACAGACTTTACTTTGTTGTTTTTAATTTAACAACATATAACTTAAAAGTAAAAGCAATGTGCGTAAAGGTAAGCTCTCTCCATGGATCTCCGTACCCCTCCATTACCAATAAACATTTTTTTCAGTTTCAATCATAAATCTGTGAGAGGCTTAACTTAAAACTGAAAAAAAGGTTTCCAAGGATTTTTACCTTGCACATTGTTTGCTGTATTTACAGCATAAATGTTTTGTTTTCATAGAAATGTTTTTATGTGTTTTATTTCTGGCTAGTCTTCATTATTTATATGACACAAAGGTAAATCTTATTAAGTAAAATTGCTTATGTCCATTGTATCTCTTTTTGATGATCTGAGTTAAATTAGATACAGTTGAGCAACAGTCTTCAGTCAAGATACAAATTATGCTGGATAAAATGAAGATAACAGAATTAGGAAAGGGAAAAATTGCTTTCACAGTCTGACTGGAGGTACTTGAAGCCATAATATTTTACATGTTGTGTTAGTCACCTTTTGGCAATAATATTTTATATGTTGTGTTAATCATCTATTTTACATGCAAATACATGTGAACCATAATAAAAATGACGTAACATTCATTATTATGTAACATTCTTAATCTATATATATAAAATTCTTTTCGCGTTTGAAATGGAAATTACATATGACCACACGATATGGAAATTACGTATTACATAGTGCACCCTGCGTCGCCCTCTCCCAGCCCTCCGCTCTGGACTCCAGCGCTGAGACACAGACAAAACTGCGACATTGTAACTTTTTTTTAATTCCCAGTACTTGATAGAGATGAAGACAACAGCTTTGCGTCTTTCTACTTTTTAACTGCACCAAGCTGTAAACCACCTTCAGCGGCGATGGGTCGTAACAACAAAGTGGACGCTGGGAGGCACGGTTTACTAATCACTTAGTGAAAAGAAGTACACAGAAACATGCCGATCTATCCCATAGAAGTGCACCCCGACTTACTGATATTGAAAAGAAGTAAACAGAAACACTTACTGATATTGAAAAGTAAACAGAAACACGCCGATCTATCCCATAGAAGTGCGCCCTGCATCGTCTTCTCCCAGCCCTCCTCTCTGGACTCCAGCGCTTAAAGACAGCGAAAACTGCCACATTGTAACTTTTTTTTAATTCCCGCTACAGTGGAACCTCGGTTCACAAACGTCTCGGAACACGTACAAATCGGTTTACGACCGAAAAGTTTGCCAAACTTTTGCATCTGTTCACGACCACACACTCGGTATACGAACAAGCCAGTTTCCCTTTCGGTTTGTGCACGCCGATGATTTCCGCACGTGTTCAGTCTCTCCCTGTGCAGCGAGCTAGTGAGGGAGATACACACACACACAAATTGAATGAAATGAGAATTGCACTATGTGACTTGTCGCATCATTGATGACATGTTCATTTTCTGTGCTCAGGCATATTTAGGGATCACAATGTTCCCAAATGCTACTGAAATGTGCTTGGGCCCACCTCCTCCAAGTGGGCCAGGGCACAGTACAGTTGGCCTGGCATAGAACAATCACATTAGTCAAACGAACTAGACTTTGTGGGGTTACATGCAGGCAAACATGCTCAGGCACGGAACGAATTGCAAGAGTGAGTTCAGCCTCAGTTCAATTCAGTTTGTGCTGAATGCACATCCTCTTCACAGCTTAGTGCACTATACAATACAGTACAAACAAAAAGTGAAATATATAGTACACAGAAGACAATGCTGAAATAAAAACAGAGGAAAAACATGCAATATGTATGATATGATCTATATATATATATATAGTAAGAAAGGCGCTATATAGCGCCCGACCCAACACAGATTGGACATGGGAGGCATGTGTAAAATAAATAAATGATTTATTTTCTTCAGCTGGAGGGTAAGTCTTCCCTATAATCCCCCCAGCCACAACACAGTCCCAAAACACAAATGAAACACCAAAACACTCCTCTCTTGCTTCCACCACCACTCCTCCAGAAGCTTTGTCCTCCTCCTCCTGACTCTGGCCACTGAGTGGTGGTTGCTGGCTCCTTTTATGGCCCACCCAGAAGTGCTCCAGGTGTTTGATCACCTGTTTCCGGTTGCACTCCTGGGTGGGGCTGAAGATTAGTCCAGCTGCGCTCAGGAGTCCCAACTGCAGCACCCACTGGTGGCACCTGTGGAACCCAACAGGACTGCACAAAACTCCAACCCCCATGATTCCCTGGGGGAGTGCGAGGCACCGCTGCAGCCCAGGGAGGCTGCCATCTAGCGTCCAGTGGGAGATACTGGGTTTCCCATTGTTGCTCCTCCAGAAGATATGTTGCAGGGGCGTCCCGGTCGGGCATGGGCCCCGGCCGCCTGCCACAATATATATATATGATTGATAGATAGATTATTAATCCCAAGGGGAAATTCACATACTCCAGCAGCAGCATACTAATAAAGAACAATATTAAATTAAAGAGTGATAACAATGAAGGTATAACAGACAGACAATAATTTTGTATAATATTAACATTTACCCCCCCCATCCCCCCCCGGGTGAAATTGAAGAGTCGTATAGTGTGGGGTTGGAATGATAAGATCAAGACAAAGAACATTAAAATATTTTTTTATAAATTATTTGAGGAATACCTTATGTGTCAATAGTTAACCTTATTTCTACTGTAAAATACTTGGGCAAATTCAATAAGCAAACATTAGAAGAACTGAAAATAGGACAAGATGCTCTCAGATCTCACTCACGTTCTGGCTCCACCTTACACAACCATGAAAGTGTTTTTCTGTCTTTAATAAAGTGATCTTTATCAGTACATACTGTATATTCTCATTAGCCACTGAGATGTTCTTTAACAAGTGACAAAAGCCCTTCCGCTTGTCACAGTATTACTAGTACCTTATACTTAGATCTTATTGTGCATTTATATCATGTGAATACACAGGTTTACTACTTTGTTGGTTTCATAGCTTAGCTGTTAAAATTATATTATGGTTAAAGGGGGATAATGGTGGGTAATGATAGACATTTTTTCATATGTTCAAATTCTCTGCTATGTAACTAATATGTAACTCACCCCTTTGAACTCCACAGAAATCAGAGGCACAAAAATGCATAAGGGTATTATAGACAACATGAAAAAGAAGGCAGCAACATCATCCCATGTGAACCACCCACCTTAAACTGAAAATTCATAGTCTTAGGGATTCTAGCATAAACCGGCACACATAGTTGAAGCAGAAACCTGGACAACATTTAAAAAGAATCTGGATGAGATGCTGAGACAGCTTAGACATTACTTAAACAAACAGGCTTAATGAATTGAATGATCTCCACTACCTTGTCAAATTTCTTATGTTTCTAAAATTTTAAATCAGATCTAGACAGCAATATTACTGACAGTGTCACTGAGCCATAACTTACAAAAGAATACTTTACTGATTTAAACAGAAGGTGTTGTGTTGCCATTCTCCATTTAGGGACTGCATTTTTTATTTTAAGCAATGTGGATGTTGTGTGCACTCTGATAGGAATGAGCTTTGCAATCACAAACATCTGAATGGTATTCTTTATTTTGAACAGAACTGATTTAATTGGTGTTTAAGCCTAGTGCACCTAAAGATACAGTGGACATAAATTACTGAAATCAAAAATGAGTCACATCTAAAATGTAAGACACATGACGATTTTTTTAAAAGAAGAAGTCAGCACTTATAAATTTGGATGTCGGATGCATCCTGGTTTTTAGCTTATTAGCTTCCCTATTTTGAACCTTTTCCAGTGGCTATGAAATAGAAAAGTATGTTACTTGTCAGTGTGCTTCTAAATGTCATAGTCTTAGAAAACAGTGACACTATTCTTTAACTTCATTAAGAAATGTCTTCAATTTTTTGGCTTTAAATTGGCAAATTTCAGTGTTCCACAAGTTATTTTATGCCTCCTCATTTTCTGTATTTATGGTGTGTGTTAGGTAGATCCCTTTACAGATACTCAGAGAAGCAGATTAATGGCTTTGATTTATATTTATAAAAGAAAAAAAAATCACAGCAGGCATCATTTTAGAAGCTGATTCAGGTCAAGGCTAGAAGGATGGTCTCTGTGGACCAGTTTAGGGCTGCAGGCATTGGTCTTCACCCATTTATATGTACTGGAGACTCAAACCAACTACAGGAAACCCATCTGTTTTGTGTCTGAGCACTAAGGCTGTATTACTTTTCATTTGCATATAAAAATGTAACATATAAGCATTACAACTATAAATGCTTGAGAAAACATCTAAAGAGCAGTTAACAAGTGAGAAATGCAGCGGTCACATTTTCCTAATTAGCTGTTTTCACACTTACGTGTTTTTCCCGTCGTTGACGGCTAAGTACTTTTCGGTAATAAAAAGTAATGGAAGAATCACAAAAGAAGAACCCCCTGTAGTGTTCCTCTGTGTTAAAATTCTAAAAAAAACCCATCCTTGTCTGAGTTTCTACATCTTTCCCTCTCATTTGACATAGAGAAGAAAACGGATCAAAGACCTCAAAATAAATAAAGGACCACATTTTTTATATGCCATGGCAACACTTATGTTCTTACTTGGCACTTCATATCTCATGAGTACATAAAGTTTATGTGCTACCTTAAAAATGATGCTGTACATTTTTATCTGGAATAACTTTGTTGTCATACGGACACAGGAATCAGCTTTTTTTAAACATATGAGAGTCTGTGCTGATGGAAAACATCACAGCCGGTTTCGTCTCAATGAAATGTGGTCCTGATCAACTTAGCATAACTGACTATAAAACACAAGACATTAGGCAGACAAACATCTCTTCTGTTTTCAAAGTCCAAACACCTGCATTCTTTATGCCTCTTTGCTGCATTATATGCACTGTACATCTGGATGAACATTCAATGGTTTCCAGCTTTCACACACATAGAGCCCACCTCAGTGACTAAAGACAAAATCTAATCTCTCTGATTTTGTCAGAGCAAGTCACAGACTATTTGGAATAAATCACAGTGCATGTCACATTATGTGACTGACTTTACGAAAGCGCTTCACTGACTCTCACTTGCTTTGACTCCATCACCAGAAAAGTCATCTAATATGGCATGGCCTTAAATTCTAACATCCAGCCATGAGTAACATACAGTTTATGTTTTCAGCTTGATGAGTGAATTGTTTGTGCCTGAATGCTATTTTAATAAAATATTAAAGTTTATTTTTTAATTCATAAAAATTTCAGATTATTACTCATTAATAGATAATTGCATTGCATAATAGCAAGTCATGCTCATTGGGCAATGCAACTGAAAAATGCAACAGTCCTTAGAGTCAACTTTGCTGTTGATTTCCCCCTTATTTACAACTAAATGGCTGTGTACTTTATGGTTATGTAGCCTGATGGGCATGGTGGTTGTCAGCTGTCTAGATTGAACATGTTTTTGAATATGTTCACACAGCAATTGGTTTTAAATGGGAAGGAAATACTTTGAGAATCAGAATCAGAATTCACTTTATTGGCCAGTTACTAGGAATTTGTCAATCTGACAAAAACAGTAATAAGAGCAAATGTGAAACTGACGATGTAGATGTCTTGTATGTGGAATTCACCTAAAGGGAAGGAATGCAACTAATTTAAAAACATTCTTAAACTGCTTTCATGAAGAAGTCTACAAAGAGGCTGAGGATGGTGGCATGTTGTCAAAACACAAACCTAATGAACTTAAAATGAAAAGTTACAGTATGTTAGTCAACAGTTTGCAGCAAAAAAATAGTGAGGAACTAGACTATCTGGCTTTACAAAAAAGGCTAGAAGTAAAGAATCTGGGCAGCATTTTAGATTCAGAGCTAACCATTAAATCTCAGTACCCAGAAGCCATCTACCAATTCTAGCAAAATGAAGAAAGCTCCAGAAAAGTAACCTATTAATGGTGACACAAGTACTGTGTGTTGTGAGATGGGAGCTGGGTGGTTTTTGGCCTTGGAACGCCTGGAAGTTAATTTTCTTCAGCATCTACTTGCCTGGAGTTTTCCTGTCCTCCTTGGCTCTCTGACTATAGCTTTTTCATTCTTTTCCATTTTGTTGTCTGTTTTGATAACTGTTATTTAGTTTTGTCCTTCTTTTGTAAATCTGATTAGCTATTATTTTGAAGGACTTTAAACTATTTTCATGTATAAAAATGTACTATAGAAATAAATGTTGTTGCTGTTGTAACGTTTGCTAGTTGTGCTTTAAGCCAGGAGGTTTAACTGTAATAGTAGACAGTTGAGAACTACAAAGAGTCATTTACCAAGATTGTATTATTTTAGATGAAAACCAAATGAAGACAAAAGAGCTAGGAGTCAAATCCAGAATATCAAAATCAAAACCTTCTAACCACAATAATTCACTGTTTAAATCAGCATCTCAGACACAGATGTGCTGCACTGATCTTTTTTAGCAAAGCTGTGCAATGTGAGTCAGAGAGAAAAGTCATGGCAGCCAGGCAAGACGGATATGGTGGAGTGTAGTGCAGTCTAATCTATTTTTAATCTATTTTTTTGAATATATTTGTACAATATGTATTACTATATAGTAGTACATAAACTTTTGTAGCTATAAGCCATTCATCTACCACACTGAATTGTAGGAATGGATGGCCTCTATATGGTGGATTATCATACTGTACTACAATATAGCCAACAGTAGAAAACATTTCTGCCCAATACTGTACACATTCATGCTGTTTTTGAATCGTTTACCAAGTGGAAAGGCAAAGATATCGATTGGAGGATGAGGATGCATGTTTAAAAAGGAACAAGAGCTGGCTATTGTAAATATGCTATTGGACAACAATGATATTAAGTTTAGTGAGATACGAAATAATATCCCAAATGATGCAACTGAGATCAACAACATTGATGCTCTGAGGCTTCAACATTGCAACTTATCCTCCAGCGGCACACATTGAGAAAAAACTTTTTTAATTTGTCCAACCAGGGACAGTCAACTTAAATGTAAGGAGTGAGTTAATTTTAAGTTGGTTAATTATCAGTTCTGCCTTTGGCAATACCGGCAATTACTCAAATGATTTAGCAAAACTCCTTCTTTATTTACCTTACCTTTCTTTGTTGTAGGAGGTGGGTGCTTTCGACTTATATCAAAGAAACTTAGGCACACTCAATTTAAGGAACAGAATTATGCAATTTATTAATAAGCACAAGTACTATAGAAGTACAATAAATGTATATATATATATATATATATATATATATATATATATATATATATAGACATATAAGACTGGATGCAGACAGACTAAACAGACAATCATGAAATATACGGGCTGACTGTTTACTGGCATTTAGAGTTCTGCTTTATCTTGGCACAGATAAATAGTTTTACGATAACAAGTCTTTTAAAAAAGATGTCTGATGTTGTGTGGAGTTGTGGCTTTGCTGCTGATCCGGGTTCAATGCAAACTGTTTAAACATGACAGGAATGTGTGTATAAAGTATGTGGTTCTGAGGTGTTAGCATGAGCAGTAGCATACTGGGTGGATTGATTCACTCGGAGTGTGTTAACAATTAAAAAAAACTGTAATAACAAGCTGCCACAAAAACTAAGAAACAAAAAAATCTATGGAATTCATGAGAAAAAACAAAGTTCTGATTAAATAGTAGGCCAGAACAGCTTGAAGTGTGTTCATTGCGGGAGTGGCTCAATATAAAAAAATGGAAGCGAGGCGAACAGAAATAAAAAAACAAAAATCTGTTAGGTTACAGAGTAGGGAGGGTGGAGAAAACTGCTATTCATCCTTTTAGAATGTCATTTACTTGAACATATTGCTAGCTACAGGGTTTAGCTTACAAGAAATAGTTTGATTTATGATTTATTTTTTCTGTCCTTGAACAAGTTGTGTTGGGATTGCTTTCTATACTTATCATGGAATGGTGCATTACTTACTGATGGTAATCAAATGCAATTACAAGTGGTCTGAAAAGCCTAGTTGTTACAAGGAAATATAAATATAAATATTTTTCATATATTGTATGTATATATATATATATATATATATATATATATACATACAGGTCAGAGAGTTCACCAAAACCAGATCTGCTTATTTTCCTAATCTTCCTCCATCATCTAGTATGGAGGCTTTGCAATTTAATATTACTACTCATAAATCAGTATTTAAGGTTATACTGGTGGATCCATAATACATATCCGGAAAATAGACATGAATGGATTAGAACCTACCTGTGACACGCATTTTTAGCCACAGGCCTCCTTCGGTCATGTTTTGGCCGCTTAAACCTTAGTGAACTACAGTTTTTACCTACTTCTTGCACTGTGTTTGGTACACCATAAATACAACACTACCTTACCAGCATGTCATCTCTTCTTACTTAACTGGAAAAGTTGTAACCCACCTACTGTAGTGCAGGGTGGCCCACAAAAAGTCACCTCACACACAGTAAGGAGTCCTGTCCTGGTTTTAGCAGCAGTAAATGTAGTCAAATAATAGTAGCAGGACTTCTTGATAGGGTTTTGTTTAATTAGTTCTGTTATATATTTGTATGTTGGGGACAAGAAATTCATATTCATTGGAGCAGCATATTTCGATTGTGGAGCTGCATGTATAGTACATTTCGGCTCCTTCATGTTGACAGGTGATATATTCTTGGAACAACAGCCTGTTCCTACAAAAATCACATTTCAGCAACTGGTGAAAAAGTAGCTTATTACTGGTTCTGTGAGCAGTGCACTGTAACCAAAAAACTTTTCCATCCATATCCCAAAGTTTGCGACCAACATTGTTCATCATATGGAATAAAGTTCTCATAAGTTGAGTTGGCAATTATTTCCACAAACAATGATAGGCCTGCTTTTATAAACATACTGTATTACAGCATAAGTCTATGCTGCTAGTGGAGACAGTTTTCAACAAAACCTTTGTAATGGTCAGTAACATCATTTAATAACTTTGTCCAATAATAATAAAGCAAAAAACTTTTCAATTGAAGCCTAACATTTGTTGTAGCTTTTATTACTTATGTTATTAAGGTGAATAACAGTAAGACCAAGCTACTTTTTTGTGTATCACCCTGAATAATGGTAATGTAATAATGTATTACTTAAGGAGAGAAAATTAAGTTTACCTATAGGGTGCAATGTTTTAATAAAAGGTATCAATATCATCATCATTTAGTGATCTTTAAAGTAATCATGTATAATAGTTACAAGCTATTTAGCCATTTTAGCATTTCTGATCGGCTACTTCTTACTAGACTTCCCATTCTCATTTGATAGAAAAAAGCCACTGAAATTGGTGGTCTGAATACCTTATTTCATTTGAGGTTAAAGTTGGCAGGAGATCCATTATATCACTCCCAACAAAACATTATCAATTGATTTTTATTGACTGACAAAATTTCTTATGCAGTAAAAGTATCTATTGTCAAACCTTTTGTGCCAAATATCAGATTTAGACACACATATACTTATTAGGAGACACTCCTCTTGAGCTGGGTGTCCACTAGTCATTCCCAGCACAACCTCACTATCTGCTTGGGGCTACTAGGTACAGTATGTCTAGCAAGAGCTACTTCTGTCTGATCAGGCTCACCACCAAATAGTGATCATTTAACAGCTCAACACCTTTCTTTACTCAAGTGTTGAAAACATATAGCCTCAAATCAAATGATACAGTTCTAAAGTACCTTGTGAGCAGGTACACTTCTGAGCATCTTGGATGTTGAACATGGGGTTCGTTATGGACAGCCCTAAATCCAACACTACCTTACCAGCTACTACAGACTACTGACTACTACAGAAATCAAATAACATCTTCCTGCTCTGACTGAGATTTACATTTAGGGCAATAACAATTTCTTGCTCCAATTGAGAGTTATATTTAGAGATGCTTTTATCTAAAGTGAAGTACAAAAGAGGTCAACATAATCAAGCAAACATCAATCTGGGAACTGTTTGAGAAACAAATGTTACAGGGCAAGTGAAAAGCTCAGAACAAAACACAAGCAAGTTACAAGTCTTAGGTTACAAAACCTAATAGCAGTTACAGAAAAATGCACCAAGCAAGAGAGTCTTCAATTGCTTTTTGAATGGAGGTCGGTAGCTCATTCCACCTTCCAGGAACTACACATGAAACGAGTATGGATTGATATTTGATACCACGTGGAGACACCAGACGCCATTCTTCAGCAGAAGGACCATAGGACTTCAAAATGGTACCCCATATACATGGGTTGACCTATTGATTATTCAGTAGGCATGCATTAATGATTTGAACTTAATGCATACCAAAACAGGAAGCCAATGTAGTGATCTGAAAAGAGGAGTGACATGTGCTCGCTTTGGCTGGTTGAAAACCAGATCTGCTACACTACTTTGAATCACCTGCAGTGAATTGGTAACAGAGAGTTTCAGTAGTCCAGACGTGACAAGACCAAAGCCTGGACCAGGAGTGGTGCTGCACATATTCTTCCAAATCACATCCCTCTATATCTCCATCACACTTAATACAAAAGTTTTGGTCCCTCTGCAAGAATACAAAGTCTGTAAACAACACACTTTTAGACACCAAATCCAATGTCTCTAAAAAGACCAAAAACACGAGGAGTTGCTTGCTGTATACACAAAAAACAAGTTTTCTACTCTGCAATTCAGATGTGCTGAAGCAACCCTTTTATCAAGTGGAAAAATGTGTAACTTTACGGCAACCAGCTGAGAGCTTGAGAGTATCCCTATACTAGAGGTCTGCACTCCTGTGGGAATTGTGGGACCCAATGCAATTGCTTGCGACATGGGATTGATTGTCAGTTTTGCTGGTGGGAGCAAGCAGGCAACACCTGTGTACAGGCAGGAGATAGAGTCTCAGAAATTGGAATTCAATTTCTAAATTTAATTCCAATTTCTGAGACTCTATCTCCTGCCTGTACACAGGTGTGTCAGATGGTACATTCTTGCTGACAAAGAAATGTATATTCACAATGCTTTACTTGGTTACTGTGCTTGTGTTGATAAGCAAAAAGTACTGTGAGCTGCAAAAAAAAACTTTTTTTTTATAACTCTCCAATACTTTTTGAAAATAGGGAGTGTTTGTTAACAGTAATATTACAACTAGAAATGCTTATGTTTTAAGTAAAACTTATATGAGCAACTAGTTCATAGATAGCACCTACCTTTCATGTCTGTTCCACATTTTTGTGGATTAAATAGTAATTACTAACATAGATCGTACTTAATTTCAATATAGAGTTGTGATTGGTTGCCGACTTACAAAGCTTTAACAAGACATGTTGCCTACACTGCTCTTTTTTGATCCATTCTGTAAAAAAGACGTGTGAACATATGCTAATTATAATAATTATTATTTAAGTCCCACTGGAAGATCTGTATTAAATGCAAATTAAGCGGAACTATCACAAAAAAGTGAAAAGGATGTCTGCGCCAAAGAGTCTAAACTTTCAGCCACCTCCTTGTAAATGATCATATTAAACAGGCTTATCAACCACATATGACTGTTTTCCTTAATGGAAGCAATGGGTTTCTATGGGCGGGAGTGGGACAATACTATTAGGGAGTAAGCAGGAGCAGGACAAATGAGGCCAAATGTATGGGGGAGCAGGTAAGGCTCAGGATTGTGTACTGTGGGAGCGGGCGATCGTAGGTTTAAAAAAGAGGAGCAGTGGCTCTACTTTGAGCTGCTCCTGAATATCTGAGCTCCTCATCCTATCTCTAAGGCTGAGTTTAGTCACCCTGTAAAGGAAACTCATTTTTGCTGCTTCCATCTGTGATAAAGTTTATTAAGTCACATTCCACGGCCTGTGATCATAGATGAGGCTAGGAAAATAAATCAAACAGTAAATCAAGATTTTTGCCCATTTGCTCAGCTATATCTTCACCACGATTGACTGGTAGTAAGTCCACCAGACTAGATACTGCTCTGAACTGCCTATCTCCTGCTCTCTTCTTCCCTCACTCGTGAATAAAGCCTCAAGATACTTAAAACTTCTACACCATAACCTCAGACTCTGAAGTGCTGATCCTCATCCTGGCCACTTTACACTTGGCTGCAGACCACCCCAGTACGTGTCTAAGGTCAAAGGAAGATGAAGCCAGGAGGACTACATCATCTGCAAAAAGCTGGAACTGGACGCCCATCACTTCTTGGCTGTACCTATAAATTCTGCCCAAATAAAATTAATAAGAGAATCAATGACAAATGTTAGCCCTAGTGGAGTCCCACACCCATCAGAAATAAGTCTGACTTACTGCCAGGAATGTGAACCAAGTTTTCGCTCCTATTGTACTGGAACCAAATACAGTAACTTGGAACAGTAATCCTAGTACACCATACTCCTGCAGCACCCATACTGGACATACGGACACCCCGAGGGACATTGTTGCGTGCCTTTTCCACGTCCACAAAGCACAAGTACACTGGGTGGGCATCCTCCCATGAACTCTCCAGATTCATTATGAAGGTAAAAAGCTCATCCAGAATAAATTTGCATTGTTCACAAATATGAAGCACAGCCAACAGCTGGATCCTCCTTTCCAGAACAATGGCATAGGCTATCCGAGGGAGGCTAGAGAGTGTGATCTCCCTAAAATTGGAACACACCATCTGTTCCCCTTTCCTAAAGATGGGGACCACTGACACAGAGGCACTGTCCTAACCTCCACACAATGCTGAAAAGGCACATCAGCCAAGACACTCCAGCACCATTCAGAGTCTTTTAGAATTCAGGGTGAATCCACCCCCAGAACCTTGCCACCATGATTCTCTGTAATTAATGTAATGAAAATAATTAAACTGAAAGGTTTTTCATGGGACTCGGATGAACCCAAGCTTTTATCCTGTGGCCTTGCTCAGCTTTCCTAGGCAATTTAAAAGCTTATAGATCGTCACTGTCTTGAGACTGAAGTAAAAGGAATTTCTATCAGTTTCATCTGAAATCAAAATGGGAAATGTAACTGAACAGCTTGATCCTATGGACAGTGGGCCAGACTTCACAGGGGAGTTTTGGATTAAAGTGAAATGCCAGTCTTGTAAAAGAATCGGAGTGTCATGACATAAAAAGTAACAGCAAAAATATATATTTTACCTTTGCCCACTTAGACCAAATAACAGCATGAAATTAATCATCCATCCATTGTCAAATCCATTTATCCACTTCAGCGCCATCAGGATCTGGTATCTGTCCTCAACTATCCTTCACTGCTCTGGGTACAAGGCAGGACTGCCCTTTAATGGACTGTCATCCTCTATAAACCCATGCACACACCCACATCCATTTACAATGGATTTACCTACATGTCATTAGGATGTATGAGAAAAAATATTGTACCCAGAGAAAATGTATAGTCACTAATGTTTAAATTCTACTTGGCCAGTACCTAAGATTCAAACATGGGATTCTGGATGTGTGTGGCAACAGCACTAATCACTCCACTACTGTGCTGCCCTGCATAAACCATTTAAATGATTTTATATGAGTAAAGGATGATGTGGCACGTGGCTGGGGGTGGTACCCAGCCGGGATGCCCAGGAGGACCGGAGGAGGGCTTGTGCCTCCTCCAGACCATGAGGGGGCGACCGCCCTGGTTGTGTTGGGGGCCACGGGTAGAGGGCTTGGAAGCCCAACCCTGTAGGGGCCCATGGTCACCGCCAGGGGGCGCCCCAATGCCTTGGGAGCCCTGGACCTCAGCACTTCCGCCACACCAGGAAGTGCTGGGGGAAGAGGATCAGGGACACCCAGAGGGCTTCCGGCTACACAACTGGTGCTTCAGAGGCTCTTCAGGAAGCACCTGGAGCCCATCTGGGGGTGCATAAAAGGGGCCGCCTCCCTCCATTCGATGGCGAGAGTCGGGTGGAAGAGGACGGAGCTCGGAGGAGAGGAGTGGAGGCAGTCTGAAGACTGAAAGGCATTGATGTGCAGCAAGGACTGAAAAGGGTGATTGGTGCTAAGGCCCTGGGTTCATGCACTTATTTGTATTATAACTGTAAATAAACGTGTGTGTGGTGAAACCAGCATGTCTACCTGTCTGTGTCCGGGCTGTACCCCACAATGGCATGCTAGTGCAAACACATGTTGAACTTTGTGCTTAGAGCCATCCATCAATTAACTTTTATTCTACGTATCCATTTGAAGTTTGAATGGAGCTGGTGCCTATTCTATTAGCATTTTATGCAAAACGGGAATCAGCCCCAGGCAGTGTTCCAATAGATCGCCCACACTCATTCATACAGCATCTTACAGAACCTAATGTGCATATCATTGGGGAGGTGGCAGGAATATGGAGAAACCATGAAAAGCTAACACTGGCAAAATGTTAAAAGCTATACAGACCTTGAGCAGGTCGAGATTTGAACCTGAGCATCTGAAGCTTCGCGGCAGCAAGGTTAAAGAGTTCATCACATTGAAAACCCAGGGGGTTTCACAAGCTGGGTTTTAGGAATCCAGTCATGTTGGTGAATCAGATTTCATGTTTTCTAATTTTACTGAATGAGATTCAAAGTCAGATCACAGGTGAGCAGCAGGTTATCAGGTGTCACTCAGTTGTTCTGCATGACAAATCTCAAAAAATAATATATAAGCAAAAGACATAAAAAACACTTTTGCTTTGCTCGGATTTTGAAAATGGACACCAAGCTGCTCTCTCCCCAGTGCCCCTGTTGCAGCACTTACTGCATCCCCCTGTATGGAAAGTAAAGAATGAAAGAAGATTCTTTTGAGGATTATCTAAAAATGTTTCTTTTGCATAGCAGAGCAGAAGGCAGATGTCATTATAAAAGTGACACTTGCCGGAAGATTTCTTTCCTTAGGGATCGGAGGCAGACATCTGGCAAAAAAAGTTAATATTAGTTTAGATGAAGCCTGTTGTAGTAGAACAGTGAAAGATGTCTGCACAGGCCTGTGACAGTTTAAGCTGATGTCAGATTGTATTGGAATGAAAAGAAGGCAGGTTTTTATCATTATAGTGTGTTTTTGTCCATTAAAGAGCTCAAGAATATGAGAATATTAAGGAAAGAAATATGAATACACCTCAAAGATTTAAAAACCCAAACTGTTTTTGGGTACCATCATTCCTGTCAAAAGCAATTCAACGGGCTCTCATTTTAATGCTGTATTTAAAAATGATTCCTAAACGGTTATGCTGTTTAACTGGGAGTGATATTTTCTATATGACTGTCATAAATAATTTTAAATGTTCACTACTGCACTTTCTTTTTACTAGAAATTCAAAATCTGTTCTGATAGCCATAGTGGCTTTATTCACATTAAATAAAAACAATAAATAGAAATAATTATTTAACACATTTCAGATATCTTTTTCCTACTCTGGTGTTGCTTTTGTATTTGATTGATGTGCAATATTATTTCAGGTTGGAAATGCAAGTTTCCTTGAGATGTATTATTTTCAAAACAGTTACCGTATATACACAAGTTTAAGTTCTCCTGCAGATAAGTCAGGGTTTGATTTGACCCGTATTTTATGTCGGTCGTATAAGTCAAATCCGGAAAACTCACACTATTGGTCCAAGAGATTATGATATGCTAACGCCCACCTGAGAGAGTAACCATGGAGCGCACTGCCTTTTTTATCTATGTATTGTGCCTACGTGACCACACGGTAATACCCAAACTATTCCGAAGCGACGATTGTACTGATTGTACTGACGATTGTATTGTATCTCACACCCTCATACACCTTTATCATAAGAGCATCCCTTATCTACAATGGAGCGTTCAATATGAAGCTAGTTTTAAATTAAAATTTATTGAAGTGGCGAAAGAATTTGGTAACTGTGTTGCTGCAGCAAAACTTGATGTCTGAGAAACTGGTGCGAGATTGGAGGAAGCAAGAAGATACAAAAAAAAAAAAAATTAATTGTCGTATTTTTGAATGGACGTACAAGCTGAGGTCTGATTTTATGATCAATTTTTTGGGTTTCAAGACCTGACTTATACGCAAGTATATACGGTAATCTTTACTTCATACTTAGTTATAATCAGTGCTCCAATTTTCATGAAAAATGATGTAAAGAATAGGTTAAATGTAAAGAGGGAGCAAAGAAATGACTTATAAGTTCATAACATGGTTATATGTCAGGGTATTTATTATTACTGTAGTTGATACATGTATTCTACTATGGAACATTTAACTAACGATTCTATTTTACTACTTCTTTTCCGGGTGGCCACTATGGTTTGAGGCAGACTATAAAAGAATATTTGAAAATTTCACCAGGCAGAGTTGTCACAAAATGTCACATGATGAATGACATCAATACGTCAGCACACAGCCCTCTTGCCTTTACTTAGCAGCATTGTTTATTGGAAATTGTAGACGGTAGTGCATTACATGATATCTAATAACACAGGTCTGAAAAGTTAAACTGAGAAAAAATAGTTTTAGTTGTGAACAGTAGTATTTAGTCGCATTCATGAACACAATAAAAGTATAATTAGAATGATTTCATCATGCTACATTTAAGTACAAAAGTGAAAAGAAAATAATTTTACAGCAATTTATTTCTTATATAGCCCAAAATCACACAAGGAATGCCTTAAAGGGCTTTAACGAGTCCTGCTTTTTGACAGCCCCCCAGCCTTGATTCTCTTTTTTTATTATTATTTTATTTGAAGAAAGTAACATTCCATACAATCAAGTCTAACTTATAGGACAAAGAGGATAACATTACATACAACCAATTCAAACTTAACAAAACAAAACAGAATTCAACAACCACCATAAAGAGAGGAGAGCCAACACCAAGAGCAAATCTTTAAAAAATTACCGAGAAGGGAGAATGTCCTTTTGCCATATATAAATGTTTATTCTAAAATATTATTAATTAGATATGTAATTCATTAGATCTTGCCATATTTAAAAAAAAAGTTTTGAACAGATCTTCTAAGTGAGAATTTGATTTTTTCCAATCTCAATTAGTATAGGACATCAGTTACCCACTGATTTATAACAGGTGGGCTGGGATTCTTTCAGTTAAGCAAGATAAATCTGTGTGCTAGTAGTGAGGTAAAGGCAATTACAATCAATTTGTCCTTCTCCACATTAAGTCCATCTGGGAATCCACCAAACACATCTGTTAACGGGTTAGGAGTGATTGGGACACCAGTGTATTGATGGGAAGCAAAGTTTGAAACGTAATTATTCATAAGATACAAAGACATTATGTATATTCAATTCTGTAAGTGTTTTAATCCCAGACATTTTCCAAGGATTAAATATTTTGTAGGTCTGAAGGCAGAAATGACTTCTTGGAATGACACCAAACCCTGTCATTACTGCAATTCTGCATCAGAAATAAGTTTTTTAACATCAGTTCCAGAAAAATGCCCCCTTTGAATTTAGCCTTAGGCAAATACATAAAACGCGTGCCATGTTTTGTTATTGCTTTGACAAGCTGCTTTATTAAACCAATCTTTACATGATGCGGTGATAGCAGCATTTTATCCAGATCCACCAAGCTAGGGCTGATGTTGTTTTTGTCATCAAGCTGTAGCTTTCTTCCAGCTGGCCAATTCTTCTGAACCCAAAGTCAGTTCTTCAGCTGTGCTGTCTCACAATGAAGATAAAGGAATGTTTTTTATGACCAGACTGTTGACCCAGTGAGATACATAGAACTTTCAGGTCTCCACAAAAGAAGTAATGCTGGTAATTGTGGTTAATTTTTTTGAGAAGATTTTCGAAGTTCTTATGGAGTTTCTTTCAAATGCACAGAATGAGCAACAGCTATTGATAAGTATTTATTACCGTTGAGAAGACGTATTATGTGATTTTTAACTTTTACATTGCCTTTCCTATTTACTTTAACAAAAGGACAAATGTCTATGTATATCTGTGTGTCCATCCAGCTGCCAGGGTTAGGAGGAAAATGTTAAAAGTTGGCAAAACACATAGGGTCAGAAAATCAAAAATGATAATAAAAATACCAAGTAAGGGTCTAAAAATAAGAAAATTGGTCTCATCAGCCTATTCTCTTATCCAACATTATATGCCAGCAACAGCAGTGTGGAACTGAACTTCTTGCAACCACTTAAGACACATGAACTCAGTGTATTGCTGTTTGCTAATTACTGCTAACTTTACATGGTGGGCAATAGATAAGTGAAAATAATGTTGGGAAAGCAAAAGCCCTGACACAACTACTCTAGAGTCACTAAATCAGGCCAACGTGGTAGTGATCACCAATGCATTTTCACAGCAAAACACTTCAAATATAAGAGATGTCAGTTCTACGATCGACGTCAAGAGAAAGCACTGAAAACAAGGAGCTCTGTCTGCAGAAGAAATGGCCACAGAGAGTGAGAAGGATCAAGTATGTATTATTATACCAGACGGAAAGGACAACCTACATACCATATAAAAAACATGAGGTCTATGTTTATTTAGATTTCACCCCGTCTCAGATGGGTATCACAGCTAGTTAAAAATAAACAAAGTGAGCATTGTGATAACTAGAACTCATTCCTACATTTAGAATAAGAGTAGATTGATTGAATTGTCATGCACCCCTGCTTATCAAGCAATTCATGTTGGTTTTCTATAGCATTTTTAATAGTGAAGTCAAAAAACGTTTATATTAAGAGCAGAATTCAACTTCCAAACTGCTAATGTACAACTGTATGAAAGCAGAATAGACTTGTGGTATAAAGCCTACTTTATGTGAAATTAATCTTAATTTATGGTACTTATACAATTCAACATCCAAAAAAACACAAATACATTTTTAACTCTTGGCTTTACATCTTGACATTATGCTGGATTAGTTTACCTGGTAAGGCCTCTCATGTCTACTGTAATGCTGGACCTTTATGCTTTCACCTTTTAACCTCAGGTATTTCGTATTTCATCCACTAAGAATGACACCTACTTTCCTGCACTAATTAGAACTAATTCATGCCATGCTTTACATGAAGCAATTCATAAAATGAAATGAATAATTATTCAACAAAGACCTCTGTGACTGTACCAGCGACATCACATTAATGAAACCATCTGC
The DNA here is from genome assembly GCA_026402145.1 of Polypterus bichir lapradei. NCBI lineage: Eukaryota > Metazoa > Chordata > Cladistia > Polypteriformes > Polypteridae > Polypterus > Polypterus bichir. The sequence continues at coordinate 7,989,334 of JANRMT010062854.1, forward strand.
GTTTTCACTTGGTAATTTGCTCTGCTTTTCAAAGACCCTCCCTTTTCCCAACTGAATACCTTTAAAATGCCATTGTTTCAATACCTCTAGCTTTTTTCGTTTTGTAATGCCTCCCAGAATGCTGAACTATTGTTCAAAAACACAGTAGCTACTGCTCACCAGATACAATTTGACAATATTCTCTAGGGAAGAATGTTTCTTTGTTCTAATTACGAGGTATGAGCTGCTGGGAGGCTCAAATAAGCCAGAAGCAGCTGTTTTTGAGGGAAAAACAAGACAAAGAAAATGTTAAGTGAGGAAGACACAAACTAAACCCTGTCCGTCGTTGAGAAAAGCCAAATGTGATCGTAAAAAAGAAAGCCATGGATTATGATTTAATTAAGATGTGCAAGAGGATTAAAGATATTACATGATAACAAGCAGGGAATAAAGCAAATTAAAGCTTTTCATCAGTGACAGAGCACTGGACATTATGATAAATAACAATTGTGCAGTCAGGGGATTATTACTCAATTGCACAGAATCTTTAACATTTTCCAAATTCTTCAGTCGGAAGGATTTTCTTTCAGTTATTTGTGATTGATATCTGTACAAGGTGTACTGTATTTTTAAGGTTTATTGATGCCACTCAGATATCAGGCACTAGATGGCAATAGAGAACCAAACACTGTCTTCATTAAACATTTCCCTTCTAGCTTCTGAATGCCATTCCTTGGTTTCATTGGACTTTGAGGGGCTGTTTAATTCTTTTAGGTCTACTCTGATCCAGTTAATTTCCAATGACGGAAGGCTGTGATGTGTTGTTTGATCTATCTAACATACCTTTCATATCTATCCACCTATTTATAGGGTAGATACAAAGAGAAGGCACTCTGTATGTATCTTGCACAGTGTATGTCAGATCTATCTATTAATTATATAGTGTTTTCCATTTTAGGTATCTGTCGCTAGTCACTCCTTGTTTATTTAACTTAGCTTTCGGTGATTGCATTTTTTTATTTGGTTAATGTGGACATATATTAATTAATGTCATTTTTTTCAATTTCTTCAGGCTGAGTATATCTCCACAATACAAACACACTTTTGTAGGCATAACACTTATGAATTTTAAAATATTTTAGGAACTCATGGGGAATCATTCAAAATGAACGAGTTCAAGTTGTTAATTGCAAATGCATCAGATTTTTTATTTTAAATATACGTGTGGAATAGGTTTAATTATGTAGTGCTAATAAAGAGGAGTTAAAAGTGTTAACTTTTAAATGTTTCAAACTTTTTGTTGAACTATGTGATGAATTATAGTTATTTTCAGTTGATGGGCATCCACGGCTCAAACCAAATGCCTGGCCACTGTTCTTGTGAACTCTGCATGTATTCTATGTCTCGTGGGCCTTTTTTCTCGTTTTTCTCCCACACCCCAAAGACATTTAAGTGGAACTGAAGCTGTAGTATTATATTTTGCTTGAACATGTGCTTTGAGGAAAGGGAGTTTTATAGTTTTACATTTTAAAATGTATCAAACTTTCTGTTAGAAGATTGGTTGCATAGATGTGCAGGTATGGTTTTTAATTTTGTTACTTTTTTAGCACTATATATATATATATATATACATATACACACACACACACACATTGTGGCACATGGTCGAGGGAGATCATTACCTGTTCAGATCATTACCTCCCCCAGACCGCTAGGTGGCAGCCTCCCTGGGTTGCAGTGGTGGCTCGGACTCTGGCAGGGCTCTGTGGGTGCTGGAGTTTGATGCAGCCCTGTTGGAGTCCGTGGGCACTACCAAGGGGTACTGCAGCTGCTGCTGAGCCCTTGGATGCAGTTCTTCTGTTACATGTGCTGCCCGAAGTAGGTAAATGAGCACCTGAAGCACTTCCAGGTGCCTTATAAAAGGGGCCAGCAGCCATTACTCAGGAAGCCAGAGTCGGGAAGTGGACGACAAAGCTTGCCAGGAGGAGAAGAGGTGGACAAGAACAGAAAAGAAGGAAAGAAGGGACTGAGCATTGTGTGCCATTTGGTACTGTGGGGAGCGAAGGAAGCGCCCCCACGTGTAAATAAACTGTGTGCTGTGTGGCAAACTGGTGCCCACCCTGTCTAAATATAAAAAATAAATATGATTTCTTGCCTGGGTAGAGATATATAAAGGATGGACCAGCGGATGCCGGAGGTCAGGAGCAGTTCCATTTTCTATATGACAGGTGGCAGTGGTTTTACCAAGGTCTACCAGTTGGGACACCTGCAGGGGTAAATGGGAGTTGTAGTCTGGAATTGCAGCCCTAACAGGGCCCCGGGTGCCATTAGAAGGTGCTGTTAATGGAGGTTGTCAGTGGTTTCCACATGACCCAGAAGTGTGTCCATGAAGACACACTGTGGCACTGGAACCATTTCTGGATCCATACTAAAAGAAGCCCACCCCCTCACCTGGATGAGTCAGAGACGGGAGGCAGTAGGCGACACAAAACAAGAGGAAGAGAAGGAGGAGAATTGTGGTTGGCAGCTTTTGCATGTTTGGTTCTTCATTATTGTGAAATAATGAACCTGAAACTGTGTTAGGTAATATTGTGTCTACAGTTTGGGGCTCAGTGGTACTCCCTTGTGATCACTATATATATATATATATATA
>JANRMT010062854.1:7992365-8043279 GCA_026402145.1 Polypterus bichir lapradei
TATATTTTTTTTAGTGGGGCGGACAGCCTGCACCCTTACCTGGTTTCTGTTTTATGGAAGGACTGGGAGAGAAAGTGTTCATAGGGCTGGATTGCTAGCCCCTTTAGGGTGCTCCAGGGCCAAGAATTTCCTCAGGGCTTCATGTGAGGTGGACTTTAGTGGCTCAGTCCTGCTGGCTGCTTTGTGCTTGCTTTATTATGCTTATTTGTATTGTGTTCTTGTTAGTGGGAAATACTTCACAGGAATAAACCTATGTGTTGTGCTGGACTTGTGCCTGTGTCTGTCTGTGTTGGGTTTGGAGAGCTGAAGTGCCTCCTGCAGACCTCAATATGTACAGTCCTGTACAAAAGTAGGCAGTTGGGGAATAACGCTGTAAAGCTGGTAAACTTTAAAAAAATGCTATGAATAGTTTTTATTAATCCATAAACTTCCTAGTAAATGCAGAAAACAGAAAATACATAAATAAAAAACAATATTTAGTATGACCACTGCAGACTTCGACTGTCTTACTTGTAATTCCATTATGGCTCAATGACTCTGTAAGGGCCATACCATCTGTTGCTACAAATTTTTTTTATGATTTTGAACATGTATTTGGGCTCATCATGGTGCTGCAGAATGAACTTGGAACTAAAAAAGTTTCCTTTCAAATGGTATTGAATGATGGATAAACATCACACTTGTACTTCACATTTTGCTCAAATCACCAACTCCATTTCCAGAAATGCAATCCCACACCTGTAGGGAGCCTCTACCATGCTTGATGGTTGCCTACAGACATTCAACCATGTGCCATTCTCCAGGCATGTAGCAGACACACTGCCAAACATTTTAAATGTTGCCTCATTGGTTGAGAACACCTGCTGCCATTTTTTGCACCTCAGTCCTTGTGTTTTCATGTGTAGATGAGTCATTTGGTTTTATTTCCACTTAAGCAGAAGGGCTTTTTGGTCACAGCTCTTCCATGAAGACAACTTCTGATAAGACATCTCCAACCTGTACATGGGTCTACTAGGATCTCAGTGGTCTCTTCCAGTTCTGAGCTGATAGCAGCACTTGACTTGTTCTGATTTTGAAGGGAAGTGAACTTCATGTATCTTTCATCCACTAGACTTTCTGTGGGCAATCACAGCATTTCCAGTCCTCAGCCTTGCCCATTTGTGCTTCTGAGCATGGATAGCACGTCTGGAAATAACTGAAACACCACATAGAAGACACCAGATTGGGAACAAAACTATTTTCCATATTTTGTGAAATAGCAATTTTATTAATATTGCTATTATTTTTGACCAAGTGGTGTCAATTTTGGAATGATAAGGATCAACACAAGATGTTCTTTTAATACAATAATCAGGAAAAGAACTTCTTTTAAAAGTGCTATCCAGAACAATTATTTATTAATTATGCTTTGCATGATTTAGTGCTTAGGTGAGCTGATGTGCAGATCCCAGACCTTTTATTTTAGTTGCCATGTCCATTATTTAAACTCACTGCTTGCACTGCACAGGCCAGCAGCTTTCCAAACTGATGTTTCCCCTAGCATTATTTCCACAGTGTTAATCCTCTAACTTGTCATATGTGTCCCTCTCTGTTTACCTGGACATCTGTTTACTGTTTGCCTCATCTCTACGAGCTACAGTGACTTTTATTGACCTCTTTGAAGCTGCCCAGCTTGTAGCTGGTCTCCTAACATCTGTAGTTCCCTTTCATCAACAGCTGTTCTCAATGGCTTACTGCTAGACTCAGGCTGCTGCCTCTGTCAAATTTTAGTTTTGAGCACTGTGGTTTCTAGTGTCGTTCTTACATGGTATTTTGCTCTTCAGCTTGATCACTGTGACTTCTTTCTTTCTTGCCTTTCCTTTGATGTTGACCCTTTTCTCTCCACTGAGCATGTAGAAGTCCAGTAGGACTTCTTTGAAAACTTGTTCCCTAACCAAACTATTATTGAAAGTAATTACTAAATAAAGTTCTAACAAACAGACAAATACAGAATGTACTTGACAGGGAATCATGGTGGTGCAGCAGTTAACTCTCCTGGCTCTGTATAAGTGAGGGTATGCTTTAAGCCAGAGCCTTTTTGGGGTCAGTTTTGTCTTCAGTGCTGCTGGTATAATCAAACCTGAGCTGGATCAAGAAGGGATGATAAATGATGAATGAAATTAAATTAGAAAGACAAGTTTATGAAAGACAAAGACAAAAAGAAATATTTATTAAGGGATGCAGTGCGTGAGGAAGTACAGTATGAGAGGGTGTTATCAGCTAGTTACTTTAAATGCTACTGTGAATCCACCTGGGACTGCAACAGTGACGCAAGCATGGAACAAAGTTAGAAAAAATAAATAAGTTGACAGGTACTTAAACTGCCCTGTCCACATGGATATCTGAACTGAGCATTTTTCTGCCATCTGTAGCATCAGGTGAGTGCAGATCGAACACACAGCATTTTTCTGATCATTGCACCAACCATCCATATGGGCATTTAACATTTTCATTTGGTAAGAAGTGCAACTTTTTCTAGGCATCAATTTCTGCCAAAATCCTGATAAGCGTGAAAAAATGCCTTTATTACATTTACATGCCATTAATTTAACGTTCTGGAGAACTGGATGTCCAGGGCTCCGAGGCAATTAGGGAACTGGGATCTCTGGCAGAAACCTTCAGCAATGTCAGTCCATAGCTGTTCTGTTGGCTCTGGTATGACAAGAGGCTGGAGACATTCCTATAGCACACAACATGTTCATGCACAATTTTCTGAATGGTGGACTTCTAGTAGGTACTAGAAATGTAAGGAAGAAATGGATTCCCAAGTTGTCAAAAACCATAGGAAAAAATAACAGAAATAGGGAATATATATCGTGTTTACGCACGCGCGAGTAGGGGGCCGCGGACGGACCTTAATACGTTCGGGAAGACATACGCCAGCAGGGAGTGGCGGGGTACTAACCTTTCTCCTTTTGTTTCTTACAGAAGAAAAGACGCACCGCCGCCATGAGTCTCCCTCCTACAGCTTCCCGCACTACGCTACTTCCGCCCTTCCTCCGTCCACTACTCATGACGTCATCAATCCCATCTTACACCATGGCTCCTTCCCAGCATTCCTCCACTTCCGGCCCCTCCTCCATAAATGTCCGCCGACGCCATCTTTGGGTGTCATGCACTAAGAATTTCATTTTCATGTACATTGACTGTCAAAAGTGGATCATATTGCAATATACGGGGCCGGAAACCCCAAACCTTTATGCTGTTGTTTGCTCTCTCTTTTACAATATATATATATATATATATATATATACTAGGGGGTGTTGTGAAGAGGGGGGCTGAACACAACCCAAGGAGATGCGGTTGCTCCTCCGAAACCCCTTCTTAAATGGTGATACAATGGGAAAAAAAAAATAAAATTTTTACCTCCTCTTTGCTTGATCAGCTGCTGGGTTGCTGCCACTGCCATGCCACATAATCTGCATCTCGCGCTTCAAACATTTAAAAGCCTGTACAGCAGCTGTACAGAAGCTACTCTTTGACTTTTATTTCTGGCCCCGGGCGTGGTTAAATCTTTTGGCACAAAGTCCCATCTCGCGAGACATGAGTTCTTGATATTTTTTAGTTTATAATTTAAAAAACGGAATAAGAGTCTGAAAATCTAACAACATCACATTAAAGTTTGATAAATTCTGAAAACCATACCAAACATATATATGTAGGTTTTAAAATAAGCCCGATTTAAAGCGTGACAAAAAACGTGACATAAAAACGTCACCGCTGAACGTTTAGGCTTAGGATTTTACATATATAGAGTAGATAAATGTAGATCTGTACTTGACTTTATTAGGGCCAGCTTCATTTCTACTTGGTTATCCAGTGTTTGTATATCAAATAGAATGGCTGTATGTCAGTCTGTTAGTTCCCTATACAATCCTAAACCCTTTGATGATCTGAACCAAATTTTGCATAGTTACTCTTTGCTACCATCTGGACAAGATATGCTACCATGAAACCCTGGACACCCCACCCCGTTCCCCTGATTTTATCCCCTTGACACATGAAAAATGTAGGTACTGTTTCTGTACCTGGGGGGTTTCTGAGTTACAGATTGCAAATTTGAAATTTTTTTTTTGAAATTCAAGATAGTGGATGCAAAATTCTTTCTACATGAAAAATGTATTGTAGGTACTGTAGCAAAAATATATATATTTTTAATTTAACCACCATTTCATTGAAATGGTTCTTTCAACAAGTGTTTTTACCTTCACAAAAAAAAAACTTAAAAACATGCTTTACTTGTCTATCCGGGTATCTTCTCTATACTGCTCACTTTACACCGATGTTAAATGCAGCCAAATTTTCTCAGCTCCACCACAGCATACAAATCTATTGATACAGTCATAAATAGTGAGTCAGCTGTTTTTTTATCCCATTGTGTTCCTAAATTGTTTGGATCCAGCTGAAATGCCACAAAAGAGGTTAATTTTGAAAACTGAATCATCAGTAATCCTATTGAGTAATACTGACCCACCAAAACTATGCAATGGAGCAAGGCTATGTGTGAAGAAACTCATGCCAAATGTGATACAAGTAGCAATTTTAACTGGCAATGCTAAAGGAGATGTGCTCTTTCCACATGTTCCTATGATACCCAACAACATGTTTTTTGATTTTAAGCGACTACAATATCTACTGCGACTTTTATTTGCTATGAATATCAATGAAGTGTAAAGAAGGTCACTCATGGTACCAGATATTAGTTTCAAATGTCCATACTTTCACATGGTCATCTATATACAGTATGTTGCTTGTCCCAGAGTAGGTACATCAAAACATTTATACAGGGGAAAACCAAAAGTATTATATACCACAAAGCATTAGATTAATTATTTAGCCATATTGCAATAATGCATGTATGCATTCAATATAGAAAAACAAAATTAATACTATATGAATTTATAAGTTGAATAACACTGAATTAGTTTGAATATGTTATTGTTTCATTTTCACATTTCTAGATGTATGAAGCCCTGGCAACACCTGGTAGTTTAAGCTAGTCAACTATAACAATGTGTGTGTGTGGGTGGCAGAGGTGGGTAGAGTAGCCAAAAATTGTACTCAAGTAAGAGTAGCGCTGCTTCAAAATAATATTACTCAAGTAGAAGTAAAAAGTAGTCATCCAAAAAATTACTCAAGTAAGAGTAAAAAAGGATTTGGTGAAAAGACTACTCAAGTACTGAGTAACTGTTTGATCATAATAAATGATTTATTTTTTAGAAATGTTGCAATAAGACAGACAAAAATATAAAATAATGTGCAAATTCTGCTATTTCCAAATAATAAAATAAAAAATGAGTAAAAATAAATAACATCTTTACAAAATAAAGATGCACAAATAACACAAAGTTCCAAATCTCAGTTTTTCACAACAAAGCTCTTGAAGCCAATACCTACAGTAGGTAACATGTATGTTTGAACAGTGCAAACTACTTAGAGCAGGGGTGTCAAATTCTGGGCCTGGAGGGCCAAGTGGCTGCAGGTTTTCATTCTGACCCTTTTCCTAATCATTGACCAGTTTTCACTGCTAATTAACTCCTTTTCCCTTCATTTTAATAGCCATGTTGTTAAGGATTCAGTCCTCTGAATTGATTTTTTTCTTCATGAAATGGCAGCCAAACAGAAATGAGACGTGAAACAAGCCAACAGATGAGCAGCTAAACTGGGATTTCAAACTCCAACCAATTTCACTCCAACCAATCTATTCTATTCTATTAATGAGAAGCTGATTCTTGCTGTTAATTAATTAAGCCCGTTATTTAATCTTGTCTGTTGCTGCTCTCATTCTGCCACAGCAGACATTTCCAAAACTGTTGATTTTCTGTTCGTCAAAATGTTTTGGTGACCTGAGAGATCAACCTTACTGAAACCTTCACTTTTCTTTATTTTCAGATATTGTGTGATGGGCACAGGTGAACTGGTCATGTTGCAGCTCATTTTGTGTCTCATTATTGTTTGGCTGCTAATTAAAAAAAGAGACAACTAAAGGGCCTGAGTCAAGTTAATTAAAACTAAAGCAAAAGAAGTTAATTAGCAGCAAAAACTGGTGACTAATAAAGAAGATGGTTAGAATGAAAACCTGCAGCCACTGCGGCCCTCCAGGCCTGGAGTTCGACACATGTGACTTACAGTGACAAGATGTACTGTACACTGACAGTATGATACTGCATATTCACTTACCCTCCAAATAGCACAGCTGATAGAAAATAACATTAGAACAAGGCAGCTTGTGCACTGTAAGCTGGAGGGGTGATGGTACCCCAAGTGGACACAGACGCCCCTGGGAATACCCCTGAAACACAGTCTACCTTCACATTGCTCCTTACCCTTCTCACTTGCGCTATAACGCGTAATAAAGACTTTGCGCGGTACTCCGCTTACTTAAAAGCCTTGTGCAGCGCCTGTCAGTTTTGGAATTGATTATTTTGATTTTATCTCTTTCTCTTTCTGACATTCTCTGCTCTTAGCGGAACTATCATCTCTGACTTGTCATGGAGCACGTTTAAGCTTTTGAAAAAGAAACAAATGTTTGTTTGCAGTGTTTGAATAAAATTCCTGTTTTCTACAACCTCCTGTATTTCTGTGCAAATCTGTGACCCAAGCGTGACAAGTGGTACCAGGAGTGGTTGCACAGATGGATGCCGCCGAAGACTTATTTCAAATGGCTAAAAGTTTTGCACTTAACAACTGGAAACTAAACATGGATGGCCCAATCCGTGTGCAAATTCAAGATTTGATACATAAAGTGCACTGCTGGTTTGAAGGAGACGTGATGGAAAAAGTTGTCATGAATATATTACAGGCTGGGATACCTGCAGTTTTTTGAGATGAATTTCTGCGCCATGATATTAAATCATTAACGATTATGTCCAGACGATTGGAGGGTTCACAGTCCGCTTGGAGAAAGAGCGATGGATTTGGTGCTGTTTCGCAACCTGTGAACGAACGTCCAGGACATTCTCGTCGCTTTGATCAACGGCAACAACATCGACAAGCTACAGGACCTGAAAATCGAATTGGGTCAGGTAGGACCCCGGGAAATCCAGTCGTAGAAGAGATGCCTGTTTCTGGGGAAACGGCAACAGTGAGCCGAGGAAACCGTGGACATCGCAGAGGATATTTCGGAAGCAGAGCCAACCGTAGATGTTTCCGGTGTGATCAACTCGGCCATTTGGCAAGAGAATGTCGCTTGTCTCCAGCTCAGTCAATGGAAGTTGGACTGGCCGTGGTTTGTTGCTCAAATATTACATATTCTTCGGATGGAAAAGATGGCTTGTTGATCCCGGTGAAATTGGGGGGCAAAGAAATCTCAGCATTGTTGGACTCGGGAAGTGACCTTTGTATCGTGAGACGAGACTGTCTTGATGAACGATACCTTAGAGACTGTGAGACTGTAAAAATATACTGTGTACATGGTGATGTTAAAGATTATCAGACATTACTTCTACCTTTAACTTATAGGGGATGCCACTTTAAAGTTTGGTCTGCCGTTTCAGACTCCTGCCCATGGCCATTACTCATAGGACGGAGAAATGCCCTTTTTCCTAAATTGATTAATAAATGTTAGGTACCAGTAGTCCAGTCAATTATTGAACTTAGTTGGGGGGGGGAGAAGAAAAAAACCAAGATGAAGAACTGGTAGCGGCCGGGGAAAATCTAGAGCCCAATTTAGATATCGAACCCGATCTCTCCAGTGAGACGGAGGTCACCCCCGACAATTTTCCAGAATGGCAGGCTGTTCCTTCTACATCTTCTCAGATTGCAAACGCCTCCGAACACAAACTGAGCATTAACGAACAATCAGATTTTGTGTGTTTGCAGCATACTGATAGCTCATTAGAATATACATTTAAACAGGCTCGCTCTGCCAATGACTCTTATTACCAAAAGCGTAATTCCGGGGGCGTGAAAACCCCGCATTTTATAAAAAAGGACGGTTGCCTTTTCAGAGTGACCTCAGACCATTTAAAGGGGGAATTTATTGAAGAACTGGTTGTACCTCATATACATAGGGAAACTCTTTTGCATCTGGCCCACTCTCACATCCTGGGGGGACACCTGGGTGCTGATAAGACCAGAGAACGGTTATAAAAATGATTTTTTTGGCTGAATATGGGAAAAGATGTTGAACGGTTTTGTACTTCATGTCCTGACTGCCAGATCGTCTCCGCTTATAAGCCTCCTCGGGCTCCCCTTTGTCCTATGCCCATTTTAGAAGTTCCCTTTCAGCGGGTGGGATTAGATATTGTAGGCCCTTTACCTAAGACTAAGAATGGGTACCAATATTTGCTGGTGTTGGTTGACTATGCAACACGATATCCAGAGGTGATTGCCCTGAAAAAGGCCAACTCCTCAGCTGTAGCCAAAGCTCTGTGTGATATTTTTACTCATGTTGGCTTCCCTAGAGAAATCTTAACTGATCAAGGCACACCTTTTACTTCTCGCATGATGAAACAATTGTGTGACAGCTTTGCTATTAAGAAATTGAGTATCACTGTTTGCCATCCACAAACAAATGGTTTGACTGAGCGATTTAACAAAACTTTGAAACAGATGATCAGGCGAGTCGCTCATAATGATCTTACAACCTGGGACTCTGTCCTGCCTTTTGTTATGTACGCGGTGCGAGAATCACCACAGGCGTCCACTGGCTTGAGTCCATTCGAGTTGTTATTTGGCAGGCGGCCGTGAGGCATCCTGGATGTGGTATGAGAGGAATGGATAGGAAACGAGACAATAGCTCAAGGACCAAGCTTTGCAGATCGGGTAATTTCGTTACAGGACAGAATTTCTATGCTTTCCTCTATTGCTGTGGAGCATCAATAATGAGAACAGGAAACTCAGAAGCGTCTTTACGATAGGCGCAGTAAGCTCCGTGAATTCAAACCTGGTGATCGTGTTTTGGTACTGGTTCTGTCTGACACACACAAATTCTTAGCTAAATGGCAGGGCCCCGCCATTATTGAGGAGCGTATGAGTCCGGTAAATTACAAGGTTAGAATACCAGGCCGGCGCAAACCATTCCAGATTTTACACATTAATGTCTTGAAGAAATGGCATGACCGACAAGAGGTTAACACTTCCTTGGCTGCTCTTTCTCAGACTGATGTTGCCATTGGTAACAATCTTACTAACACGCAAAAGACAGAACTGTTATCTTTGATAGAACAGAACACTGATGTCTTTTCAGATTTACCAGGCAAGACTAACATTACAAAACATAAAATCACTACTGAACCTGATGTTTGCGTACAGATGCGGTCGTTCTGGATTCCGGAAGCGCGACGAAATATTGTGTGCGAAGAGGTAAAAAAGATGCTGACATTAGGTGTAATTTGTGAAAGTAAAAGTGACTGGTGCAGCCCAGTCATATTAGTCCCAAAGCAAGATGATTCGGTTCGATTCTGTATCGATTTCAGACGCTTGAATAAGGTCTCTAAATTCGATGCTTATCCGATGCCCTGTGTCGATGAACTGTTGGAAAAACTGGGTCAGGCGAGCTATATCTCCACGTTAGATCTCACGAAAGGTTATTGGTAGGTGCCTTTAGAGGCTAGCAGTTGTGAGAAAACAGCATTCGCAACTCCTGACGGGCTCTATGAATTTACAATACTTCAATTTGGTCTTCACGGGGCTACTCTAACTTTTCAGCGTATGATGGATCAGATCCTGTGTCCTCATTCAGAATATTCTGGGGCATACATTGACGATGTCGGGATTTTCAGCAATGATTGGCAAAAACACTTAGAGCTGTTCTTGAAAGCTTGAGACAGGCTGGCCTTACTGCTAACCCTAAGAAATGTAAACTGGGCATGTCCAAGACTCATTACTTAGGTTATTCTATGGGCAAGGGTTTACTTAGGCCACAATTAAGGAAAATAGAAGAAATGCTTGGTTACCCGAGACCAAAAATACAGAAACAGGTACGCGCTTTTCTGGGGCTTGCTGGTTACTACAGAAGGTTCGTTCCAAATTTTGCACATATAGCTGCTCCTCTTACAGAACTTACTAGAGGCAAGAAAAAACGACCTATCTTATGGACAGAAAATTGTGAACGTTCTTTCAACGATTTAAAAAAAGCATTGTCTTCTTATCCAGTTGTAAGGAACCCGGATTTCACAAAGGATTTTGTCTTGCAAACAGACGCAAGTGCATTTGGTGTAGGCGCAGTCCTGTAACAGATTATTGATGGAGAAGAACATCCGATCACATATTTGAGTAGGAAATTACTTCCTAGGGAACATAATTAATCTACAATTGAGAAAGAATGCTTGGCAATTAGGTGGGCTGTGGAAGCGCTTCGCTATTACTTGTGGGGACGAAACTTCACTTTGGTAACTGATCATGCTCCACTTTAATGGTTATACCGACAGAAAGATACAAACTCTCGCCTTATGAGATGGTTTCTGGGCTTACAACCTTACAGTTTCACAGTAAAACATCGACCAGGCTCTGAACACGTCAGCGCAGATGCATTATCACGACTAAATGAACCTGAACCTGGTAAAGGGAGTCGCTTGATTCACGAGAATGTGAATAAAGCTGAGGGCGAGGGTGTAAGCTGGAGGGGTGATCGCACCCCAAGTGGACACAGACGCCCCTGGGAATACCCCTGAAACACAGTCTACCTTCACATTGCTCCTTACCCTTCTCACTTGCACTATAACGTGTAATAAAGACTTTGCTGCGGTACTACGCTTACTTAAAAGCCTTGTGCAGCGCCTGTCAGTTTTGGAATTGATTATTTTGCTTTCATCTCTCTCTCTTTCTGACATTCTCTGCTCCTAGCGGAACTATCATCTCTGACTTGCCATGGAGCACGTTTAAGCTTTTGAAAAAGAAACAAATGTTTGTTTGCAGTGTTTGAATAAAATTCCTGTTTTCTACAACCTCCTGTATTTCTGTGCAAATCTGTGACCCAAGCATGACAGCACATACAAGAAGTCTTACTTTACCTTGACTGTCTGTGTCTGTGCATGTTTGGTTAAAACATGTTTGTTCTTCACTCAGTGAAGTGATGGTTAAGCTTCAGCAGGAGCTGGCTTTCATTTTTCATGTATTCTTTCTTTTCCTGTCCGCTGTCTGTGAGGAGTTTGTGCCGCTAGTATGCAACAGTTTGTGTGTGGTCATGTGACTGCATGGCTACATCTGATTTGTGAAACGGAGCCATGTGATTATTGCTGCTACGTCTGATTGGTGAAACGGAGTCTTGTGATTATTCTTGCTACGTCTGATTGGTGAAACGGAGTCTTGTGATTATTGTGGCTATGTCTGATTGGTGAAACAGTCATGCAGTAGATCCACTGGTGGCTTCTCTCTGTCAAAAATATAGCGTACTGTATCTAATGGAAATAAAGTAACAAGTCAAGTGTTGCCCAATGTAGCGGAGTAAGAGTAGCGTTTCTTCTTCACAAATGTACTCAAGTAAAAGTAAAAAGTAAGGTGCAGTAAACTACTCTTAGAAGTGCAATTTTTTAAAAAAGTTACTCAAATAAATGTAACAGAGTAAATGTAACTCGTTACTACCCACCTCTGATGGGCGGTATAGTTGATGTAGTTTTTAGTACTCTTCACAAGTGTGCTCTGCTGCAGACTGGTGCCCTGTCTAGAACTGCTTCCTGCATTTCTCCTGATGTTATCAGGATAGGTCCATCCATCCCTCCATCCATCTTCTACTTTGTTTACTGTACTCACAAAAATACATTCTTCAGTACAAAACAATTGGCTAGAAGCATGTTCATACTAAACACAAAAGCCTAAAAAATGGTATTGTGTGGAAACAAATAACTGACACATCAGTAAACTGAAAAGGCTTTAGAAAAGTCTGCAGTATGCTGTCTGAACGTTTTTATCTGGCAGAATTACATAGCTTTGAATCTGTCAGTGGTCTGTTTTGTAATTAATTGTTTAACAAATTACTAGTTATCTCTTGAGATGTAAAAGTATAGAACTTTTTCACACACATACATATACACACAAAAAACTGCTAGAAGGCAAACATCTTGAATATAAAAAACCCCAAATATTTCAGTTCTTACAGATTACACCATGTCTGCAACTGTATGTCTTCATAACAACGAACAGATAAATTATTCATTCAAAAATACAAGAAACAACCTGGAGCAATGTTCCTGCTGTGTGTTAACACTCTATAAAGGAAACGTCTGTTTTAAAAGATTTCCAATTAGTAAAGGGCTGAAGTGCCAAGGCTGAATAAAAAAAAAAACAAAAAGTGAAAAAAATATGAAAGTACATGATGGGACTGGGGTATGTGAGCCATCTTTTAAGAAGTCAGTTTTAATAAAGGAGACATCAGCACAGTTGTTTATTTACACAAAGAACAGATATTCTTGCTTCATTTATTGCTTCTAATTTTATTAGGAATCTCAGGACTGGTTAGAGTAAACTGATTTTTAAAGTAAAGTGCTGAAATAGACTTCCCTTTCAATATTTTGTAGTCTAAATACAGTACTATAAATCACATTTTCCAGGGCTTTTGTATTATGTTCTCATATTGTGATGCTATCTTTTGATTTATTTAATAAAGAGGTTGCTAGTGACCTCTAGTGCAGAAGAAGCAATAGTTTTAAAAAATTAATGTGAATGGAATTTTTATTCTTTTTTTCTTATAATGCATTAATTCAAATTTGATTTTCATTTTTCTTTTTTGTTCTACAGCGACTTCTATTACACCACCATATTTTGTTTTATTTCAGAAGTGTAGACTTTTTTTAAGAGCTTGATATTATAAAACTATTCTCTGTTTTCCATTATACTGTACTATTTACAAGAAGCCTACTTATTTTTTCTTCTATATGCAGTGAGACCACTAATATTCCAACAATGTCAATATTAAATATTGAGGAATAATTATGGAAAACTAAACTATTATGATAACAATTCAATACTCGTTTGTATTGTTAGTAGGCAACTCCAGTTACAAATGTGCAGAATTAATAAAATATGATTACCATGTTAGCACATTTTGTGAATGAACAGTATATACACTGGAACTAGAAATGTAAGTCATTTCTAGTTTTAAAAACTCAATAGCATAAAAATATGTAGTCCAGTAATGTATATTATATGTGTCTCAGCTAACAGGTTCCATTTGTTTATCACAACTGCTTTTGCACTTTATTTCCTTTAAGCAGATGAGCAAGCAGTTTCCTCCAAAACATAGTAAGATCACAACAGAGATAAAAATACAAACCCAACTAAAAAAGGAAAAAGAGCTGAGTTTGGTGGCATCTACCAGTCAGTAAAAACCCATTTTTGTCATGAAACACAAGCTGAAATGTGACACATCTTTAAAATTCTAAAAAGGCCCATACTTTAAAAAAAATCTGAATATACAGCATTGTATCATACTAAATATGGAAACTTATCCAATGCTATTAAAGCAACACTGTCCAATGCTGTGTCACTTATTGAGCAGTACTCGTATAAGCAGACATCTTATTATTTGTACAATGGTGTTCATTTCTGTATTACACCAGGTTTTGTTGTATTTTGCACTCCAGCTACAGACATTAATTAATTTTGCAACTTCATATTGATTTTGGACTGCACCAGTTTGAATTTAAACCAAAAGACAGCTCAGTGTTTCCCCGTTTTCAATACAATAGATTTTATACAAGTGTACAAAAATTGTTATGGAAGTCAAAGCTTTAAACTTTGAATGGACACTGTTTGAACAGGCACCTGTTTTATCATATTTGCTTCTTTTTTAGGAAATGTGCTGTTTTAATGGCAACAGGTTGCAGTCTTCATTTTAAGATGCTCGCACTTACTTTAATAAATTTGTATTTTGATTGCCTTCATGTGGACAGCCATTCCAGGAGTTCATAAATATGTGTCCCTGGCAGGGGACCCAGCAAGTCATTCTTAACAAAGTGAGTCAAAGCACTGAGACTCTGTGAGGAGATTATCTGTCTTTGCTTTCATTAGATATGCACATCCCAGATACATTGATTTTTTTTTGTGTTCACTGGTGGTAAAATATCAATACTGTAACAGTCTTAAACCAACCTTAATACTAAGTGAAAATCCTTGCACAGGTAATAAAAAGTGAAAAGTCAAAAGGATTTTTTTTTATTACATGCATGCAGGTTATAATGTAAAGACCAGTGTCTCTAGCAAAGGGTAGTGGTGAGGATCATTGCATTTTAAAGTGTACTCTTCTTACATTCATGTGCAACTTAATGATAAATTAATTACTAAAACATATTAAGTTAAAGGAGCCAGGCAATATTTAGAAATAACAAATCATCAAAGTGGCGTAAACGTGCAGTTTGCACCTTAACCCTGCATTTGTCCAAGTTTCTCTAGGTCAGGGGTCTCCAACTCGTCGCTCGAGAGCAACCAGTAGCTCGCAACCCCTTTCCAAGTAGCTTGCCAAAGGGTTAATGAATCCTACATAAACTTGAAAACTTGATTAGTCAAATTTGGGGTGGGCAATCTTTCCAAAAAATCATATCACAGTCCACAACCTGGATTGCAATCTATCATTTCAATGTGGCATACACTTAAGTAAATATCCAGACTCAAACTCATCAAGACCTAAGTAACAATTTAGAATCGCTAATCCACCTAACATGCATGTCTTTGGACTGTGGGAGGATACCGGAGCACCTGGAAGAAACCCACGCAGACACGGGGAGAACATGCAAACTCCACGCAGGGAGGACCCAGGAAGCAAACCTGGGTCTCCTAACTGCAAGGCAGCAGCGTTACCACTGCGCCACCATGCCGCCCGCCTAAGTAACACTTTATTTTAAAT
The DNA here is from genome assembly GCA_026402145.1 of Polypterus bichir lapradei. NCBI lineage: Eukaryota > Metazoa > Chordata > Cladistia > Polypteriformes > Polypteridae > Polypterus > Polypterus bichir. The sequence continues at coordinate 8,007,187 of JANRMT010062854.1, forward strand.
ATCAAACAAAGTTGAATTCAATTGTTATCTTGTTCGTTAGCTAAGCGGAATTAAGGAACACACCCCGAAGCTGGCGAGCGAGTGAGAAAGACCCCACCCTTCCCACAGCCCGATGCCCCTTTCTCAGATTCGCGCTAATAAATTGGTACCGCAAGTGAAATATGATACATAGCGAAATGAGAGTAGTCGCAAAATCAACCGTAATGTTCAAGCAAATTATAGAAAAAAACCCAATCTAAAGCCGTTACATAGTTCTCTCGTGAAAAGAGGACAGACATTGTAAAAAGAAGCGACTCGACACACGTAGAAAAGGTTTGGGGCAGCCACCCGTATAATATTCCTAGCTGCAAAGGATTCTTTTAAGTTCATTCAATGATGATGACAGTACGGAGTCCAAAACAGAACTGGTGAAGTTTTGAAAAGATGGCGGTTTTAAATGGTCAGACAGGAAGTGACGTATGTTAACTGAAAGTGATGTAGGTTGACCGGAAGTGATGTTTCTCTGACATCAGCCTGGGAGCCGGGACCGGAAGTGACAATCTTCTGAGCGCCGGAACTGGAAGTGACATTTTCCTAGGCGCCGGAACTGGAAGTGACGTTCTTGATTCAGATAGGTTTTCCCGTGGCTGGTCTGTAGAGATAGCAGGAGAAGGTTTAATGCACCCCGCCCTCCCCTGGCCTGGCGTGGAATTACCATTACTTGGTCCACACAATGTCCTCCTATTCGCACGTGTGTGACAACATACAAACATTGGATTTTATGTATTATATATTAGTAAACCTTCAAAATAATGTGCAGTTAAAGTCTCAATATCATTCTCGCCATTTCTGGAGCTTAGTAGAGCCAGATAACTATAAGAATTTTTACAAAGCAGCTCTGAAATTGTCTGCTTCGTTTGGGTCTACATACCTCTGTGAGTCTGCCTTTTCTGACATGAATGTCATGAAATCAAAGATCAGAACAAGACTGACAGATGAACATTTAAATGACTCCATAAGAGTGAACCTAAGTGGTTACACTCCACCATACACCTCTCTTGTTGACTCCATGCAGTGCCAGTCATCTGACTAACTAAAAAACACATCACACATGCAACTGGACATGTGAATACTCTTGTGAAGAGAAACAGTGACATGGAACAAAGTGACAAATGAATAAGTAGTATCTGTGTATTTGTTAATTGCATTGTTTTGCTTTGACAGCATTCATGCTTTAATTCAATAGTGTGAGATACACTAGAAAATGCATGCAGACATACAAAATGCACTTGCAGGTGAACTAAATATTTTTTGTGATGTTTTAATGCAAAATGTGAGTTGTGGACATCAACATTTTGTAAATGTTCAGGCAAAACAAGCTTATTCAGTTTGTTTGGGTCGAAATAAGCTATGAGAATAAGCGTTAGAAAACATGAGTAGCTCTCGGCTATTTTCATTTTGTAAAAGTAGCTCTCAGGGGGAAAAGGCTGGAGACACCTGCTCTAGGTAAACCAGTTTCTACCCCCATTCAAAAAAGTGCACACTTTTTTGGACTTGAATGCACTTGAATGTGCATTTCAATGAACTATTGGCCATCCAGAGCTTATTCATGTTGTTACGCCTGCCCTACCTGGGTAGGTTCTGGCTCCCTGTGACACTGTGGTACACAAATACGCTGGGAAAATGGAGGCATGGGTGGTGATGCTTACTGTCATATAAAAATTGATCAAGGGATCTCAAAACATAGCTTGCCTGTAGATTTTGTCTGCTATGCTTTATCCACGAAGTCACATTTGTAATAGCATTACACAGGTAACATGGAGTTTGTATTCTGCTGGAAATCACCACACCAAACAGCTTATCTTCCTTCCAAAAATGACAAAACCCTTTTCTGATTCCACATGCTGTAATTCGTTGACTTTATTTTTGCTGTATACTAAGTTACACTGAGGATCATATCATGTATAATTTTGACTTTCCATATGTAACTGGTTAATTTTTCCTTTGAAGGTTTGTCTTCTAAGAAACAGTTAAAAATTCAAACTCTTTCTCTCTTTAAATCTTCTCTGCTTCCCATCCATGTCTCTCATTTTGACATTTTTATTTATGTCATCACTTCTCTTACATACCATGCATCACCAGTTTATTCATGGTTTCATGCTTGTTTATTACTCACTCCTGTGATTTGCTCATAAAAATATGATTGTCATGTTAGCACATTTTGTGAATAAACAGTACATACATTGGAACTAGAAATGCAAGTCTTTTCTAGTTTTTAAATCTCAATAGCATAACAATATGCAGTCAAATAATGTACATTATATTTGTGTCAGCTAACAGGTTCCATTTGTTTATCACAACTGATTTTGCACTTTATTTAATTTAAACGGATGAGCAGACAGTTTCTTCCAAAATATAGTAAGATTACAATACAGAAAATAAATACATATGCAACAATAAAAAGAAAAAAAAAAGCTGATTCTGATTTTTAACCCATGAAACTACCAAAACCACCCTTTTAATCTTTCCTCTTGAATGTTATAATATTTGACTTAAAGAAAATGGTGTTTGGCCATACAAATTTCTGCATGTATAGACAGAAAGACAGCATTTAATTGATATTAAGGAAGTATTGTTACTTTAGAAAGAAAACTTCCAGAGAAAGCATAAACTCAATATAAATGAAAAGAAACAAATATAAGATTACCCAGTGTAGTGGTGGCTGAGTGTGAGGGAGCTAAGCTGATGTCACCAGAAAAGGCTCCACTTGCAGTGCTTAGAGGCAGTCCCTGTGTGCACAATCATACGAGCTCTCCTTTTAACTCACAGTGTAAAAAAGAAGCTGCTTCTGAGGGCCTTTGTAATCCAAACATCATGGTATGGTGACTGGCTGCAAGCTGTTACCACAGCAACAATATCCAGAATGGGGAGGACTGGGGTGTGATTCCATGACAAAACACTTGGTATAGGTGGAAGGATTTGCAATGGATGGGTGGAGTGTAGTAGTGGTGCAGCACAAAAGTTGGGAACTGAGTGGGGTGATTTCAACAGGAAGTGTTCCGATTACAGTATACTAAGAGCCAGTCCTGTGCACACAAGCATAGGAGTTCTCCTATTAGCCCACAGTGTACACATGAGCTGTTTTTGAGCCCCAATCCAGACTTTGCAGATTTGCAGCTGCCTACCAGCAGTTACCACAGTGCAGATGACCGGACAGGAACAGATCATAACAAAAACACACAGCAATGGAAGCTAAACCTCTGGTTAGTGAAACAAGGAGTACCAAACTTCACCATATAAACTGGTATTGAAACACAGAATGATTCTTTAATCTTCTTTTTAATATTTTTTACAGCTTTCTACACTTTAAGATAAACACAAAATATGTTTCAATGCCTTACCTGTTTGGGGTATTTTAAAACCCAGTCTTAATATTTTTCTAACAGTTTTCTTGTTTATGAGGAGTGCCTATGGATGACCCATCCCCTTCAGACGTTCATAGCCGACTACCTACATTCATCTATTCTGTTCCAAGCAAAGCTCTTCAGAAAGTATATCTTGAGTGAACTTGATTGATGTTCCCATACTGCTCTGGAGTGTGTGTTTGCTCTGATATCTGTCCCTCTTAAATCCTTTTCACCTTCCCTAACCCTACTGCAGGGATGTCCAACTCCGGTCCTGGCGGGCTATAGTGATTGCAGGTTTTCATTCTAACCCTTTTCCTAATCAGTGAGCAGTTTTCATTGCTAATTAACTCCTTTTCCCTTCATTTTAATAGCCCTGTTTTTAAGGATTCAGTCCTCTGAATTGATTTGTTTCTTCCTTAAATGGCAGCAAAACAGAAATGAGATGTGAAACGAGCCAACAGATGACTAGCTAAATTCAAGCGTCAAACTCCAGCCAATTTCACTCCAACAAGTTTTCTTAACGAGAAGCCTATTGCTGTTAATTAAAGTCATTATTGAATATTGTAGCGTCCCAGCCAGGTTCAAGCCTTTCCTTTTTTATTGTGTGTGTGACTGTTATGTCCAATTGAGGAATGGCGGAGTACAGCACGGAAGACTGACAGCGGGGTATTGATTGATGCGGTAAGGGGGTGGGGGGGGGGGGACCCGGACCCGGACCCGGACCCGGGATGGGAGGAGGGGTTTGGGGAGGGCGCTGGAAGTTTTGTGTTTTTGGGGTTTTCGAGGTCGGTGTTTCTTTTCTCGACTGTTCAAGTAAAACTTTTGAGAGACTTTACTATGCCTGTCTGTTCTTTTTTTTTAACTTCGTTTTTGTTTTTTGAGCCTGGAGCAGAGGTCGCTACAATATCATGACTTGCTGCTGCTCTCATTCTGCCACAGCAGAGTTTTGATTTTCGTTTTCTTTTTAAGACCACCGTCAAGATGTTTTGGTGACCTGAGAACACCAACATGACCAAAACCTTCACATTTCGTTATTTTACTGTTAGCTGGTCATGTGGCAGCTTGTTTTGTGTCTCATTATTTTTTGGCTGCTCATTAAACAACTGTGGGGTCAGAGTCACGTCAGTTACCACTAAGGCAAAACAAGTTAATCAGCAGCAAAAATGGCTCACTAATTAAGAAGATGGTTTGAATGAAAACCTGCAGCCACTGGGCTACCAGGAGTGGAGCTGGACATCCCTGCCTTACTGCAATACTTTATTTCAGCTGCTATAAAAACAAAACAGGAATTCAAATGGAATATCTGAAGGATTTGTGCAGGATGGAAGGACACTTTCTGACACAGCAGTAGTCCATGTTAAGGTCCTACCTATCAAAGTGAAAAAATGTTTTGCCTCTTCAGCCTTACAATTACCCAACTAGAAAATATAACATCGCCTGACTAAACCTCAGCATGCCACCAAGTTTCCTGCATCAATGGCAGAAACTTGAGATGGGTGAAGATACAAATGGAGAGGAAGACTTTGCTTAACTAGACAATGTGCATATTAGGGGTATGGCTTTAGCCAATTCTTTAAGCTATATTTGTAGTGAGTCTAAAATGAAATCATGTATTGTTTGACTCCTAGAATTACTCTGTCAGCTTAGGATCCATTTGAGGCTCAGCCTTGTTTTTACTCTAACAGCCATTCAAGACATTTAACACTTGTAAGCTTGTGTTTTTTCCTATAGTAATAACTTGCACTTTCAGCTGGACCTTTAGCACAAAAAATGCTGTCTTAAGTATTGGGTAAGGTGGATTGAAAACAGCAGACTAAAAGCAAAAAAGTATATAAAGTATATGGAGTTAATATAATAATTCATTACATTTATATAGCGCTTTTCTCAGTACTCAAAGTGCTATCTACACAGGGAGGAACTGAACCCACAATCTTCTTACTGCAAAGCAGCAGCACTACCACTGCACCACCTGTGAGGATGAATATACACATAAACTGGGAATTCTCCATAAACACAAAGCCAAAGCAAATGCAATAACAAACTAAATAGTCAAAAAGGTACAGTTTAATGGAGAATAAAAGGTGGAAAGAAGTTGAGAGGATATGCTCCAAGATTTGCCATCAGTGAAGAAAAACACTGGTTTGGAATAGTGCCTTAAAGAACTAAGATGAATAGGTGCAAAATTGATTTGGGGACCCATGGTAAGCAATGTATTTATGAATTAATTCATTAAGGTGTATGCAGTGAAACACATTAGCTTACAGTACATCATTTTGAACTCTACAGCAGTCTAGCCTTGAAGCAGCTGCACTCTCAAATTCACAATTAAACATCTGTGTGTAATATGGTTTGACTAGGTAACAGACACTTCATCTTATTTTTATTATCCTTTATTAGTCTGTCAATTAATTTCCAACTCGCTGCTTGTTTTAGTTTATTCACAGAAATTTGAAAAGATTATGCGTTGCCTTCATTGTGTTTGTTGTCTATTGTTATTATAGATATTGATATTTGTATTATACTACTGGCAAAAACTGTGAATACAAATTACATTCTAGCAAGTATACATGACAATTTAGTGGAACTCAAATTTGAAAATAACATTCCAGCTCTATTAAAGGAAGAAGGATCCTAAGCATCATCAATTGCAGTTAACATCACGGAAGTCCCCAGAGCAAAAGCATGTTGAACACTATATGAATGTATTCCAGCCCTGGCATACTAAAAACACTTCTATCTCTTTTATAGTTCCTAAGAATCTGCCACCTCTACAGTGATGAGGTTGATTTCTGTAATGATGCACTCAGAATTAAGAGTTTCTTCATTGATAGGGGATAACCTTCTGATATTGTGGAAAGGGCCCTCAATCAAGCCAGGAGGAGATCTCATAAAATCCACTCTAAGAGGAACCCCAATAATGAAACCCGTTTGCCCTCCCATTCCACCCTAAAAATATCTTTCCCACAGGTCATCAAAAAAAGTCCCCATTTTTCAGATTGATCCTTCCATAGGAACCTTTTTCCCAGTACTCCCTTGATTGCCTTCCATGTACCATCTAACCTATACAAACTTCTTGTCGAAAGCTCACTTCACAGAGGAAAATCACAGTCTTCACCAGTCACTTTGAATGAACTGTAACAGGAGCCGTCATGTCACTTACAAATATACCACCAACAATCCACTTGTATCTGGTCCCTCTGGTAAATTCAGTATTAAACCAGGGGACACATGCTAGTGTAAAAAAAATTACTGCATTTCTTGTAGGAATTCTCCAGCCATCTGCATAGGTGAAACACAGGGACTGCTAGTAGATTGTTTCAGGAAGTATGTTTGAGTTGTTAAGATCAAAGACCCTACAAAGCCTATTATACAACACTTCATTCAACATATCCTTCAATTTAAGCAACATTAATCTGTTTGTGTTGTTTCACAAGCTTCGAAGATGCTCTTCAAAGAAAAACAGAAGAAACAAAGCTTACTCTCACATATTTTTCCAAGTCTTAATATCCAACTAATTTTTTAATTTCTCCCTTCATCTTCTCTAATGGCAGCTTATTACAATCGATTCTCACCTTTTCTCCTTTCGTCTGCCATGACTTTGTTCCTTCCTTCCCTTCGTATATACAGTATGTTAACGGCACACCTGATGAAGCTTATACAGTCTTTACCTTTCTTTGCTTGTCAGTGTAGATATAACCTTTTTTACTAAATGAATGTATCTAAGTACAGATCTAAAGACATGCACATTCTAAGAAACAAATTATTCTAAAAAATGTATCTGTAGGTAAAGAAAGACACTTTTTATTTTATCTCAGTGTGTTATTTTGCAGTTTAATAACAAAAGTGAAAAAAACCACACTTAAAGTATAAATGCATGTTGTTGATAAGCCAATACAGTATTTCAGTAGTAAAATATCCCTGAAAATAAAATGTGGTTTACATGTAATTCTAAAATTAGCCAGCAGAGAGCACTAGAAGCTGTAGTTGTGTTTGACAATGTGAAATTGAAGCTAAATTGAGATGTGCTACATTTCCTTTGATTCAATGTTCTATTAGAGCTTAAACCTGGAAAACAACAATAATTAATTAATGTAAGTTCAAACTCTGTTTGAAACTGTAATTTATTTTCATTAATAGAGTGAAACCAAAGACAGAAGACTGTGTTTTTAAAATTTTAATTTTGTTATAAAAGGAATGCTGTGCATCATATCATTGAATGCATACAAATGCATCATAATTTTCATTTTATCAACTCTATTAATAGAAATACAGATTCTGTAATTTTTTGTTCCTTTTCAGAGAGAAAGAACATTGTAGATATGATGAGTTGCTATTATAGACTAAGTGAAATAAACAGCTTGGTTAATTAACTTGCATAGAAAACACAGTTCATAAGGAGTGTACAATCTTGCTTTTATGATCAGTTAATCTTTTAACATTTTGAAATATATTTTTGAATAGCTACACATTCATATACAATATTATTGCAATTTTGTGTATTCCAAGCAGTGTATAGTACAGGAAAAACATTCATGCTGCATTTATTTTTATATTAGATTGACTTTAAATCTTTCTATCCATACAAAATCATAAAACTCATAATCTTTTCAATACTGTAGAGCACTAGAGTCGAGTCTCTGCAGCAAACCAACAGGAAGGCACACCAGCCCACTGTACCAAGGTTATTTTATTCTTATTTCTATACTATTTTTACTTGTAAATTAGTTTTTAGTTCAGTTTTAGGATGTGTTCACCATTTCAATTTGGCTACTTACCTCAGTTAGGTTTTATTTTAAAAGAATCAGTTCATTTCAGTTTTTAATATACCGTATATACTCGCGTTTAAGTTCTCCCGTGAATAAGTTGGGGCTTGATTTTACCGTATAATTTCCGGTATTATATGATGTCGGTCGTATAAGTCAAATGTGGAAAACTCACACTATTGGTCCAAGAGATTATGATATTCTAACGCCCACCTGAGAGAGTAACCACGGAGCACACTGCCTTTTTTTCTATGTATTGTGTCTACGTGACCACACGGTAATACCCAAACTATTCTGAAGCGATGTTTGCACTGTTTAGTGTTTTTGTATCTCACACCCTCATACACCTTTATCGTAAGAGCATTCCTTATCTACGATGAAGCGTTCGATCAGAAGAAAATATAAAGCTGGTTTTAAATTAAAAGTCATTGAAGTAGTGAAAGGAATTGTCAACTGTGCTGCTGCAACAAAATTCGATGTATCTGAGAAACTGATGTGAGATTGGAGGAAGCAAGAAGATGAAAAAAAAAATTTCAGGTTTCAAGACCTGACTTATTCGCGAGTATATACGGTAGCTTAAACAAGGACCATTTGATGAAAATCGAGAAATGAATGCTGTGCCTTCATAGCAATACAATTGTAGAGATGTGTATATACACCCATATAATACAATACAACTAATTTGTATAATGCTGTTCACTAAGTGCAGATGGAGAGCACTGTGAATTCATTTTCAGGTAAAATGTAAGTATAGATTAAACTAAATACAGAATCGGTACATATAAAGTTACAGATTTCTTAAAACACACAGAAAGCAAAGTAGAAACTAATTAACATAAATGGAAACCAACAACATCTCTCCATTAATTCAGTATTAAACTACTGTATATATAAAACATAATGAGTCCCTTATTGCTCCAGGCCATATATAGAATTTTTTTGCAAATGTTTTTAAAAACGTGATGAGAATCATGTTGCAGCAGCGCCCATCTGCTCAAAGAGAAGACTAATAACTTTTAAAGTTAGAATCAAATTCTTCAAAATACTTTCAAAGGCAGGTAATGCCGATGTTACATTATGCGACTTCTAGTCGGAGAGTTTGTCAGACTTGACAATAGCAGTTGAAGATCTCATCACCGGAGCATGTCACTTTATACAAATGAATAACACTGGACATGTCAGATTTAGAAACTGCATACTGATTTTCCAGCACAGTTTAACTTGCCCCTTTTTCTGACAGCCAATAGTGTGCTTTCTGACATAGCTAGTGCTGTATAAAGGGTTAACAGGTATACCGAGTTAGGCCACAGTCTCTGCCCTTTTTTCTTTTTCCCATTCTGTCACATTACATAAAACACAAGACAGCAGACAGACAAACCTCTCTTCTGTCTGTGAGGTCCATCTGTGTTGCTCTTTCCTCGTCACTACATTATATGCATTGTACTTCTGGATGAGCATTCGTTCGTTGTCAGCTCTCATGCACACAACTAAAGACAAAATCAAACCTGTCAGAGACTAGATGGAGTGAGTTGTTGGGTATGCCAGACTAGCCTTCATGGGAACATGCCACCAACAGCCTCCAAATCTCTAAGACTGAGTAGATTACGGCAATGACAAATAATCACTAGAAGAGTCGTGTAATGCAACATGGCCTTCCTTCATTCGGCCTGATCACATTCCTAATTCAACAAACAACTGAACCTGCACAGTTTCTTTCTATGTTTTATTGAGTGAGGTGAACAAACCACAGCCTTCTACATAGCCTATCAGTTTACCTTTATTTGGTAGGTTTGTGTATGAGTTCTCATTGCCCTAATAGAAATCTTTGTGAAAGAAATTCAGTTATATTTTTAAATTTGTTGGGTTGCTTCCCTTTAAATAAGCTCCACAAACCCAGCTGTCTACATGGATTAAGCACTTGCTCTTATTACTGTCTGTGCAATATTTGAAGAACTCCCAAATAACACTTTATTGTTTACAACCAATTCTTCATTGTGTGCACATGTTAAGAAACATGTCCTTTCTAGCAAGATGACAACTTATAAGCTCATTATGGTTACAAATCCACATACTGTGTAACAATTTAGTGAAAATGGAAGGACATCAGCAGTAATAATGTTTCTCTCTAAGGACTGTGTTGGCATGAGCAAAAATGTGTCTTCACACGCAAACGTATTTAATTGCATGACACTATAAGCACTTCTTACTGTGTTGGCATGAGCAAAAATGTGTCTTCACACGCAAACATATTTAATTGCATGACACTATAAGCACTTCTTACCATAATAATAATTTGCGATGTAATAATCTGATTTCTGGTATGTTAAAATCTTAAGATAATAAGATATTATTAATTTAAAGGGTTTGAATGATACACTTACTGAATCTGCATATACGTTTAAATAATATCTTTGACACTAATTCATCCTTTAGCCCTCACATCAGTAAAAAATCTGCTTTTTTCCAGTTAAAAATATGTACAGAATTAAATGTAATTATTGTATTTATAACACTTAAAACTAATACTCACAATCCTTTATTGAACTGCGTACTTTTCAATTATTTGAAAATGCTGCTAGTTGAGTATAATCACATAATTTTCTCCAAATCCTACTCTAACCACTCTAATTAGAACTTAGTGATACTTACAAAAAATGAAACACAAATTCTTGAGAGTGGGTCACAGTAAAAATAAAAGGAACTGTAGTGCAAAGTTAACCCTTAAACCGCTGGAACTGGCTATAGTCGGTTCCCAATGCAATTTACCAGCATGCCGGAGCCGAGTACATTTGTTGAATGCTGCAACCAGCTAAAGACGGTTTCCAGTGCAATTTGGAAGCATGCTGGAGCCGAGTATATTCCGCGACATACATTCATTGAACGACGCAACCGGCTAAAGTTGCTTCCCAGAGCAATTCGCCAGCATGCCGGAGCTGATCAGTCAGTGCCGTACATTCGTTGAGCAGCCAGCTCATGACTACTGCCGACCCCTGCAGCACTGCAGCATCACTGTCCCTGGGATTCAGCCGCTCCACTAGACTAGTCTGAAAGCATCAGTGTTTACCTCTGTGTGCTTGTTTGCGGCCAGTTCAAGCATAGTTGGCTCGGTGATTTACTGAATTTCATCAATAGCGTCAGTTGCACCTTGTACATATAATAATAGATTGCTGCAGTTGTTTTTTTTTAATAGTTTTTACAGTTCATTGACAGTGTGTAAAATGATCAGTGTTGCAGTAATTGTGATGCTCTTTGCATGAAAAAAAATAAGTGTTCCATTAAAATTTCACATTTTCTTTGTGAATTTTGATATTTACTTAAAAAAAAGCAGCAAACAAGTAATTGCCGTCCAGGGGCACATTAACCCCCAAGTATGTGGCAGTTTAAGGGTTAAAGAAATGCAGGAGAAGTATGTCAGCCAATGAATGAGGACAGATAAAGCCATTTTGAAGGATGCAAAGATACAAAAATAATAGACACTAAAAATTAGATTAGTAATATCAATATAAAGGTTACACAAATATAAATCATGTATACATGCAATCATGTATAAACAAAACACATGAAATTAAGGATACAGTGACCAAACACAACTGTTACAAAGGCTCATGCAGGACACATTTAATCAGGTTGATACCTCAATAAACACCCACTTGAATAAACAACCATCTGAACAAACTATGAGATAAAATATCCACAGCAGTAAATGTCAACCAATTGCAATAATGATATAAGAAAAGCATTCAGCCCTAACATTACCAATCTGTATGTTGTGAATTTTGAAGAATCTTTTGTATTGTCTACTTACAATCATTTTAACAATTAGTTTCTGCATTTTAGTGAGTTTAGTGATGGCAATCTGAAAAAAACTCCAATTGGTGTTATCGAGCTAAACACAGGACAGTCTGTATATTGAAGGTTGTGGTTTATTTGATCTTCTGCTGTTGTCCATTATTTTACATAGTTTTTGTATGATTAAGACATGTATTGTCGAACACTGTTTGGGATCATTGTCCTGTTGCAAAATGAAGTTAGGACTGATTAGTTGTCTCCCTGATGGTATTGCATGATGGATGAGAATCTGAGAATTATTATAATTCTGATCAGATCAACAAGTCTGTTTGCAGGAAGAAACCCCAGACCTACAAGGAAACTCTTCCATGCTTTGTCGTAACTGCAAACATTTATCCATGTACCTCTCTTCAGATTTTTAATGAATAAACTACCTCTTGTTTGGGACAAAATTTTCAAATTTTGACTCATTAGTCCAGAGCACTTGTTGCTTTTGTTCGGCTCCATCATCCCTGTGTTTTTGTGTTCAGTGAGTCTATTGGCTTTGTTTCCACTTTAAAGGTACGGCATTTTTGTAGCAAATCTTCCATGAAAACCAATTCTGACTTGACTTCTATGGACTGTAGAGGGGTTTCTTTGAATTGAGAGCTGATACTAAGTCAAGTCTGCTTTTAGTGTCATTGCAACCAAATACAGTACAGGTACATAACATAACATACGTCTAGGACCAGGACCTTGGTGTAACACATAGGTTATAGTCAAAACAAAGGGAAAACAAGATTAAGTGTATCAATAAACCGTGTGGCACAATGGATGCAAAACCTGCGCAGAGCAGTTTAAACACAAGCAGAGTATGTAGTGCTGTACAGGCATGTTTCATTATTGTTCACATATTGGTAATTGAGGCTTAAGTGGCATATCAGAATTTTTTGAACATGAAAAACTGAAAGCAGAGTACATGGACACAAACAACAACAGCAGCAGTGAACCGAGAGTAGAATGCAAGTAATGTGCAAAGCTTGCCTTCTAGCAGCAAATAAGGTTCTTGACATTAAACAAAATAATAAAGAGGTTATGTTTATATAAAAGTAAAAACCATCACCAAAGTGAGGATTCTCTATTGAAGGTGGTTAGTCTGTCTAGCTGAATGGCTGTGTTTTGAGCCACGTTTCCATGAAAATATAAATGCAGCTGTCCCTCATTTCCCACTGAGCAGTTCACTGATTTTTGAGACAATACAGTTTATTTTACAAGAAGTAAAATTTTAAAAACATAATGGAGGATAAAGCTGGTCTGGTAGGAGTAGACTTTAATCTGGCATGAGCCTCTTATTGAATTATAGCTCTCAGATGCTACTGTATGAAGACAGTTACCTGAAAGGACTATTTAAGACACTTGCTGCCCTGCCACACCAGTTTGTTTTTTGAAACTGTGTTCTTTGGCTTCCTTTGTGCCCTTTTGACCACTTTAGCTTTTGGATTTTCTTATTGTTGATTTATGCTTTGTATTTATGATTAGTGATGTATGGATTATGTAGATAATTGGCTTTAATGTTAATTTTGTTTTCAGTTTAAGTTATTTCAGTTTTTTGTTAATTTTGTAATTTTTCCTTACAGTTTCTTTTTCAGTTTTTCTGCCGACTTTTGTGCTGTTATCTTTAAGCCTCCAGTTTCTATTGTGAATATTCAGCATTTTCTTTATTCATTAATTAGATTTTGCTGAATAAAATAAAATAATTTAACATATTGTGAAGGCAAACTTTTTTTGCCAGTTTCAGCTTTTTTGTTTGAGAATTATAACGTTACCAAGTGTTATGTCCTTGGTGTCATAACATTTAAAAAGGGAATGATACTATTATACTGTACATTTAATAATACAGGTGAACAGCAGGTTAAGCAAAAGGAGTTCCAAATTAATCATATCACTCACTGAACAGAATTACAAAGATAACTAACAGAGACACAACTATATACAGCAGGTCAATGGAATATATGGAAGAACTGCAACAAAATAAGGACACTGTAAATATTATGCTAGTGAAAGGCAGTAGAAAGAAAGATGATGGCCAGGAGATGTAGCAATAAAACAAAACTAGGGTCATAATCATTAGAACCAAAAGAATAAAATTGACAAAGCCAGAACATTAAGCAAAAAACATAGCCAAAAGTACCAAAACCAGGATGATATTTTAGAAGACAATTTGTACATAAAGGTTGTGTTAACCACAATCTTAGATGAGAAAACAACATTACTTGTCTACCTTTTAACCAGTCATGTTGCACCATCAAGGTCATGACCCCTGAGGACACACCCCCTAGATCCTAACAGCGACCTCACAAAACCTAAACAAAATGGTTCCAAGAACAGTACAACTGGAATTGCTGACCTTGAAAACCCTAATTGGGTACAAAGAATTCCATCAAAAGTTAATATCGGACGAATATCATGACAAGGATTCAATCTACTTCCAGTTAAACTTTCCAGTACATATTTATAATACTGAAGAAATCCTAGGAGTTGGAGGATAATCACTTTGCCTTAGTCCTGATAATTATAATTTAGTCCATTATAACCAAGCATGGACCTGCAGAAGTTTGTTTTCCTCTCCTTCAATATCTCAATAGAAATAACAAGGGAGTGTTTATTTTCAGTGAGGTTGCTTCTGTTTTCCTTTGTGTTTAGCATAAAATGTACATTGAGGTTGTGGAATATGTCGGACACTCATGAGTCATCTCTGCTGAACCCAAAAAAGGTCAAAAAAGCAAAAAATTTACAAGAGCGAGTTTATTACACAAAATAAAGCACACAAGTGAGGGTTAAAATAAAGACTAACTAATATAATAAATAAACAAAGTCTGATGAGACACTAATTTAGCTGTTTATGCAGAACTCCAAGCGAAAGCCACACACCACTCATCACCTGCCTAATCCCTACAGTAAGGCATGGGGGTGGTAGCATCATACTATGTAGGTGCTGCTCAGCAGTAGGGATGGGGAGAGTGGTCATAATTTAGGGAAGAACAAATTCAGTCAGATACAGAGGGATCCTTGAGGAAAATCTGCTCCAGAGTGCACGCAACCTAAGACTGGTGGTCGGGTCATGGTTGTGCTAGTTCACCTTTCAGCACAACCATGACCCGAAGCATACAGCCAATACAACGCTGGTTTCACTTCAGGACAACTTCTTGACTGTCCTTGAGTGGCCCAGTCAAAACTTAGATTTAAGCCCCACAGAACATCTATGGAGAGACCTAAAGATGGTAGTTTACAGATGCTTACCACCTAATCTACTGGAGCTGCAGAAAATTTGCCAGGAATGGGATAAACAAATCCAAGTGTGTAAAGCTTGTAGAGACTTACCTAAAATGACTCAAAGCTGTAATTGCTGCCAAATAGGCTTCTACACAGTACTGAACTACGATTCCGAATGCATTTATGAATGAGAGATTTCAGTTCTGGATTTTCAATAAATGTACTGACCTTTCTAAAAATATTTTCTCAATTTGTAATTATGGGTTACTGAGTGTAGCTTGATAGGAAAAAATGAAAAATATTTTCCATTTAAAACTCAATCTACAACTCAATAAAGTGTGCAGAAAGTGAAGGGGTCTGAATAATTTCTGAATTAACTGTATAGTTCAGTATGTGTTACTGATCATTCATTGCAATCATTGAAAGATTTTGGTAATTTGCTGTCTTGCACAAAGATACGGCTGTTATTTGCTTGACCATGTAGGAAGGCACCAGCTGTTTTGCATCGGGCCAGTTAATTTCATCACTTGCTTCTATTTAGTTGCGTGCTAAACATGGTGGTGGCATTCTTGTGTTTCATTAGCAGCTGAAAAGATGTTTCCTTCAGATCACTTGAACTTGAATAACAAGTATGTCTTCAGTAGTTCTGACCAAAATGAGGCAAGAGAGCAAATCAGTCAACTAGAAAGAGTAAGTACATGCAGAAATAGGTGTAGGCAGGCTGGGCTATGAGAAAAACTATAGCACAGACCTAACAGCACCACTGCCTAGTTTACTCTTCACAATAGTCTGTAATCACTAGAAAACTTATGAGATGGTCTTCAGCTGAGGTTTTCAACAAATCAAGTAAGACAGAAGTATGTTTATATTTATGAAAACTTGTTTTCGAGAAGCAATACCAGACTGCTTTAGTCAAATGGAGGATTCTCTACTGTATGGTTTTGTCAACGCTGTGCAGTAAGTATATAAACACAGTAATTACAGTAAGCTGTTCCTCACCTGATCTGGAACTTTCTGTAGTAGTGATAGTAGGAATCCAATACAGATGTGCGATTCACAACGAAAACTGCAACTTCATTAATTTTACTTTTCACCTCCTTCATGAGCACAGACAGTTGTCCTGGCAAGAAGGAAGGCTGCTTTGTTTTGGTCCTATCTACAGTCTAAACTAGGAGTTATGCTCATATCCCTTGAAAATTGTTTAAAAAAAAAATTATGTCACACATACTCTACAGAGGATCACCTTCCAGGTTTATGGGAGTTAAACAAAACCTTCCTGTGGTGAGATGGTGTGCAGTCGCTAACATTGTTGGCTCTTTTGTCACTCACAGCAGCAAGAAAACACAACCAAGAGTACAACTGGGGATTATAAAAGAGAAGACGCTCCAGAGAATGGCGTATCGGACTCAAACTATGAGCAGCATGGAGCTCCTATCTGTATATGCCATTGAGCATTCTTTTTGTTTGAGGTTATTTAGGTTTGGATCAAAAGGGGTGACCCTGCTAGCGCCTCAACACTTCCATGATGTTTTGCGTGTCATTCCAATCATTCACACATATATTGGTCTTGTTTCTTACCATGATTTTGTTTAATACTCTTGTATTTAACCGCTACCAATCAAATGTTACATTTGACATTGATCAGCCCTTTAGTTCTTAGATGGCAGCACTATTGCTAGGTTATTCAGGCAAGAAAACGAAATACTTCAGTGCAACTTGTTATTGTACTGAATATATGGAGACGTGTCAATTTATTCTACTCAGACAAAGTGAGACATTAATAGAAACAGTAGGTATGATCACAGAGCCACAGTTCTTAACTTCCAGACTCACGTCCAATGAACTTTTCTAAGCCATTTCATAATTTTAGACATTCTTTGTGAATGATTTAATGAAGTGTCATAGCTAGTAAATTTATTTTAATAATGACAAATTCAATAAGCATAATGGAAGCTCTAAGTAAGGCAAAAGCTAGTATCAAAATGCTAAGTTTGTACTTATAGTCAGAGCATCTGTAACTCTTTAACAAGGGGCAAAAAACAGAGTCTTAAAAAAGGAATGTCATGACCTGAAATTCAAAGCATAAACAACAACCTATCGAGTCAGCCATCAGGACAGCTGCTGATTTTGGCTGGATGGATGACTGGGTAGCAATCAGACATCTACCAGTAGACTGATGTGTGGTAAGCTGCACAGATAAGACACAAAGAAGGCAGCTGTCTGAACAAAATAGTCCAGGCATGGCCGGCTAGATAGATGCCACCTTGCTTGACTAGTGAGCAAACAGAAATGACATAGCCTGGACAGTTTTCACCTTGCTGGATGGTTAGCTTAACAGAAAGAGGAGACTAACCACACAGCTAGATAGCCAGCATAAAAAGGACAGGACACCATCACCCAGCATACACATGGCTAGCTTCACATGAACCAGACAGGCAAGTAAAGAAGCAAAAGCAATATTTTATTTTCCGTTAGGCAGATCACAGACATTATATATGAATGGACACATACAAAGCACTAGACAGAGGCATTGTCACACACATACACACACCACACTAACACACATATATATAAATATATATGTTTATATATATATATAAATAACATATATAAGTATCTGTTTAATTTAATTTTTTAGTCATCTAACAGGGCGGCACAGTGGCGCAGTGGGTAGCGCTGCTGCCTTGCAGTTAGGAGACCTGGGTCCACTTCCTGGGTCCTCCCTGCGTGGAGTTTGCATGTTCTCCCAGTGTCTGCGTGGGTTTTCTCTGGGTACTCTGGTTTCCTTCCCCAGTCCAAAGACATGCAGGTTAGGTGCATTGGTGATTCTAAATTGTCCCTAGTGTGTGCTTGGAGTGTGTGTGTGTGCCCTGCCTGGGGTTTGTTTCCTGCCTTGTGCCCTATGTTGGCTGGGATTGGCTCCAGCAGACCCCCATGACCTTGTATTTAGGATATAGCGGGTTGGATAATGGATGGATGGATGGATATTCATCTAACAACACTCAATGCCCCAGGATGTTAGAACTTCAGCATAACAAAATGTGAAGTGTCTGAATACTTTCTGAAGGCACTGTACTCTATATGTCTATAAATAAAAGCATATGTGTTTTAAAAAAGAGAAAATATTCCTGGTGTCACTCTGTACTTGCAATTCTGACCTTAAGATATTCTGAACATCTGTGTTTTTGTTAAACTGGTTGCTTTTAGGCTGTTAAGGAATAGTGATTACTATTGTTGTTAAGTTGCATGTTCAGATCGGCATTTTATTTGTAGAAAATTCAATAAATCAGCTTTTGTGTAATTCCTAGAGCAATGGTAATAACCTATCTTTGATTCTCAGTTCTGTAGTGTCACGCTGGTGCTTACCAGTGCTGACCCAATGGATTCTTGATTTTTACATCTTTTAGACAGCTGTCCTTGGAGAACCGGCTCACTTTGCCACACTAGTTGGAGTTCTTAACCAACTGCTGTTTTTTAGGCTCCCCAGCAGCGGGCACTGAAGCTGTTCCTTTGCGTGATGGAATGCCGGCTCATACTGTTGGGAACTCCCTGAAATGTCATTCCCAGGCTGATGCAACTGATCAGCTCTGTGATAGTATTTGAAATAAAGTAAAAAAAAAAAAAAGAAATCTTCTCTACTGTTTTCACCCTTATCATCCAGCTACCCCTCTTAAGTACCACTGAATCATTCCCACTTCACCCCGTTTCTCTTTTGTGATCCTGGTGCTTTTCTGTATCTAACAGAGGGCCTTCAATCTGTAGTTTACTTTGAAAATCAAGAAGCTACAAAGAAAGCTCTGTCTATAGATAGTTTTTAACCCACGTATTGGGTAATTTCCCGAATAAGTCCCTTAATTATTTTAGGGGCTGGCATTTTTTCCCTGCAATAACTCCAATCTAAAACTCCCCATAGTTTCCCCTACCATTTCTGTAACTTTGCCCCCTGCATAGTTCCTAAAGGGAAACACAGCTTTCTCAATTTTAATAGCAAAAACAAAACTATTTCATGTGGCCCTTTCACAAAAAAATCACAGCATGAAACTACAAAAAACATGACTGTTCCCCTTTATTGGGCCAGTACTATCGCGTAGCTTCTAGGTTGTCTGCCTTAAATGACAAACATGTTGTCTGTTTTGCCAGGGGATTAATTGTTCACAGTTGTCTAACAAGCTGTAGGCAAATGGCCTCCTGTTTGTCTTTCAGGTCCTCAGCCTTTAAAGGACAACACGGCCCCAGCTGTTTTCAGCTTACTGCTTTGTCCTGTCTGTTCCTCTCTCTACCTCTGGTGTTTCCAACTCGTACATCTTCAGATCCACTAGACCTCCAGGGTTTACCACCTCATGGTGACTCCCTTATTTCCATACTGGCATGTTGATTTTCCCTTTGCCTTCCAGTTAAGGCTTTCCTGTCTCTCTTTAGGCAACTGTTGTCCTGCATTGCTCTGATGCTATTTTCCTCCATTCAACCCACTGCCAGCTGTGTAAACCTTACGAGTTTGTTTCTGTAGTATAACAATGAATTTTGTGCTTTCGCTCTTAATATGGTTTTGTATTTACTTATAAATAGTGAGTGACTCATAGATTTTGTGTAATCTGTTAGAAGGCAAATTCATGCAGCATTGTAAGGAGTATATTAAAGTAAGCAGATTCACATTTTTAATTCAAGTAAAACAGAGACATTCTTAGTCATAGTGCCAGAAAATGGCAAAGGTGTTAGACGTTGGTTGGACATTCAAGCACACATTTCATTCTACCCTATCTACTGTAATAACAAAGCAAAGACACTGTAACGTTGTGGGGCACCCCATGTAATTGTTGTCTCAAAAAAGAAATAAAATGTGTGTTAAAGCATCTTTTCAGATGGGAGTCTGGATACGACTGCCAAAGATGGCGGCTCTTCCAGGTAAGACTGTTCCTGGCAGGAAGAGGCGGGTCCAGGTGGAAGTGACATCATCAGTGGAAAAGCTGTCAATCTTCTGCTCAAAGTGAAGACAAAGTGCAGAGACAAAGTGAAGGTGTTATCATGGAGTGACAACCCCTGGAGCGGCAGAGAATTACCATCACCAGAGCCCTTAAACCAGGGGTTTAACCACTGTTGATTTTCACAACATTATGTCTTTTGAATACCTGGTTGTTAAAATCACTGGAAAGGCTTCGCTGCACATTATATTAATCTACAGGCCTCCTAAGCTTCAGCTGGATTTTTTCTCTCAACTTTATGAACTACTCATTCTTGTCTGTGGAATAACTGCTGTTATTTTGCTTGGTGACCTTAATATTCATGTGGATTCTGACTGTCCATCTGCTTGTGAGCTACATTCAGTACTGGATTGTTTTCAGCTTTGTGCAGCATGTTTGTTTTTCAACCCATGCTAAGGGCCATATTCTGGATCTTGTATGTTCCACTGGTCTGCACAATGTCTGTACATCTGGTACTATTATTGGTATATCACAAGCTGATTGAATTTAGCTTCACTTATCCCCTCCCTAAAATAAGTTCTAAAATCTAAAATAACCTATCGTAATATCAAGAACATCAATCAGTTATCCTTCTCTATGTCTGTTGGTGCTTCCTCTCTCCATGATATTTCTGGGTTGTCTTGCTCTATGCAGATTTTATCTCTATATAATTCCACATTGTCACAAATTTTGGATCATTATGCACTTATTAAATCCTTGATTGTTCCTACTACCCGGTCATCTCCATGGTTTACAGCAGAAATGCATATCATGACAAACTAGACGCCACTTGGAAAGGCTCTGGAAGAAGACTGGTCTGGCTGTTCACACCCTGGCTTACACCGAACACGTGAAGGAATACAGATGTGCCTTATCGGCTGCATGTTCAAAGTACTATTCCTCTCTTATTGACTATGGTACTTGTCGCCATAGATCTCTTTTTAATATAGTTAACAGACTTTGTCAACCTGCTGTTAAAAGTCCTTATTCCTCTGTCGAGCACTGTAATCTATTTTTGGACTATTTTCAGTCAAACATTATGACCATATATCAAGGTTTCTCTACTAACCATTCCTAATCTCTGTGGACGGATTATACTTCTAAATCTGCAGTTTATTTATCTAAATTTAACCCTACTACACCAACTTATATTGCTCAAGTAATATCTAAATTAAATCAATCTACCCGCCACCTAGATCCTGCCCCTACTTTACTGATTAAGGCTTGCACTGACAAACTTTCTGCTCCCATTTCTCACTTTATCAACTGTAGTTTCTGCACCTGTGTTGTTCCAAGTGATTTAAAAACTGCTGCTGTAACCCCTGTTTTAAAAAAAACCTGGCTCAGATCCCTTACAGCTAAAATGTTTTCGCCCAATTTCTAATCTTCCACTTAAGACTAAGATCTTAGAATAGGTTGTTGCTGCTCAACTCAATGATTATTTAAATTTGCATAACCTGCTTGAGCCTTTTCAGTCTGGATTCAGAGCCCTAAATAGCACTGAAACTGCTTTACTTAAAGTAACCAATAACTTACTTAAACTACAGATTCTGGGATGGCCGCTATTCTAGTTCTTCTTGACTTGAGCGCAGTGTTTGATACAGTTAACCATACCATTTTACTGTCCCAAATTTCAGCTATTGGTATCTCTGGTGCTGCTCTTTTTTGGTTCACATCATACCTCAGTGATCGCCAGTATTACGTCTTCATTATGGAATACAAATCTGCCACTACTTCACTCACACAAGGAATCCCTCAAGGGTCAGTTCTCGGTCCAATCCTCTTCAACATCTACATGCTCCCATTAGGTGAGATTATTCATCAGTATGGTCTGAGCTTCCACTGCTATGCCAATGACATACAACTTTATGTAAATCACTCCGTAATTTGGGTGACATCTTTGCTCAGCTTCTTACTTTTAACACTAAAATTACCAGAGCCTACGAAAAAACTCGTAGATCTGTCCCATCTTAAATCACTTCTCACCTCTCCGTTAGCGTTTTTTGTCTTTTAAATGTGTTGATAAGCAGCAAGCAGTCTGCTACCACATCCCCCACCGGCACACAGTTTTCTCAGCTCAAGTCTGTTTACCTGCGTGTCAGTTGCTTAGAGTTGTATAGAGTGAGAAGTCAAGCAAAATGACACCTTTTATAAATACTATATTGTTATTTGGAACACATGCATTTCATGTGTGTTCCGTGTCTACAACGATCTATGTAATCACATTGTTAAAAAAGAAACGTTTTTCATGTTTTAGTAATAATTGACAAAATGTAGACATGAAGTTTATAATGTGTGAAGCCTGAAGTCCAAATATCAAAGAAACACTTTCACAAATGGCACAAATATAACAGAACAAGTGCGCTTTTATTCAAAAATATAACTGCACAAAAACAACACACGTTAGGGTGTGACATTGACACACATTGACTACAACTGTTTCGGTGGCACAAAGGTTTCAACTGTTGACTGGTAATCAAAACTTCACAGGTTTGATCCACACCAAGTCCGTTTTGAGAAGTCAGCTGCTTTTATTCTTACTATTTTAGAATAAAAACATATATTTGCTTTCAGTCTGTAACAGCAGGTGTAAATGTATGATACTTGTAAAGGTTAGTTTTGTTTTTTTTTTTTTATTATTATTCAGTTTCATTCTCTCAGTCGCGTTCACAATCCTACCATAGCCACCCCACTCTCCATCTGACACTGCTGTTTTCACATAAAGACACGCTATAGCTCTGCATTTTGTAGGAAGTAAGTAAATAAATCCAAATAAATAACATCTGGACGGTGTATGTTCCCTAAAAAGAAGTCTGACTGCATTCTCGTACCAATGCTTGCGAACTGAAGTGTCTGCGTGCACTTTTCGTGGCATTACACATGTATTTTTTGAGCATGCCCGTGTCGCTCAAACACAGGAAGCTCTGCAGTGTATTTGTGACTTTCTTTTTTTTTTGGTTATAGTCTTGAATGGGCGGCATGGTGGCGCAATGGTAGCGCTGCTGCCTCGCAGTTAGGAGACCTGGGTTCGCTTCCCGGGTCCTTCCTGTGTGGAGTTTGCATGTTCTCCCAGTGTCTGCGTGGGTTTCCTCCGCACAGTCCAAAGACATGTGGATTGGTGATTCTAAATTGTGTTTGCGTGTGTCCTGCGGTGGGTGGGCACCCTGCCTGGGATTACTTCCTGTGTTGGCTGGGATTGGCGCCAGCAGACCCCTGTGTTTGGATTCAGTGGGTTGGATAATGGATAGTCTTGAATAAAAGTGCAATAGTTTTGTTATACTTGTACATCAACATTTATATGTTACTTACATAAAAGCCAGATCGAATGTTATTTACTTACTTCCTACAGAGTGCAGAGCTATTGCGTGTCTTTATGTGAAAACAGCGGTTGATTAGGGTGAGATTGTGAACGCATTAGCTCAATAGTACAGACAGCCTTTTTTCATCTTCACAACATTGCTCATCTGTATTCTTTCCTCAGTGTGAAAGATACTGAAACATTCCTTCACGCTTTCATCATTACCCAGTCTGGACTATTGCAATGCTTTGTTTTATTTAAAATTTGGAATTCTCTCCCTTCTCTCCTCAGCCTTCGTGAGGAAAAATCTATTATTAATTTCAAACTTCTGTTAAAAACACATCTTTTCAATGAGTATTATTCTTTTTCGTGTATGTAATCTACTGTCTTGTTAATGTGTGTATTGAATTGTAAAGTGTCCTTGAGTGTATGAAAGGCGCTACATAAATAAAACTTATTATTATTATTATTATTATAGGGGTGTCCAACTCTGGTTCTGGTGGGCCGCAGTGGCTGCAGGTTTTCATTCTAATCCTTTTCCTAATCAGCAGGCAGTTTTCATTGCTAATTAACTCAATTTCCCTTCATTTTAATAGCCTTGTTTTTAAGGATTCAGTCTTCTGAATTGTTTTGTTTCTTCATTAAATGGCAGCTAAACAGAAATAAGATGTGAAACGAGCCAACAGATGACCAGCTAAATTGGAGCATCAAACTCCACCCAATTTCACTCCAACCAATTTCTTAATGAGAAGCTAATTCTTGTTGTTAATTAAAGCAGTTACTGAATATCATGACTTGTTGCTGCTCTCATTCTGCCACAGTTGTGTGTTGATTTTCTGTTATCTCTAAGACCACCGTCAAGATGTTTTGGTGACCTGAGCACACCAACATGACCAAAACCTTCACCTTTCTTTATTTTGCAGTTAGCTGGTCATGTGGCGGCTTGTTTTGTGTCTCATTATTGTTTGGCTGCTCATTAAAGAAAAAGAAACAACTAAGGGGTCTGAGTCACGTCAATTACATCTAAGGCAAAACAAGTTAATCAGCAGCAAAAAACATCTCAGTAATTAAGAAGATGGTTAGAATGAAAACCTGCAGCCACTGCGGCCCAGCAGGACTCGAGTTGGACACCCCTGCCTTAAACTGTCCCCTATGTCGACAGTAAATAACAGTGTCTTTACTAATAATATATCAAAGCAAAGCATACAGAGAAAATGAACTGAAATGATTAACATTTTACATGTTCTAATAATTAAACATATATGAAAGATAAGTTCCATAATGATAACAGATTATGTAATTGAGGAGTAGTAGAATCACATTTTAAACTGTCACAAAGCGACTGGTTCTTTCTTGTGGAGTTAGACAAAGACAGTAATAGTTTGACATTACAGAAATGTCCAGACAGTAACGCCATATCAATTCTAAATGAATACAAGGGACACAAAGTCTAAGGTGTATTATGTACATTATTATTAAAATAAAAACTGCAGGCCACATCATTTGAGCTTTCTTTCTATTCACTGATATATAACTTTATACTCTTTATGACTAATTGACTAATGTAGCAGAAAATACTGTTACAAAAACAGAGGTCACCGGGGAGCAAAGCAGTTCATTACTCTTTCATCTTGTTGTACTGAAACACATTTATGTCAGTAAGAGGTACTGAGTGCCAGTTACCAGTGGCTGCTGTCAATTGTTGTCCACAGCATGTGGGATACTTTGTCTTTGGAAAATAAAGTGTTTGACAACTTAATTTTAGTCTTTCTTTTTCTTTGGTTCAGTATCATGCTGACTTTTATATGATGGTTGTTATACAATGGAGACTTTTATAGAAAAGATTGTCAAATGAAAAATTCAGTTTATCCATTTCATGTTTCCAGGTACAAATCATTTACAGCTGAACATTATTCCCTGTGGGAAGATTTATAAAAAGTGGCAAAAGTGTCAAGCTTATTTCATGTAGTTTGTCGGAATCTACAACTATGGTATATTAGCTTTTATAATTAAACAAAAAAATTAACTGAGAAACTACTGCTCTGGAGGAAGAGATTTAACTGCTCGAGTTAAAACTCACATACTGTTTTACACATTTTCTTCATTGTATCCTCTTTATTTTCCTCATGATCTTGATTTTGTTGTAGAGACACTACCCATCCGTCAGTTCATCTTTCTAAGATGAAGCACATTTCCTGAACAAACTCATAAGTGGGCAAACATTATAATGCAAGGTACATATTTTATTCTCAAAACATTTGGAGATTAAATGATTTCCTTGAGGACTGATAGTCATTATTCAGTAACCTAGCTACACTGCTTTCAAGATGAAGCGTTTATTTTATAGTCTACCATCTTTTATCTGAGAAAGCTTAATGTAGATGACATTTTAAAATTATTTTCTTTACCTGTGATATGGGTGAAGGTGAAGTGAAATTACAATAATAATGTTATGAAGGCATTTTCTTAACTCCTTTACCTTTTTGAATTCAGTTCATTTTTCATTCTTTTGAAGACAGGGACTAGCTTAGTATGAGTTGTAAAAAGTATTTGAATAAACATAAACATTTTTCTGTGGGACATGATTAATGAAAATGGGGTAAGTGATAATTTTAGGCAATGATATATAACCTTGGTCCCAGAATCCACAATGCATGTCTGAAATAAAGACAAATTCCTAGATATAATGAACTCCTTATTTATGCATTTCAAAAAGTCGCAGAGAAACACATAGAATTGCAAGTCCAAACTGATTTCATCCATTAAAACTAATTCCCTATGTGATAAACAATAGTCTCAGGATACAGAAGTGAGAAGGGAAAGGCTCCTCTCAATGTCTTGTGAGACACAGCATTGTACCATAGTGACTACCGGCAGTGCACTGCATTCTTCCTCTTGCAAGCTAAATGAAAATTTCCCTCCAGGACTCAAACTCTTAAACATGTTTGTAAATAATAAGAAATCTGCAATGATCTCTGGTGTGAAAAACTAGGAATGGAGGGACCTCGTCAGTACACTTCACTAGCATGTCTTTGTTTTTATTAGAACACCCATCTATAAATTACTAAGATGAGGTCTGTCTTACAAACAGCCCAGTGAAATGCAGGTCAGTTGTGACATTTAATACATAAAAGAAACTGCCATACACTACGGGATGACACCTTTTAAAAACCTTTATTAAAAAAAAAAACAGCCATAGAAGAGCAAATAGAATAATAAATAAACTTTATTTGGTTTTGCAAGTACTGCAGCAAATTGGTAGAACAGAAATTGCCTATCATTGTAGGGTTGTCACTTACTCTCTTTCAGACAGCTAGCACTGTGCTGATGCCTATATGTTGATTTTCAATATTATTTTTTAATATTATAAAGAAACCTTCAGCAGTGTGTACACTTCTTTGTTAATGCTGATGTAACCTTCTGTCATTAATGCAATGATGTCCCTTTACTCAAAGGATTTAAGGTTATCACAATGTGACTGTTGGCAGGTATGTGAAAAATGGAATAACCTCAATATGATACTGAAATACAGTATATATACCTGTAGTACATATAGGTTTACATTTGCGTTTGACTCTTCTGCCACCTGAAGTTACAGATAAATATTTTTTTGAATGGAAGATCAGGACATGAAACATTGTCAAAAAGTCAGGCCAAGTTCGATACCACAAAACGATCAAAAAACTCTGACATCAAATCCTAAACACTAAACCAAAATTCTTAGGAGAAACTTTTAAGAAAAAACACACAGACAAGTCATTTCAAATCGTATCAGACGACCAAGAAGTTTGCAACACTGACCATTATACCTTTGACCCAGTGATGCCACACATCCACACATTTCTAGTTAACCTTGAATAACAATGACACAACCACCATAAACATAAAATTATTCAAAATGGTGACACCCAATTGAAAACCAAATGACATCATTTAGCATCATTGGATGCTATAAATTTTTAGCACTGTGAATACTAATCTTAATTAAAAAAATATCAAAAATAGATTCTTTGGGCTTCAAACGCCTATTTTTCATGTAGAACTTTTGATAAAAGCCTAAAGAGTACTCTGAGAAAAATTAAAGAAAACAACTTATAACTGTAACCTTGCATTTCCCAGATGCCTTCCATACTGCTCTTTGAAGTCAGCATTTTATGTCGATGATTTTGTAAATGGAGTCAAAAAATAAACTGCAATTGAGCAGCAGGGCCAATGGGTAGTTGTCTAGAGCAGGAGTGTCTGAACAAATGAAAATGAGGCAAAAGGGAAGAATGTGCAAGATGGGACAATGAAAGTTACTGTGACCAAATAGTCAAAGTGGCTTAATCAATTACAAGCAATGATTACAGTTCTTCAAAAAATGCTAAGCTTACTATTACAGAGACAAACTGCTTTTCTGTAGTTGGACTGATGACATCTACTGTAAAAGACGTTAATGCACTTTTGAGATCTTATCATTGTGTGCAGTTCCGGAGAATATGTTACAAAAATAACAATGCAGTACATGAAACTGCGTATAGAAGTGGATTTCTGGGTTAGGAGCCATGAGCAATTAATCATTTTTAGTTTATTTAAATCTCAGAGAAAGTGATATGGGAGCCTAATCAAGGTTTTCAACAACACAGCAGAATTATTTAATTTAAATAGTAGATCAGAATTCCAAAGACACATTCAAAGAGAATTTAGGAAGAACTCCTTTGCACAAGTGCTCATGGTGAATCTGTGGCACGATTAGCTACTTCATGTAGTTGAAGTGGAAAACCTGACAGCTTTCAAGAAGTATGTTCATAAAACACTGGAACAACCTAGCAATTAGCTAATCAAATAGACTAAATGGGTTGAATGATCTCCTTTCATCTGTTATACTCTAAAAAATATAGTGGTTGGTCGTTGTGCTTTTATGGACCACATGCTCTGTTATCAACAACAGTTTCATGAGTTTCTGCTTAAATAAGAAGTTATAAAGTGATCAGCGATAGGGTTTTGATGGTTGTTGTTTCCCAGACATTTCTTGCCAAGGCCCTCAGTCTGCATGTGCATGGAAACTAAGACACAGCACGTCAGTCTAATTTGCAAGACTCAGTGTTAAAAAATATATATAACGTATATGTTGTGCAAATGAGGGAGAGGATTAAAGTTGCGGTGCCAATCAGGCTGCCCTGTTTATCGCCAAAGTCCAAAAAATGGAACAAAAATTATACAACAGAAAAAGGCACAACAGCTGCCATCCTGGCCTCTGCGGTTTTTCAAAGCTTTTCAAAGCTTTCAGCTTTCTCAGACAGGTCTGGGTTAGGGAGCTCCATCATGTGGAACTGCATTCCTCAGACTGAGACACCATTTTAGGAGCCTTCGAATTTATGTGGTCCCTACTGGAAGAGGCATAGTTAAGTTGATTGGGGGGGGGGTGGCTTAGGTGCCCTCATTGGGCGGCTTCTTGGAGCTACAGAGGAGAAAAGAGACACCGTTGTTAGCATTGGTAACCCCCAGTTCCCAGAAAGAGAGAGGTAGTGATAGTTGGGGACTCAATCATAAGGGGGATTGAAGCGCAGGTGTGCTCCAGAGAGAGAGAGTCTCGCACGGTGTGTTGCCTTCCGGGAGCACAGGTGGGAGACCTCCCTGGAAGGGTGGATAGGCTCTTGGCCAGAGCGGGGGTGGATCCAGTTGTCATTGTCCACGTTGGAACAAATGACATACATAAGGGTAGTCTGTCAGTTCTGCGATCCAAATTCAAAGAATTAGGTACCAAGCTGAGGAGCAGAACTGACAAGGTAGTCTTCTCCGAAGTTCTGCCTGTGCCACGCGCCAGTCCAGGTAAGATTGAGGAGATTAGAAGGCTTAACGCGTGGCTCAAATCTTGGTGCAGGGTAGAAGGGTATAGGTTTATGGGGCATTGGGACTCCTTTTGGAACAGATGGGACCTGTTCCGCCGTGACGGGTTACATCTGAACCGGAGGGGCACCAATGTATTGGGGAGGCATATGTGTAGGCTAGTCGAGGATTGTTTAAACTAGGGAATGGGGGGGCAGGGAGTTTAGGACAGGCCAGATTTAGATCTATATATGGAAGAACAAACAATGGTGTAGAAAAAAAAATGCATAGTAATGTAAATTCTAAGCAAACACGTAAATGTAGAAGGATTAACACTTTAAAAATAGCTTGCCTTAATGCTAGAAGTATCAAAAATAAGGTAAGTGAGTTGGAGTTGTATGTAGCAGAGCATAATTATGATATTATAGCAATAACGGAAACCTGGCTAAATAACAAAGATGGAGATGAGTGTAACATAGAGGGATACACATTTTTTAGGAAGGATAGACAGAACAGAAAAGGAGGTGGGGTTGCTGTTTATGCCAAACAGGGTTTAAATGTAAGTCCTCTTCAGTTGGATGATGAGCCCCATCTTAGTGAGGACATGTGGCTTCGCCTGGAAAATATTAGGGAAAGAGGTCTTATTTTAGGAGTGTGTTATAGACCACCCAATTCAGACAATAATTTCAACACACATCTTTTTAGTAATATCAAAAAGGCAAGTTTACAGGGGGATATTATAGTCATGGGGGACTTTAATTATCCAAATATTAACTGGGATAACCTTGCAGATGGAGGAGCACAAGAGCAGGAGTTTTTAGAAGTAATCAGCGACTGTTTTTTAACACAGCATGTTAAAGTACCAACACGGGGTGAAGCCTGTCTAGATTTAGTATTCTGTAATAATCAGGATAGAATTGAGGGTGTAGAGGTAATTGAACCACTAGGGTCAAGTGACCATAATGTAATACAGTTCTCAGTATTTTGTAATAGTACGGATGCAAAGACTAAAATTGTTAAGTTGAACTTTGGTAGGGCTAATTTCGAGAAGATTCGACAAAGTCTAAGTAGGATAGACTGGGATAAGCTTTTAAGTGTGGAGACAGTCGAGGAGCAGTGGAACAGGTTTAAAAATGTTTTACATGTAATGCAGGACAGATACATACCTAAATTTGGAATTAATAGGAAACTAAAAAAAACTCCACGATGGATTAATAAAGATTTAAAAAAGAAGTTGCAAAGGAAAAAACTGCTGTATAAGGCATATAAGACTAATGACTGCAAAGTGAATCGTAGAGCGTATGAAAATATGAGAGCAACCATTAAGAAGGATATCAGGGAGGCTAAAAGACAGTTGGAGAGGAATATAGCAGATAAGGCGAAAGAAGACCCTAAGAGATTTTTTCAGTATTTTAGTAGTAAAAGAGCAGTCAAGGAGGAGGTCAAGTTCATCAGGAATAGTAAAGGGGAATTAAAAGATACAGACAATGAAATAGCAGATGCCCTAAACTTACATTTTTCGGAGGTGTTTACAAGTGAGCGAGTGGATAACCTCCCAGAGGTAAACGCAACTGCTAAGGAGGTACTGAGGGATTTGGAAATTGAAGAGGGAGAAGTGCTGCTCAGATTAAATAAGCTGAAATCAAACAAATCACCAGGACCAGATAATATTTATCCTCGTGTTCTTAAGGAGGCTAGTGAGTACATATATAAACCCTTGACACATATTTTTAGGAAGTCACTGAGCACTGGAGAGATTCCGAAGGACTGGAAAATGGCAAATATCATTCCATTATATAAAAAGGGTGACAGGGCAGATCCAAGCAACTATAGGCCAGTAAGCTTAACATGCATCACAGGAAAATTAATGGAAGGAATTATTAAGGATAAGATTGAGCAACACATGGCAAGGACAGGAGTTATTCTGAACAGTCAGCATGGGTTCAGAAGAGGGAGGTCGTGCTTTACTAACATGTTGGAATTCTATGAGGTTGCAACAAAAGCATACGATCAAAGTGGAGCATATGATGTTATTTATCTGGACTTTCAGAAAGCATTTGATAAGGTGCCACATGAGAGGTTGGGCATCAAGTTAAAAGAAGTGGGAGTTCAGGGTGATGTTTTTAGATGGGTACAGAATTGGCTCAGACACAGGAAGCAGAGGGTGATGGTGCGAGGAACCTCATCAGAACTGGCCGATGTTAAGAGTGGTGTTCCACAGGGGTCAGTGCTAGGGCCGCTGCTATTTTTAATATATATAAATGATTTAGATAGGAATACAAGTAACAAGCTGGTTAAGTTTGCAGATGATACCAAGATAGGTGGATTAGCAGATAATTTGGAATCTGTTATATCATTACAGAAGGACTTGGATAGCATACAGGCTTGGGCAGATTTGTGGCAGATGAAATTTAATGTCAGTAAATGTAAAGTATTACACATAGGAAGTAAAAATATTGGGTTTGAATACACAATGGGCGGTCGGAAAATCGAGAGTACACCTTATGAGAAGGATTTAGGAGTCATAGTGGATTCTAAGCTATCAACTTCCCGACAGTGTTCAGAAGCCATTAAGAAGGCTAATAGAATGTTAGGATATATAGCACGATGTGTGGAGTACAAGTCCAAGGAGGTTATGCTCAACCTTTATAATGCACTGGTTAGGCCTCATCTTGAGTACTGTGTGCAGTTTTGGTCTCCAGGCTACAAAAAGGACATAGCAGTACTAGAAAAGGTCCAGAGAAGAGCAACAAGGCTGATTCCAGGACTACAGGCGTTGAATTATGAGGAAAGATTAAAAGAGCTGAGCCTTTACAGTTTAAGCAAAAGAAGATTAAGAGGTGACATGATTGAAGTGTTTAAAATTATGAAGGGAATTAGTACAGTGGATCGAGACTTGTATTTTAAAATGAGTTCATCAAGAACACGGGGACACAGTTGGAAACTTGTTAAGGGTAAATTTCGCACAAACATTAGGAAGTTTTTCTTTACACAAAGAACGATAGACACTTGGAATAAGCTACCAAGTAGTGTGGTAGACAGTAAGACGTTAGGGACTTTCAAAACTCGACTTGATGTTTTCTTGGAGGAAACAAGTGGATAGGACTGGCGAGCTTTGTTGGGCTGAATGGCCTGTTCTCGTCTGGAATGTTCTAATGTTCTAATGTTCTAATGTTCTTGTCCTGGCTGGGTATTGCATGCCTTGTCTAAGTCTGGAAGGTGATCCTCAGGTGCTCATATGTAGTAATATGTATACATGTGTGTGTGCAACTTAATTCTATATATAATTATCAACTGTGATGGACATAAAATGAATGTATGCCATTGAGTTTTATATCTGAAATTACATGAGAAGTTTGGACAATACAGTTTTATCCTTTTTCTAACTTTCCTTTGCCATTTCTTTGTGAAATTTGTCTTTGTCTTTCCTGTTTTGATAAAAAGTGTATTAATTATTCAAATTTTAATTTATTATATGTCCACAATTCCATTTTCCAAGCCTGTATATACTATTATAGAATTGCTAGAAGGCCGAACATTAAGTGAAAGACAGGAACTAATCCCAAATAAGAAGCAAGTCAATCAAAGGGGGCACACTCTTAGACATTCTGGATAAGTTCACATGACAGCTAAAAGTGACTCAATTCTGATGTTTGTCTTTTTCTTTAACTATCCCAATTAATTTATCAAGTGATTTTAATCCAATATGAGTGTGTATAACTACCTAATCTAAATGTGCCTCACATGCATTAATCGATTTTTTAAAAATTCATCAAACAGATTAATAGAAGATCAAGATCACCAGCAGCATCCTAGTTGCTGTACTGCTTAACATCTTTTCCAGTGCCGAAAGTCTATAAATTTGTCAGCTCTTACTGTAAATACAAGAAAAGTGAACTACAAAACAAAAAATTGTGGTAATTGCTTTGAGTGCAAAAATGACAGCCACATATGTACATAGAAACATGTGGACATGTGGTTACAGCCAGGATTGGTGGGAGAAAGATGTGGAGGGTATGGATACAAAACAATGGTTTCCAAAGAACTGGACACCTTCCCATTTATCTTAGCAGATCAGTTTAAATATCTATTGTTGAATATTACAAGTAAATATAAATCTCTTTTTCAACAAAATTTTGCTGTCTGCATGGAAACAATTAAATAAGATGTGAATACATGGTCAATCCTCCATCTCACATTAGCAAGGAGAATGAACATTGTTAAGATGACCATCCTTACCAAGCTGATCTTCCTATTTCAATGCATCTCCAAATACATTAACAAATTGTTTTTTAAAAAATTACACTCAATCATAACTTCATTTATTTGGAATTTGAAACTTCCACACATCCAACTCTACAACGACCTGAAGTAGATAGGGGAATGGCACTACCCAACTTTTATTACTGGGCGGCAAATGTACAAGCTATAAAGACCTGGGGCCTCATGTATAAACGGAGCATACGCACAAAAATGTTGCGTAGTCCCGTTTCCATGCTCAAATTGCAATGTATAAAACCTAAACTTGTCCTTGGTGTGCGCAAGTTCTCCGCTCAGTTTTGCAAACTGGCAGCACCCAGCGTCAAAGCAGTGCTTTTGTTCCAGTGTGGTTTCCATTTCTTTTTTAGATCCACATCCCTGACACTGCCTTATCATATTCACTGAAATTAACTGCATATTGTTTATTAGTTTAAGGCATCTGATTGTAATTAACCTGTAACAATATACAGTAATTGTCCACGGAATGGCCAAACTATTCCAAATACCATAGCTGCTTTAGCGTTATTACTCCCACTGCACCTTCTTCTTCTTCTTTCAGCTGCTCCCGTTAGGGGTTGCCACAGTGGATCATCTTTTTCCATATTACTCTCACTGCACCACTCGGAGTATTTATATCACTGTATCTGAGTGTGGAATCACAGCTCTACAGCAGCTGATCGGAAAGAGAATTATCAGTATACAGCATCAAGCACACACTGCCTCAGCAATGCTGCCTATTTGAACTGCTCTCATACGGCAAAAGCTTCAGAGCTTTTCCTGTACTGACCTTGAGGTTTAAAAACAGTTTCATCCCAAGAACTATAAATGCAATCAATCAGTCCATCAAGTGCTCCTTGTAGAACTGTTTGTACTTATAAGTACAATTACCTCACTGTAAACTTGCGATACAGTTATAATATTGCACAACCTGCGCCACTTTATAAAGCGCATATTTACATATGATGACAATACCATTTTTAAGATGAAATGCAGCAAAATATGTTTATTACATTATACAAATAAAATGTTAACATCATTTAAATAATCTGTATTTTTAATAATTAAACATGTGAGGACACGGTGTCGCAGCTCTAGCAAAAAGCTGGTGCCTCGTTCAGGGATTGTTCCTGCCTCTCGCTGTATTCTTGCTGGGGCTGGCGCGACACTGGAAGGATAAATGGATAAAATAATTAAATATGTACTATGAAGATATTTCAATGTTCCTTAAAAGTTTTGAAGAATCAGCGTTCTAAGGTTACAGATGGCTTAATGTCTATTACTGAGCTGATTGTGTGGTGATTGGGTACTTGGCGAAAGAAAAGGAAGGACAGGAGTTGGGCGTTAGTACGTTTGAAAGAGATCGTACTGCTGCAATTAATTATTTCATCAAAGGTTGCGCATGGCACAGCAAGCATCTTGCATAAGGCATGAACAATCTCTGGATGGGGTGCCATTTTGTCATTATCACTGAGCCAC
This sequence comes from Polypterus bichir lapradei, assembly GCA_026402145.1. Lineage (NCBI taxonomy): Eukaryota > Metazoa > Chordata > Cladistia > Polypteriformes > Polypteridae > Polypterus > Polypterus bichir. The sequence continues at coordinate 8,042,177 of JANRMT010062854.1, forward strand.
AATGTTCCCATGTTTATTACATGCTTTAATTGATATTGATTTACTGAAATGATATCAAGTATACAATTCGGTTTTCTGAGAACTGTAATATCATGAATGTAATGGATTCTGTGTCCTGTCGGCAGAAGAGAAAGCCCGTTTAAGAAGCACGTAGTGATTCACACACATAGAGCACATAGAAGATCAAATACAAAACAAAGCATTTAACTTGTTACTTTAGTTACGATGAGATTTGAGAAACTAGTAAATTAAACAATTTTATTTTATTTTATGATGAAGTTCATGATGTTCTACTTTAATGACAAAATAAACTACATGATTAAAGAGGAGATTTTGAGATTAAAGTTTACATTTCGAGATTTTTTCCCACTGTGTCCCTATTTTTTTTTTCTTTTCTCTGTACCCTAGTAAGCTTTCATATGACACTCAGACAGTGGACTAAGACTCGCCTTTTCACGGCGACTTTGATATCTGACAACTTCTTTTTTATTTCAGGCACTGTGAAACTTTGTGAACTTGAACTTTCGAGTTTCTCTGACACTCTATGTCACTCAGTTAACTTTCTTTTGTTGTTTATACCACTGTTTAAACCAACAAATAGTACATTTTCCTTGCCTCCACTTGGTATTCGCTGAAATTCTTCTATTTTGCCCAGTGCTTTTGCCATTGTCTTTTCACAGAACACTGAGGTTAAGGGCTATTTATATTGATTTGCATATTCAAAGAGGCGTAATTCTGGGAGGAGATTACATTTCCGCTTTTGTCTGTACACCATGTTTTAGTGTGAATTCTAAGCACATTGTTATGCATGAGACCCCTGGACATAGACACAAATTGATGAATATCCACAAGCCTGGTATGCAATAAAAATAAAATCTTGCAGTACTTCTTTATGTTCTCTGTGCCCCAGTTAATACAAACTACTGTCGTTACACTAAAAATCCAATTACCCTTCATTCTCTCAAAATATGGAACAACTGCAGGAAGACTATAAGACAGAAAAGCTTTTATATGTTGCACCTCTACATGAAATCACCATTTTCCACCCTCTCAAACATAGATAGATAGATAGATAGATAGATAGATAGATAGATAGATAGATA
>JANRMT010062854.1:8043289-8137114 GCA_026402145.1 Polypterus bichir lapradei
ATAGATAGATAGATAGATAGATAGATAGATAGATAGATAGATAGATACTTTATTAATCCCAAGGGGAAACTATTCAATGTCTGGAAAATCTCTGGGATTAAAACTTTAGAGACTTTTGCATAGATAATGTCTTTGCATCCATGAACAATTACGCTTCAACTTCTCATCAGCACAATTCCTCCACTACTTTCAAGCTAGAAACTTTACCAAACAGAACCTGCCCATTTTCCCTCACCTTCCACTTTGTTCTATTCCTGAAGAATCATTGATCAGACTTGAACACTCAAATAACATCTCTGTGATTTATAAAAATATTTTAAAGTCTCTCCCTTTTTAAAGACCCCAGAGTACATTGGGGAAATGATCTGTCACTTAATATTTCAGAAAAGGATTGGAAGACAGCCATGCACAGAATACACTTGAATTCCAAAAGCATTCAGTCATTCACATTTACCCTCATTTAAAATTGTCTCCAAAATGTTTCCAGGGAAAGATTCAACCTGTGAACATTGCAATTGAGCTTCAGCCTCACTGGGCCACACATTTTGGGGAAGCTCCAAATTATTTTTGGACAAAAATCTTTGCATGCTTATCAGACAGCCTCAGTATCACAGTCACTCCTAATCCATTAAGAACAGTGTTTGGTGTGTTCCCAGACAGCCTTAAAGTGGAGAAGGACAAACAAACTGTAATTTCCTTTGCTACACTACTAGCAGGTAAATTTATCTTGCTCATCTGGAAGAATCCCACCCCACCGCTCTTATATCAGTGGGTAACCCATGTTCTCTACTGCTGTAAATTGGAAAAAATCAAATTGTCACATAGAGGATCTGTTCAGAACTTTTCTAAAATATGGCAGGATCTAATCAGTAACATTTTAGAATAAGCTTCCATTTTGGGGAAAAGGATACCCTTCTTTTCTTGCTACTTTTATACAGTAGCTTCGATTACTGCATCCTCTCTCTTTCTCTTGGATGGGGATTGAATTTTATCTTTGATTCGTTAACTTTGATTCGACTCTATGGGATATTATCTGTTTGTAATATTAATAAAAATATAAAAAACACAAACAAAACAATGGTTTGATAATTTCAGAATGTCAAGGAAGACATTCAATTACAGTACAATCCCTCTTAACTGGCCTTGCATTAACCAGCTGACGGATTAACCGGCCGGTTAAAATAAAATGAATTTTTTTTTTTTTTTTATCCTGAGTTCTTCTTTATAATATTTTTGTGCACTTCCTTCTATCCTGGAAGGTGAGAGGTATTTTAAAACTAGCAAACAACAAAACAGTGTTCAAATTAAATAAAGTGCAGTGTATCAAAAGTCTTCTTTAAATAAATAATCCATTAAAACAAGTGAATTACTGGAGATTAAAATCCATTAGTAAAAAAACAAGACCTTTAAAAACAACACAAACGAGGTTTAAACAATGTCTGAAAGCAGTCTCTTAAAATTGAAAGCACGGTGCCTTCTTCTTTCTACCTGGCGGCACCCCTGCTTATACCATCGGGCTTCGCAACAGGAGAGTCGCCCTACCTGCAGGTGCAGCTGCCTTCCACACTGGTCCGGTAGCCCTTCAATCCCTGGCTACGTTGGGCTCCATCCAGACCGAGACTTGGGTTCTTTTCCCAGCGGCCAGGGCACTAACGCTGGGGCTAGACCAGCCCAAAGCCTCCATGACTGTCGCTGCCTTTTGATGGCCAGTCGTCTTCAATACCTGTCACTCCAGCTCCGTGATCACACAGCTGGAGCGACCGCTTTCTTTAGCCCCACCCAGTGTCGGCCAAAAAATCCTCTGCAGGGGTTCACCTCCCAGCTGCCTGCCTTTGCTCCATCGAATCTGCTCTCTCTTGCTTGCTCTCCTGCACCGGTTTTCCTCTACCTGCTTCCTTCTTCATTAACCTCCCGTTCTTTCCTATTCTCCCCCTAGCCGTCTCGCACTTCTGTTTATCATGGGGACGTGGATCAAATGTGGCAATTAGCAGTTCCTGGGAACAATTATGGATGCGGATGACTCCTCACCTGTGCACTTAAGCTAGGATCGCCCGCATCATGAATTCCCCAGGAATGATCGGCCACACATACCACGCCCCCTCACTAAGCCGTGAGTGCGGCGATTATTTATTTTAAAAGTGGCCTTTTTGACTTGAGCTGTGGACCCGCTACACCACACTGTCCAGTTGTTGTACGAGAAAAAAACCCGTGTATGAAATCGTGGATGAAGCCTTGTGGATATGGTTTCTTCAGGAACGTCGAAGAGGTACAGTACATAACTTAGAAATATTTTTCTACATGAAAATAGGTATGTGTCAGATTAACTGGCAACTGGCCATGGGTCCAGTCCTGAGGTGGCCGGTTAAGAGGAATTGTACTATATTTTTGTCAATATCTGTCCACACGACCCTCTCAGAAAATATGCTCTTGAGACACACCTTTTTTATCCGAAAAGTACAAAGTGCAAAGTACCTTCTATTGTCTAACCTCTTTGGCATCAGCAATTTAACAGTGTGTTTGCTTGTCTATGACCATGGAAGGCCTTGTGCTATGTTGTAAAATAGGCTAAATCTGATCTGATTCAGTGTGGTTTTCTGCTGTTCATACGTCTGGAAATAAATCAGATTTGTGTAACTTGTTCTGCCCCATATGCTGTTAGCTTTTACTGTTATTTGTCAAACTGTACTCCCCCTTTGTCTTCTCTTTTATTAACACACCTGTCAGTTACGTCCCACACTCACATTGGTGTTATAAATGTCAATGAAACTAGCGTAAAACAGGTAGGTCCCATAATAAACATTTAAATACAATACACCCCATGTGTCTCAAGTAGGCACCCCTTTATCTTGGTCACATCCGAAGTGTATGTTTTGAGTATATAAACCCCTTAGTTTTGTTAGTAATGGTACACAGCAATTTGGAGCTCTGTCTACATGTTTCTCTTTGTCTTGATCACTCACCTTGTAAGTGTCTTTTAAAGCTTTATTGTTTAATGTATACTGTCTGCTATGTATTGCTTTGTAAATCATTATTTATTGTCTTTGGTTCTACACCTGCATGTTTCTTTTGTATATATTTCAGTTTACAACGAGATAGTCCAGTAAAAGCCTTCAAGAAAGCTCACCCTTGTCGTTTTTATGTGGATGTGCCGAGTTGTTTAAGCTCTCTGCAGCCATGTTGTACGGACAGCAGCGCGGACTGAGGCAGAAAATAACTTATGAGTAAAAGAGTAAAAAGAATCATAAGTGAAGCATCACATTCATTCATTCCAAACCAGTTTAGAGTTCCCGATTAATTTAACTCTCAGATGTTTGGGATTTGTGAATAAACCAGAGAAAAAAAAACACACAGATGAGGGAAGAATTGTGCATATTCCACACAAACATTGCCTGGGCTAGGATCCAGACCCAGATTCTTGGCAGATTTAAACCTTGCACTATTCTGCTGCCAGAATATATCCAAGCCTGCCAATTATCTGTTAAAACATTTGTAGTAGCACTGCAATTTATCTTCATTATCTACATGGTAAACATTTTTATAAAATACCATTTAAGCAGGTTCAGTAAATCAATGGATGCACAAATAATATGAAGCTCAAAGAAACCACAACATGCCATTGCATGATGTTCAAAATAAACAATACTGGAAATTTAACAGTTCTCAGTTACAGTTTATCAAGTATTTTCATAAATTAAAGAACTGCAATTTGGTTTTCAGACAGAATGAAATTTTAATTAGTAACTTCTTATACTTTTAACTATAGGTGAGCATAACCAATATGCTTTTTCGTTTCCAGGCCAAGAAAATAACGAAAATACAACTTTCTGCTAGTCACACACGCTAATATAAAAGGGCAGCAACTTTCACTTAATCTAAGGTCAAAAAACATGTTTTCAGTAGCGGTCCGACCAACAACACATACTTTTCACTGTACAGTAAAATATCATGCAATAATGTGAATTGGTTTGAAATAAAACATAAACACACTTTAGAATTACAAACTATTTTGAGAATAAAAAGGAAAAATGATCACTAAATGAAGACCATGAGTCATCTGTAAGGTTGTGCCTTTCTGCCTTTATTGTGTTGTACTCTGATATTCAATATTAAAACCTTTGTAAAATCCAACCTTTTTGCATTGAATCTAGAAATGCAAACTTTACAGTCAAAAAATAACAGCATTGTAATAAATAAGTGCTTCAGACTCTTTACTGAAAGTGTGACTTACTGAAGTTTTAATGAGCTATTTAAAAGTTCCTGTTATTCTCGAATACTGTCAAGTTAACACCATTCCCTCCTACTTATGGTCTGGTTTCACTTTTTAGAACATTAGAACACTCTAGACGAGAACAGGCCATTCAGCCCAAAACAGCTCTCCAGTCCTATCCATTTAATTTTTCTAAAGGAACACGAAGTCTCGTTTTGAAAGTCCCTAAAGTTCTATTGTCTACCACACTACTTTATACATTTTTTCATGTGTCTGTGGTTCTCTGTTTAAATAAAACGTCCTAATATTTGTGTGAAATTTACCCTTAACAAGTTTTCAACTGTGTCCCATGTTCTTGATTAACTCATTTTAAAATAACTGTCTCGATTAACTGTGCAAATTCCCTTCATAACTTTAAACACTTTAATCATGTCTTCTCTTAATCTTCTTTTGCTTAAATTGAAAAGCCTCAGCTCTTTTATTCTTTCTTCATAATTCATCCCTGGTAGCCCTGGAATCAGCCTAGTCGCTCTTCTCTGGACCTTTTCTAGAGCTGCTATGTTCTTTTTTGTAGCCTGGAGACCAAAACTGCACACAGTAATCAAGATGAGGCCTCACCAGCACATTATAAAGCTGGATAACCTCCTTGGACTTGTACTCCACACATTGTGCTATACAACCTAACATTCTGTTAGCCTTCTTAATGGCTTCTGAACACTGCCTGGCAGTTGACAGTGACAAGTCCACCATGTATTTTATCCACTATATTTTATCTACATTTTTCAGGTGAGCCTTCAGATGTGAAATGGCAACCACCCCAATGCAATCTCACAGTAATGGATGTTTGTGTTTCCATTTGTTTGCACCTGCTTTATATAAATTAATAGACCTCACCAAACATACACAAAAAATCTTTAAAACATAAAAGTAGACCATAAAAAAATCTCATGGGTCATTTTTCTATCCATTTTATACAATGTCTAAAATGTAAACATTAAGATTCAAAGTCAAAGACTTATTATTGTCATATAATGTTTATAAGATGGAACCTAATGCTAAGAATTATGTTCAGCTTTAGCAGCCTAAAGCTCCTCAGCTCAATAAATAACATTTTAAATAAATAAAGTCAATTTTACAATAAACAAATAAAGAAAACAAAGGGGAAAAACAAAACATTTGATATTTATTCTTAACAGGGCACTTTACATTTACAATATCTTTTCTTTAGTATTACTGTTTTGTATATTTTAAATAATCTTCATAAGCCTATAAAAAACAACAGGTAATGAGAGAAAAGGGCAAAACATTTTGCTTGCTACTAAATATTGCCAGTAGGACGCTTAACAGATTAAAATATGAAAAATGCAACTCACAATGGAAGCATTAAAGGTGAGAACAGCTTTATGGAAAGCAAAAAAAATGTGTTCTTCGTCTGTTGTGTCTAGGGTATATTTAACTTGAACTTTTTAACTCAGTTTTCCACTTCTGCTTCTAAAGGAAAAATGAAGTATTAAATAAAATATGAGATGATTCAGGCACTTTTGTTGAATAACTGAATCAATTTGCAGCAGCTTTTCATGATATTATCTACAAATAGAATACATGAAACTAATGACTCTTTTAAGGACTGTTATGGGAAAAGTATTATTTTTAAACAAGCTACAAAGCACATTACTCCCATCAACAGGAAGGAAAATTAGCCCTTACAGGGCACTTGGGTGCCCAGATAGCAAATGTGAAAACAACACATACTGTAGAAAAAAATCTTTAGCACAATTTCATCTGTCTAAGATTTGAGAAGGACTGTGATACCCAAACAACAGCAACAACAAAAACATAATTAAACAATGATGACAATCATACATGATGAATAAATCCTTAAATAAGAAAATGTTGTGGTGAATATCAGTAGTGGTTTAAGAGCCTAAAATCCAGGTGTGCCAGCCTTGTACAAAGGTAAACGAAGGACTGGTAGCTGTACCTGCTGGCAAAGGTGCTTCATCTCATAACTGGCCTGAAAGATTATTTAATAACTAGGGGGTTACCCCCTGTCTCGCTACAAACTAGCCACTTTGCGTCTCTGCTACTCATGTTGTGAAGAGGGGGGTGAACGCACCCCAAGGAGATGTGGTCGCTCCTCTGAAACCCCCTCTTAAACGGTGATACAATGGGAAACAAATCCAATTTTTTTTCTTTACCTCCTCTTTCCTCAATCAGCTGTTGGTTTGCTACTGCTGCCGTGCCACATGATCTGCATCTCGTGCAGCACTTCGAACATTTAAAAGCCTGTACAGCAGCTGTCTTTGTCATCTACTCTTTATCTTTTATTTCCGGCCCTGGCCGTGGTTAAATCTGTTGGCACTAAGTCTCATCTCGCGGGACGTGAGTTCTTGATATTTTGGTTTATAATTTAAAAATAGAATAAGAATCTGAAAATCTAACAACATCACATTAAAGTTCGATAAACTCTGAAAAGAATGATATCTAACATATATATGTAGTTTTTAAAGCAAGCCCAATTTAAAGCATGACACTTTTAGGTTTGGGATTTTCTATATATATAGATATATAGATTATTTTAGGATGGATATATGTTATGTGACCTCTTTCTGATTCCTAACAGGTGGTGTCTTGAGTATTATGACTGCACTATAAAGTTTTTTATTAAAGCACATTCAAAATATCTATATAAACTACCAAGTAGTGTGGTAGACAGTAAAATTTCAGGCACTCTCAAAAGTCAATTTTTGAAATTGTTTTTTTGGAAGAAATAAGTGGATAGGATTGGCGATTTTTGTTGGGCTGAATGGCCTGTTCTTATCTAGATTATTCCAATGTTCTAATAAAACATAAGTATATTATCTGTCTGTCACGTGTCTGTCACTCTATACACCACACGTAGCAATGGCCATTAGTGTTGGTACCTTCAAAACTTGAGAGTTCCTCAAGTTCAAATCTGTGCATGAATGCATTTTATGCAAGTTATGAGTTTGTATTATCAGGGTTATAGTTTTTTGTGGAGTCTGTTTCTGAATGTACATGCAATGCATTCACAGTATAACTCTTCCCCATGGCTGTGATGCTGTTTGAGCCTGCAGTTCTTGACTTATGTCTGCTGAGTGCAAACACACTCAAGAATCCAAGTAATACTGTATTAAATCATGCATAATAGTATGTGGATAGAACAAGTGAATAATATTGTGTGAATATTGGCATGAGTTGGCATCCATGTCAGGATGGGTCCTAGTCCCTTACCTGCCTGGGAGGCCATGCAAATGAATATGTCAGAAAAAAGGCAGGATGTTCTTTGTCTTAACAATTAATTTGGCAGAAGATGCCACTATAGATATGAATCAATGATTCTTACCCAGCAGGGAGACTAATATAATGGAGAGTCTGGGGAGATGATATGTCAAGAGTATATTCTCCCATGATATGCTAGATGGTAACATCCCTGGGCTTTGGTACCCATACACACATTCACAGGGCATGCTGGGAACTGTAGTGCCATGGAGCAGCCCTGTTGGGTTCTATGAGTGTGAGTGGGCTGCAAAAAGGATGGACAAAGCTCGTCTGGGAGGAGTGGACGGACAAGTCAGAAGAGAAGAACTGTGTTGCGCTTGTACCATTATTATAAGGAAGCCTTTATAAAGTATTTTTATCTGTGCATATAACTTGTATTGTTGAAGTTGTGTCTGGTATTTAGGCTGATGCAACACCCCCTACAGGTCACAATGTATATATGCCCTTGAAATATCTGAGGCATGAGTGAAACATTAACATGTTGTATTTTTTTCAAAGCCTTTAGTAACACCTGACGTTGTATTTGTTAAAGGTTTGATATATTCATTTATAGAGAACATTCTGGAAAGTTTGTGTTTAAAAACTTTAAAGGTTCAGAAAACATACACTCACCTAAAGGATTATTAGGAACACCTGTTCAATTTCTCATTAATGCAATTATCTAATCAACCAATCACAAGGCAGTTGCTTCAATGCATTTAGGGGTGTGGTCCTGGTCAAGACAATCTCCTGAACTCCAAACTGAATGTCAGAATGGGAAAGAAAGGTGATTTAAGCAATTTTGAGCGTAGCATGGTTGTTGGTGCCAGACGGGCCGGTCTGAGTTTTTCACAATCTGCTCAGTTACTGGGATTTTCACGCACAACCATTTCTAGGGTTTACAAAGAATGGTGTGAAAAGGGAAAAACATCCAGTATGCAGCAGTCCTGTGGGCGAAAATGCCTTGTTGATGCTAGAGGTCAGAGGAGAATGGGCCGACTGATTCAAGCTGATAGAAGAGCAACTTTGACTGAAATAACCACTCGTTACAACCGAGGTATGCAGCAAAGCATTTGTGAAGCCACAACACGCACAACCTTGAGGCGGATGGGCTACAACAGCAGAAGACCCCACCGGGTACCACTCATCTCCACTACAAATAGGAAAAAGAGGCTACAATTTGCACGCGCTCACCAAAATTGGACAGTTGAAGACTGGAAAAATGTTGCCTGGTCTGATGAGTCTCGATTTCTGTTGAGACATTCAAATGGTAGAGTCAGAATTTGGCGTAAACAGAATGAGAACATGGATCCATCATGCCTTGTTACCACTGTGCAGGCTGTTGGTGGTGGTGTAATGGTGTGGGGGATGTTTTCTTGGCACACTTTAGGCCCCTTAGTGCCAATTGGGCATCGTTTAAATGCCACGGGCTACCTGAGCATTGTTTCTGACCATGTCCATCCCTTCATGACCACCATGTACCCATCCTCTGATGGCTACTTCCAGCAGGATAATGCACCATGTCACAAAGCTCGAATCATTTCAAAAATTGTTTCTTGAACATGACAATGAGTTCACTGTACTAAAATGGCCCCCACAGTCACCAGATCTCAACCCAATAGAGCATCTTTGGGATGTGGTGGAACGGGAGCTTCGTTTGACACTGCTGGCATGATCCATGTGTTCTGCAGCCCTATTTTAGGGGAAAACAGACTGCTTGCAGATAAAGAGAATGCTGCACGTGGAGTGATACCATCAGTCAAGTCCCTCACAGGTCTGTCCTGGGACTGTTACTTTTTCTGATTTATGTTAATGCCATTGATTGCAGCATAGTTAGTGAACTTGTGAAATTCAAAGATGATACTAAAACTGAAGGAAAGGCAGACACTGAGGATGCAGCTAAAACAATTCAAGAAGATTTGGGCAAGTTTCAGAACTGGACACTGGAACACTTTGAAAATGTAGTTTTGTGGAAAAGTGCAAAGTGCTATTTGTAGGCAAAAGAAATGTTAATGATAAATACAACATGGGAGACACTGTTGTAAAGGATGCAACATCTTAAAAGGATTTAGGGGCATACTTAGACACAACATTTTCATCATCTAAGCAATTTACAAAAGCTAGTAAAAAGGCAAATAAAATTTTAGATTATATCGTAAAAACTGGGGACTATAAATCAAGGGACGTTATGCTCAGACTATATAATGCACTAGTAAGAACGCATTTGGAGTATTTTGTGCAGTTCTGGTCACCACAGTACAAGACAAACATAGCAGCACTTGAAGCTGTGCAGAGGAGAGCAAAGGCATTGTTAAAGTACAGTAGATCCAGCTGCATTCTTTCAACCTAATTATGAATCACATAATCGAGGACACCAGTGGAAATTAAGGGGAAGTGAACTGAAGACTGAAGCCAGGAAGCACTTCTTTATGCAAAGAGTTGTAGGAGGATCTGCATTAATGCAGATAAAAAAGTGCACTTTTATGCAGTTTATGTCCCAAACCAAGTTCAAGAGAATGATTACTGAGAATGATCAAAGGGAATATTAACATATGATGGCAAAATAATTCATACATTTTCTGATCTATGTCCAGAACATAAATGTTCTTCTTTCTATGGCATTAAAAGAGTTATGCAAAATATTGGTATCCACATTTATTATTAATATGCATAACTTTGCTGAGTGAAGATTACTTTCAAGATTAAACTATACTTCACCATTCAGATTATGAAGGATTTACTGTAGGGCAAGTACATCGATTGTTTTTGACATCATCATTTGGTTTTGGTTGTCAGATTCACTGATCAAACATGCAACAATTCTCTCCTGCCTAACAAATATACTTTGGGATCCCCGTTCTGAAAGCCCATGGAGTCTATGGCTACACCAATGCTATACAAAATTTATGTTTTGTTTAAATGTAAGGCTAAGGCTATAGATGACTAAACCTGGAAAAAACCTAGAAAAATCTCTTATCTGTTATTCTTGTAACCACAGTTGGACTTTTTTGAGAGAAAAAGATGGATCTTTGTTTGCATGTATTGATTACAGGATATTGAAGAAAGTTACAATAAATATCAATTACTCCTTCAGTGTGGTTAAGGCTTTGGACTTCAGAACCTAAGGTTGTGGTTTCAGATCCCACCTTTGACATTGTGTGCCTGCAATCCAATTAAAAATAACAAACAAAAAAAATGTAACCAATTGTATCTCAAATGTTACCTTGAATAAAGGCGTCAATAAAATAGCCAGGTTACTGAATCCATTACTTTTTAATTAAATTAGAAGTGAGAAGTGCTTATAATTCTAGTTATTATCATATCATACTAAGAAAGGTAATTTACAAACCTGACAATTCTGTTTGGAAGTTTTTAGAATCTTGAATTTAATGTCCTATTTCAAATCAATATTTTAGTTTTTTACAAGGATTTAAATGCATTTATACAAAATTTTTGGGGTCTTTGTCTTTTATTAGAAAAATATTTTACATGTGATGTTTGAGAAATTTGAAGATTAGATTATAAATCTTGAGATCTTGAGTAATACTCTAGATAGATAGATAGATAGATAGATAGATAGATAGATAGATACTTTATTAATCCCAAGGGGAAATTCACATACTCCAGCAGCAGCATACTGATAAAAAACAATATTAAATTAAAGAGTGATCAAAATCTACGTAAAACAGACAATAACTTTGTATAATGTTAACGTTTACCCCCCCGGGTGGAACTGAAGAGTCGCAGTCTGTCGCTGAAGCTGCTCCTCTGTCTGGAGATGATACTGTTCAGTGGATGCAGTGGACTCTCCATGATTGACAGGAGCCTGCTCAGCGCCCGTCGCACTGCCATGGATGTTAAACTGTCCAGCTTCATTCCTACAATAGAGCCTGCCTTCCTCACAAGTTTGTCCAGGTGTGAGGCATCCCTCTTCTTTATGCTGCCGCCCCAGCACACCACCGCGTAGAAGAGGGCACTCGCCACAACCGTCTGGTAGAACATCTGCAGCATCTTATTGCAGATGTTGAAGGAGCCAACCTTCTAAGGAAGTATAGTCGGCTCTGTCCTTTCTTACACAGAGCATCAGTATTGGCAGTCCAGTCCAATGTATCGTCCAGCTGCACTCCCTGGAATTTATAGGTCTGCACCCTTTGCACACAGTCTCCTCTGATAATCACGGGGTCCATGAGGGGCCTGGGCCTTCTAAAATCCACCACCAGCTCCTTGGTTTTGCTGGTGTTCAGGTGTAAGTGGTTTGAGTCGCACCATTTAACAAAGTCCTTGATTAGGTTCCTATATTCCTCCTCATGCCCACTCTAGGAGTATAATATAACATGAACTGTTGTTAATATTAATCTAAAATAAAGTCCAACCAATAAAATATTGAAAAATGCCAGTCTCTATTACACAAATGCAAAAATTCATTGGATTTGTGAATTACTATTGGGGATTTACAAATAACTTTAATTATATTATTCCTCCCAATACAGCAATGACAAAAAAGTCTTGCCTGGACTCCTAAACAGGAGAGGCTTTTGAAAATCTAAAAGGTTATTTGTAACTATTCCTATTTTGAGACAGCATGATTGTTCTAAAACATCTGAAACAAAGTTTGACACTTAGAGGTTTTCTGATACAAGAAAACATCACCCTTTTTGCTTACTTTTTAAAAAAAGCTGACAACTACCATAAAAATTATGATGTAGGAAATTGAGTTTATTGGCATTTAGGTTTTCATTTGAGGAATGGGGTCATGCAAGGTAAGGAATTTTATTCAGCCAATTTATCTTTGTTATTTGTTATCAGGCTAGGAATATAAATGTAAAGGTGGATGTAGTTTCTTGTCAGTTTGGGTAAATGGAATTCAGCTTCTGAAGAAGAAAATATTATTTCTGAGGAATGGCTCATCGCTGCAGTAGACACAAATAAATAGTGGAGGCGATTAGAAAGGAAACTGGGCAACACAGAGTTCTAGAACAGGTACTAGAAGTAGAGTTCTCAAATTGGGGCATGACATACTTTTTCCAGGATACCTGCAAACTGTCAAATCAACCAAACCTATCTCTAGATATTTCTGGTGGCCAACATATAACCTCATTTCCCATTACGGAAGATAGATTTTCTAAGGGAGCTCACATTATTCTTCTTAACAGACTGCCAAGAGAACAAAAATACACAGACACCTTCATGTCTCATCTCTGATTACAGGTCACAATTTGTCTCACATTTCTAGAGAAACTCATGTGTGAGCATTGGAATTGGATAGATAGATAGATAGATAGATAGATAGATAGATAGATAGATAGATAGATACATACTTTATTAATCCCAAGGGGAAATTCACATACTCCAGCAGCAGCATACTGATAAAAACAATATTAAATTAAAGAGTGATAAAAATGCAGGTATAACAGACAATAATTTTGTATAATGTTAACGTTTAAGGGTAGAATTGAAGAATCGCATATTGTGGGGGAGGAACGATCTCCTCAGTTTGTCAGTGGAACAGGACAGTGACAGCAGTCTGTCACTGAAGCTACTCCTCTGTCTGGAGATAATCCTGTTCAGTGGATTCAGTGCCTGCTCAGCGCCCGTCGCTCTGCCACAGATGTCTAACTGTCCAGCTCCGTGCCAACAATAGAGCCTGCCTTCCTCACCAGTTTGTCCAGGCATGAGGCGTCCCTCTTCTTTATGCTGCCTCCCCAGCACACCACCGCGTAGAAGAAGGTGCTCGACACAGCCGTCTGATAGAACATCTGCAGCATCTTATTGCAGATGTTGAAAGACGCCAGCCTTCTAAGGAAGTATATTCGGCTCTGTCCTCTCTTGCACAGAGCATCAGTATTGGCAGTCCAGTCCAATTTATCATCCAGCCGCACTCCCAGGTATTTATAGGTCTGCACCCTCTGCACACAGTCACCTCTGACAATCATGGAGTCCATGAGGGGCCTGGTCCTCCTAAAATCCACCACCAACTCCTTGATTTTGCTGGTGTTCAGGTGTAGGTGGTTTGAGTCGCACCATTTAACAAAGTTCTTGATTAGGTCCTATACTGCTCCTCCTGCCCACTCCTGATGCAGCCCACGATAGCAGTTTCATCAGTTAACTTTTGCACGTGGCAGGACTCTGAGTTGTATTAGAAGTCCGATGTATATAGGCTGAACAGGACCGGAGAAAGTACAGTCCCCTGCGGTGCAGTCACCTGCAGTTCCCGAGACGCACATACTGAGGTTTGTCTGTAAGACAGTTGTGGCAGTAGGGGGCGCTAGTGCTCCCTTGAACCCTTAGGTACCACGCAAGACACTGGATAAAAGTCCCAGACTTTTTATTTATCTGTTCCTCAGTGCACCAAGCACCTTCCACACTACTCATAAATTATCACAATAAACACAGTAATCTCTCTTCTCCTCCTCGCCCAGACACTTGCTCCTCTACCTCCCAGCTCAGCTCACTGTCTGGACTGAGGCATCGTCCTTTTATAGCCCCTGACCCGGAGGTGTTCCTGTCCCAACAGTCCACAGTTCCTTATTCCTTCCGGGTCAGGGCAATCAGTCCTTTACTTCAACCCGGGAGCACGTAGTTCCTTCCCGTCACGTGACCGTGATGTACTCCCGGGTCATAAGGCACAAAAGAGCCCATAAGCCCCCCAACAGCGACTCCTTGTGGCCCCCAAGGTATCCAGCAGGGCTGTGTATAAACACTACAAAGTCCTGCTGGACCTCGGGGCACTATCCTGGGGCCTGGGGATGAGGACCGGCATGAGAAGCCGGCAGTCCTCCACACAGTCCACGATCCATGCCACCAGGTATGAATCTACTCCCATCTCTGTCAGAATTGAAACAAAGCATAGCATTCACTCATCCTATTGAAAGTAACAAACAGACTGACTTTGTTATCCAGTATATGAAATAACTATCTTGAATATCAGAGAATGTTTACCAATCAGATTAAAGGGATGTGTTGCTCATACCCAAATTTTCTTAGAATATTTTTCAGGCATTATCCACAAGCATATTGTCTTTTGAGTGTCAATATACAGTTGTTACAGACTTTGATTTGATTTTCTTATAAATTATAGTTATAAACTTCTATATTGTCCATTAGGTCTACATTCTCCTCCACTGTTGGTTTGCCAGCACATTTGACATGGTTAAGGAACATTAGGTGTGCCTTTTGATGCCAGTAAACTCTGTCAAATTAGACGCAGATAAAAAGGAACATTTCTGCAGAATTTCATGCTGAGCAGAAGATATGGCTCACTACCTGGGACAACCACCAATGGGTATCATCCTACAAATGTTCCCCCACTAATTCTGTCCCTGGACTCAAAAAAGCCTGTCTTGTCTTTTGCAAACTCTCTCTCTCTCTATCTCATTTTAAGATCAATCCAACCTTCTGTGGTTCTGAGCTGAAAATGTTTTCACAACTTGTGTGCTCTCTTGTCTCCTATGGAGGTGGATGCGGGTGAAAGGAGAATGAAATACAGACAATTCTGGACTCTCAGTTTGGGACCTTTGGTGGTATATTACTTTCAGAATTAGAAGGGGTATATTCCAGAAGACATGGATTCAAGCTCAAGATGTTCATACTTCTTGGTTATTGAGTCAATTTAATTTCTCCTATCTTAGGAAACAAAATGGACATTTTGAAAGCAGTGTTCAATGTGTGGTATCACTCTGAATCATTTTAAAGGTATTTTTTATGTTCCTTTTGGGTTACACAGGGTTGTGACTCGCTGTTGTATTTAATAGGAAAGGGTCATGTACAGTTTGTGAAGTATCTCATGATGGGTCAGTGAAGGCAGGTTAAGTAATTTACATTTCTCCACTATGACTGTTGGCTGCGATTCTCTTCTGGTTTTGAATATTTGATTTGCATATTTGGTCATGTCATTATTTAGGTTGTGTTTTCTCTTTACATTTTGGTTTGCTTTGTTTATCTATACTAATAAAAGGCAAAGCCCTCACTGACTGACTCACTCACTCACTCACTCACTGACTCACTCATCACTAATTCTCCAACTTCCCGTGTAGGTGGAAGGCTGAAATTTGGCAGGCTCATTCCTTACAGCTTACTTACAAAAGTTAGGCAGGTTTCATTTCAAAATTCTATGCATAACGGTCATAACTGGAACCTACTTTCATCCATATAAACGGCTATAGCCTGCAGCTCGGTCGCTGTGTGAGGCGGAGTTGTGCCTGCCCATATAAGGCCTTCCGTCAGCAGCTATCCAATAGACACGCTGCCACGAAATATTCGCGGGTGAAGGACTGTGATTACAATTGAGAAGGCAGCAAAAGAATATGAAGTGAGTGATGCATACAAGCATATTCATAAGTGCAGCTACTGAGGAAACAAAGCACGATGTAAACCTTAAGTTTAAATGAAGTTCATAGACAGGCTGCTGCTGGCGTTTGTCATGCCTACGACGAATACGATATTCGCGAGATACAAGTTTAATGACAGGACGCAGGGTATAAACGAGACTTTTCATCACTTTGTAATGGAGTTAAAATTGCTGGTGAAGGACTGTGCTTATGCAAACTAAGATGAGATGGTCAGGGATAGAATAATGTTTGGCACAAACTCGGCAAAAGTGCGACAGAAACTTTTAAGTGGCGGGTCTGAGGTAACATTGCATACGGCCGTGGACATCGCGAGATCGCACGAGATAGCACAAGCACAGCCGAGAAGCTTCGATGCATGTACTCCAAGCAGCTCACGTGAACTGACTTTGCAGGACTGGGAAAGGTAAACCCATGCATGCAGTGTGTGATGTCTCAGACACAATACTTCTCCGCTGCGAAACGCAGGTATCTGAGCTAACATTAAGCAAAGCCGTGGACATCGCGAGATCGCACGAGATAGCACAAGCACAGCTGAAAAGCTTTGATGCATGTACTCCGAGCGGCTCACGTGAACTGACTTTGCAGGACTGGGAAAGGTAAACCTGTGCATGCAGTGTGTGATGTCTCAGACACACTACTTCTCCACTGTGAAGCGCGGGTATTTTGCTAGTTTAGTTTTGATATATACCTTTTGATACTTACACTTTTTTGTTGAATTTCATAGAATTTTTCTTTTTTTAATGTAACAAATGAAATTAAATGTTCAAGTCTTGAGTATTTAGGCTAGGGATTTTGGTGGTTCCCCTATCCGTTTTTGAGTGGCTATGGCTTAGGTCTTTTTTAAGCATTCAGGACTTTGCTGAAGTGTACAGACCTGAATCACTGCAATAATTTAATTTAACTACCTTACTGGACTATTATTTTTCTAAAAGAAAATATAGCACTATTGTATGGAATGCCAAAGGGTTATAACATCGGGTGAAATGAACTGACTCAAAATAATCTAAGAACTACTCTTGCTTTTTTGCTAGAGACCAATTTTTAAGTGATGAAAAATATAAGAGTAAGGAAGGCATGAGTGGGGCAAACCTATTTTAATTTTAATTAAATAGTAAATAGAGTAAGCAATGTATAAACCAGTTCAATTTGTATCATTTGAGGAGACAGCAGGAGGTCTTTGAATGATAATAGTGTGGAACCCTGCTCCAGATGTAATTGATAATTGATAATACCTTTGTATTGTCTGTTTTGTATTTTCTACCTAGTGTATCTATTAATAATCTTATTCTACTTGGTTACTTTAATCATGCATCTTTTCCAACCATAGATTTGTATAACTTAATACTGTCCTCAATCTGCAGGTCTGCTCTAGTAAATTCAGGGCTTAATAGGGTCTTAAAATAATCTGTAAATGGGGATTTTTTCCATTCTTATGCAACATATGTATCCATAAATTATTTCTTTATTGACTGTAAAATTCCCCACTTTGTATAGTCATGCCATTATAAAGCTATTATAATTTCAATTCATTCTCCTCTAACTTTAAAATTGACACATCCTAACCTTTGAAACATGGCCCTGAGGGTTTTACTCAATAGCTATTTGCAGATGGTAACTGTGATAAATATATGCTGTGACAGAATTTAAACTTTATTCCACCAATTCCATGTGCAACTTTGTAAGACTCTCTGAAGGAAAAAAAGTGAAGCTAACACAAGGAAAATGTGAGAATTTACTGATCTTGTCTTGAGGTTAATGAGAAATATTCATTTCATCCAGTTTTGATCTATATTTTTATATTTATATAAATTTCTTTATAGGAAACAGGTTTTACTCCAACATTAAATTCTAAATGCTGATTAGAGTGACAGAGTTACATCATAAATATGGTGAGAAGGCAAAAAAGATTATAGTAGAGAAGATGCATAGGAAGGGGGAGAAGAGAAAAGTTTCTAATCTTATTACATTATTACCAAGGATAGAACAAAACGTATTAAAATAATCAAGCAAGTACACTTATGTATTATTATATAACATTTGTGAGACTTGCCCGGACACCACCAGTCGGAGACCACATCTTTATAAAAGTCACACGTTTATTAAACATTAATAAACACAGTCCCAAACACGACACAAAGCACAAAGCAATAATCTCCCACAATGAACTCTTCAATAACTCAGTCCTTCACCGCCAATCTCCTCCTGGGAGCTTTTTCCTGCTCCGACTCTAGCTCCTCGACTGTTAGAAGGCGGACCCTTTTATTCCCGTCCGGATGCATTCCAGGTGGCTGGAAACGAACTTCCGGCCGCACTTCCTGGTGTGGCGGAAGTGTTGCCCTTTGCCCCGGAAGCACTCCGGGCGTCCCTGGCAGGTTCCTCCGCCATCTTGCCAAGTGTGGCAGAAGTAAAGTTCTCCCGGGTTCTAGGAGGCTTAAGGCGCCCCCTGGCGGCAGCCACGGGTCCCAACGAGTTGGAATGTCTCTCCTCCTCTCCCGTGGTCCTCTCCTGCTCCAGGGTGGTTGTGTCCTCCTGACCCGGAAACTTTTAATGTCCTTATCCGGTCCTTCTAGTCGTCCTGGCCGGGTAAGAACCCCAGCCGTCAGTGACACATTATATTCAGCAGAGACCAAGCTGCAAACCTTACAGATTCTCTCCATTTTTAGGTGTATCTCATATAATAGGAATAGCACCTACTATGGTAGTTTTGTGTCTCTGTCTGTCTGTCCACCCGTTTGTTCACATGAAACAACATGGGTCCAGTGGACTGATTTTGTTGGAATTTGACGTCGCTCTTTGGGCACAAATTAGCAGGAGTGACCAACTGCTACAGGAAGTCTCATGGATGCCAAAGGACAATAACAATGACATTTATTGATTAAACATTTTATTATCTATTGGTATACCGACTGTGTATTTTACAGTTTGGCTAAAAAATTAATTTAGGAACAAAGCTAATGTTGAACTTTTGGGTCTTCATAAAATACACATAATTGTGTATGTAATTTACATACATAAATTTTAACATAAGATGGCCATGCTTTCTTTAGTAAATGATGTTTTATTTGTCAGTGTAAAACTTCCAATGTTGGGAGGACTCAAAAGGGGAAAAAATCAGAACAAAGCATTTCACTTTATGTAGACGAATGGCTGCTCTAAATATCTAACCTGGATTCCCATTGTCACTGTGTGTTACAGTTAATGGATTTAAAAATAAAATCTGGGTCTGGGATAAATTTAAGTGAATGCCCTTGATTGCAAATATTAAATATAAAACACTTCTCTTCAGCGTATTGAACAAATGTACATATATAGGTATCACAATTACAAAGACAGATTTAATATATACTTCTTTTTCCACTGATAGCAAAAATGAATGAATTTAAAATATAATAGTTCTATATTTTTAATGTAATCTTATTTACTGCATCTACATAAATCCTTACATCATTTATTAAAAAATAAACAATTTTGTTTGGAATAATCACAGCTCCAGATATCTATGACAGACTGAGGATTAGGGCTATCAGATTTTCTTCAGTTTCACTCAGTAGTAAAATCTCATGCAGTGGAAATTTAGTGTGAATCCATTACCTGGTACCTGCATGGATTACTGAAAGTTATTCTCTTTTTCACATTCTTCAGAGTACATCATTACCTGAAAAAACATGTTGGTTTTGCGCCACCACCACCTACTCAAAGCTTCATGAAGCTCCAACATTGATGGACTGAAAGCCAGAAGTCTACGTGACCATCATCATCAAGTCCTTCCATGAGAACCCTAAATACAAAGAGGACTTTTTGATTTATGTTAGGTAGATTGCCCAGAGGGGACTGGGCGGTCTCTTGGTCTGGAATCCCTACAGATTTTTTTTTTTTTTTTCTCCAGCCTCTGGAGTTTTTTTTGTTTTTTTCTGTCCACCCTGGCCATCGGACCTTACATATTCTATGTTAATTAATGTTGACTTATGTTTATTTTTTATTGTGTCTTCTATTTTTCTATTCTTCATTTTGTAAAGCACTTTGAGCTACATTTTTTGTATGAAAATGTGCTATATAAATAAATGTTGTTGTTGTTGTTGTTGTTCAACACTAAGTGAAAAGTTGGTTAGAAGTTCAAGCAGTAGATGGCTTGGTGCCACTGCTGTCACATTTAATCTTAAAAGCACTAAATATTGGGATTAAGTACTTCGTACAAGACCTGTAGAGACACAAATGTAGAAAATACTTCTGGATCATTTAAAAAGGTATGTGAAACAGACTACCAGAAGGGCATATTTGTTGTTTCTTGAAAATAATAATTATGCTCAACATGAAGTAGCTTGCTTTTCAAATCATTCCCTTTACCTTCTACTCAGTCAAATTCATGAAACAAAGTCAGTGGGTACCAGGCTGGTACAAGGTTGTCAGAAGCAAGGGCAGCAATCATTAGGGCACAGGGCAGAGTCTGAAAGACCCACAGTCTTCTTTCTCTTCATCTTTTTCCACTTCATCTTGTATAATCCTAAACCCTACACCTATTTATAGAGAGAAAACATCCTTCTCCTCTTCTTCACAGCCTACTTGAGGGGCATATGCACAAATGATATTAACTACAGTCTCAGCAAGGCCCAGCTTGACACTCTTCACCCTATCACTCCTCCTATTCACACTGATAAGACTATCTTTTAGTTCTTTGGATACTACTGTACCTATGCCATGTCTCCTGTGCCAGTGTACAACAACTTAAAACCTGTTCCAATTATATAGTCTTATTTCCCTTCCATCTAGTAACCTGCACACACAACACTCACTTTTTCCTCCTTTACATCAGCTCTCGTCCTTTCCCAGTCATTGTCCTAACATTCGGTGTCTCCACTCTTACCTTTAACTTACCCTTTTCTTTCTGATCTCCTGACTTCTACTTCTTCTTCTTCTGGACTAACTTCTTTAGCCAGGCCAGCTCTTGGCCCCATAGCTCTTACTCATTTCTGCCTGTGGTCAGGTGAGGCCATTGCTCACAGCATTTTTCAAAGCTGTTTGAGTTGATTCCATCATTAAGGCTTTGGCTTAAGTTTTACAAATGACCATCCTGAGACTAACCCTCACTATTTTTCCGGGCTTGGGACTGCCTCCCGAATGTTAGACTGAAAGACCCACAATGACTTGACAAAATATAAGCCAAGACAGAAGCTGCAATACATGATGCTTCAGATGAAAAAAGTAGAATCACACCAACAAGAGAGAGTATTGGCCAAGGAACAAAGTAGATTCACTAAGACACCAGATGGTGGGATACCAAGGAGATACCAGAGAGCCAGACCTTCTGAGTACTGGCAAGAAGCAACAAGACCTTCTACACGCTAACTGACAAGTAAATAAAAGGACCAGAGTTTCTTAATAGAGAAGGGATAAGTGCCATGGAGTTCAGATAGAAGGGTAGACAACTTCCAGGTTGATTATGAGCACATGGTTCCACATAGGAATATTGTGTGTATGTGGAAGAGTCAGAGTGAGAAAGAGAGACAGAAGATAAGAAATGGATTGCTTTCTGGACCTTGACAGATGGGCGAGCCAACCAGTTCCACAGACGAGGATAGAAAACTATGAAGGGCAACAGGTTTTTTTATTCTTGTACTTGTTTTATTTTAATGATTAATTCACTAAATACTTCAGATTCCCTTTGAATTATACAGGCAAAGAAGATGTGAAAAATAAACTGTTTCACAATCTATATTAGGGATATGAAGAAATTACTGAAAACATAACTCTTTAAGTTTTAGATGTCTTCAGTGTATCAAAGATTTGATCTTCCTCACAAAAGATGACATCAGAAAGCTGCTTTGCCACTGATTATGACTGTTTTGGATGTCTGTTTTTACTTTTCTTTTGGATGCCCTTGATGTTTCAATACAGACAGGTCATGCCAGGTAGAATAGCTGTCCTTGCTGATCAGGCTCACTTCATTTTTTTTTACATTGTTTACTTCCATTTCACGGTGGCTTAATCCTATAATCAGATTAGAAGCAGAAAAAAATACAAGTTATTCAACAAGGATCAACCCCACCATTCTGTGAATAATAATGATATAAAAGGCTGATGTGGACACAGCTCTTTTTCACTGGCCAGTTTGATTTGAGACACATACATTAAGGTGATTTGCAAAAGAAAAAAATAAAAAAGAGAGCCATGCCATGCAAATAATATTTTTACACTTCTGTGACATTTTTCCCCACTGAGTGCACAATGCCATCCAATGTGAGGCACATCAGATTTTATAAACTATTTTTTTAAGTAGACACTGGAAAATTATATCTGCTGTAAAGAGTTTAACTTTAGGGGTCTGTCATATGAGGTATCCTCCTTAGAAAATACTTTTGGCACAACTTTACTTCATATTATTTGTGGCAGCTAATATCTGTGAACATTAGAAACATTAAAAAAAATCATGATTTTTCAAAATCCTGCATATAGACTTATATATAAAGGAATTAGTTCTCATTTTGATCCCAGGCTATGTAGGTGTTTAAAAACAAACAAAATATTTTTAAAAACTCTCATGTTTTTGAAGGATATTGGCACACCTTTCCATATAATTTTTAACTTTTACCTTTGTCCATTTCCATATCGCTAATTGTTATGAACTAGAGAGTTTCTAAGCACAAAAGTCCCAAAAAAAACTCAAAAATGCCCACTAGAGGGTGTAAACTGTCAAAATGCGAATAGTCACACAAAGTGTAACATGGAATCTTTACAAATAAAAATATATATTATCACAAAAGTATCCTTCAAAGAGCATAAGGCTAAAAGAGTTGCCTGAGACAACAACAAGGCAATCCAGATACAAACATGTCCAAAATCTCAAATTAGTAGGCAAAGTCAAAAAGTACCACAAAAATCACTAAAGACACACAACAAATTTCAGCATATTCACAATGAATTGCAAGGAACTGGACTGCTGAGGGCAGTCCTTTGTGGTGATAAGTAGATGGCCCCGCCTCCTGTGGAAACACCCACAAAACACAAGGAACGTATAAGAAGATACATAGGCACATAGAAACTAAATGACCAACAATATTTGCAAAAATAAAGGAATTAAAAAATTTACAAAGAAGGCATAAAAACGGCTCTTGAATCCCAGACAGGGCAAGAACCCTGGCTTAAATATAACACTAAATGTGAAACCATGTTAAACTTGTGGAATATGGATACTGTAGGACTATGTTACAAGCAGTAATGTCCTAAGAAACATCCCATTTGTTCTCCAGAATCATATGCTTTGTTCATAAACAAACACAATTTGGTTGGCCAGAACTTGATGGATTAGTTTCAATGAAGGATGTCTGGGGTAAACGGATTGAACATTTGCCTCTTCTTTATAATCTCTGGGCCACATATGACTGCATAAACAATTGGTTCAGTTTGCTGGGCATGTCATTTGTGTCAGTTCATGCCACAGAAACCAGCAAATTACGGCATGACAATTTTAACAGCCTGTGCTACTCAGTCCAGCTCTGCATGGAATATGAAAGTTTACAGTAGGAAACATGCTTGAGCAGCACCTGAAGTGAACCAGGGTATAAGGGTGGTGTGTGCACATGACTCATTTTTCCATTTACACTGCCTGAAGAATTGCTAAGAAGAACGCAGGTTGGGACTATAGTAAGGAACAAGTCAGAGTTTCCTAGAATACTTCTGAAAATAAAGCACTAGTGTGGGGTTCTCCTGCTCCTGCCTGCTTTGTCAATAAATAGCAGCTTCTAGTCGACCGGCAAATTGCCATGCGCAGTTGCATATAGTAGCATTTTCAGGTCAAGCTTGGTTGTCTCAAAAGCAATGCAAAAGAGGTTAGATTGAGTAGAAGATGATCTAATCATAGTTTGAAATGCTGATTGAATCAGTAGGCTATCACAATAAATAAATTTAAATGCGTAGGTGACTTTACAGAGTATTACACCTATGGACCTGGAGGACAGAAATCTTTGAAATGATGATTGAATTTTGGGGAGCGAATGATTCATATTAGATATTCTTTGTACTGTAAATACCTCATCAAACCTTAAATACTTTGAGCATTGATAGGGTTTAGGCATATCCTGTACAGAGTGATAGTTCCTAGCTGCTTATATGTCTTTTTTCTGATCAACTCTTCAAATGACTTGTCTATCAGACCACAAATGTGCCATGTTGTAGTGTCATTTTTTGTTTTTGTCTTCCACATACCATTTTCTGGAAGTTTAACTCATTCTTGCTGTGGAATATTACATTTTCCCATAACCTTTCCACTTTTATCCACTATAAATGGTCTAGCATAGTTAACAAATGCTTCCCTAGCCCTAAGAGACACTTAATAGACCATTGCACTATTATAATCCACTTAGAACTAGTTCAGTGTCTCCTACTCCTTTAATTTTAATTAATTTTGTGGAGTTTGGCGAAGTTCTCGATCATGTCTGAGATGTTGCTGAGCTCAAGGTGAAGCTACTTCCTCTCTTCACTAGCCAACACTATCAAGTCAACATCAGTTGGGGGTTTGTTTTTAAACAATGTTGCAAGACTAGGCTACAAAAATTTACCAAAACAAGTGAAAAATTCTCTAGACCTTCTAAATAAGCAATACAAAATAATACTAAATTTTACAGAAGTTACAGACTAACCAAACTAATCTGAAACACTTAATGTTCTCAAATGCAGACACCTGAGATACAAAATTACTTAGCTTAAATTAAATAAAACAATTTCTTTAAATTTTTATAACTGTGATTTCCAGAAAACCTTTCACTTGATGTGAATCATAGGCTTGATATCAATACATATCATGCTATACCGTTTTCTAAGCCCTCTGAGCAGGAGTGCGGGAAGCTGAAGTCAATCTTTTGGATAGGGCACCAATTCATTGCAGGGTGAACACACAGCCTGCACACACATCCATGCACATACATCCAACAGGGAATGCCCCCACACACATTCAAACCCCCACTAATGGCCAATTTAGCATCACCAATATACCTAACCTGCAAGTCTTTGGGAGAACCCAGAGGTCATCTTCATAGACACAGGGAGAACATGCAAATCCATACATGGCAGACCTGGGATCTGAACCCTAGTCTTCTAACTGCAAGGCAGCAGTACTAGCACTGTGCTACCATGTCACCCCATATCAGTTCATCCACTGTCAAACTCTAGTTTAATCTAGTTCCCAGTCATGGGGGCTGTAGTCTCTCTCAGGAGCATTAAGCTCAACCCTGGAAGGGAGTAATGTAACAATGCATGTCTTTGTGCTATTGGAAGAAAATTTGAGTACATGAGAAATATGCAGACAGAAGATAAGGAACAAACTCCAGACAGATGGCCACAGTGCTTCACATTTGAACCCAGAACTGTGCAACTATGAGGTAGCAGCACTAGACACTCTATTATCGTGCGGCTCTCAGCAAGACTTTAAAATGTAAAAAATAATAACATTGGCAAGTGATTTTTTTGAAGCTCAAATGGTTTTGTTTCTTTCAGAAAATTAATCTGAACCTTCACGAGATACTAAACATGAATCATTTTATTCTTGATAAATACACAAAAATATGTATTACAAAAAAAAAAATCATACAGGTTTTTGTTTGACATATTTCTGTAAATAAGTGATTAAGTTGGCACAGAAGCTAAAGGTTTTCTTGCCCCACAAGTAATAGCAGCAACAATCATTCATACGTGAGTTGCATGTCTAGTTTAAAAGAGCACTTTTCATTTAAAGGTGGAGTGCAAGTCATGTTGAAGTGAAAATTTATGAGAGCCATTTATTCTGCCTTTTCTCTACTGTAGCTTGGTTAACAAGACATATGCTAAATATCAGCAGACACCATGAGATTTTTTTTAAGTCCATGAATGCTTTGCTGTAAATTCAATTCAGTTCAGTTTATCTTTGTACAGTGCTTTTCACTGAGAGTAGACGCAGAGTGCTGTGACAAGTTCCCAGGTAAAATGTAATTGAAAACTTTACAACTTACTAATTACATAATGAGAACACATTAAGACAAATTTTGTTTAAACGGACAATAAAACAAAGTAGTTTAAAACTTATTAAAATAAATGGACCCTAGCAATATCTGTCAATGAATTAACTGTTGAACTATGGCCAGTTGGAAAGGGGGAAAAGGAAAATGAAAACTCCTGTCAGCAGCATCCCTGGAGAAAATAAACCTCTGGGGAGTCCACTGTCAGAATGAGAAGGACAGACAAAGTCAGACACAGTCACAGTCCTGGAGACTTCAACCAACCAGCCAGCCAATTCCCCATGGGAACTGCAAAGTTCAGGGCCATTTTGTCTGATAACAGAATCTCCCTATCCGATATTTCCAATGCTGCCAGTTTCTCAGGTGTTTTTCCATGATACTATAGCTGAGGCACCAGGTGCAACTGCAGGATATTGAGAAGAGAGGGTTAGCAGCAGTTCATAATTATTGTAATGCTTATATTCTTGTACAAATGACTAACAAACAGATGTGTAATATGCACAGTGTGACAGAAAGGGGCCAGTATCGCTCCCTTGAACCCCTCGGATCAAACATCAGACACTAAATAAAAGTCCAATAATTGACTTTATTATTACGCAACAGTGCACCAAGCACCCTCCTATCCACAATACTCATTAAATTATTCAAATTCACAATACAATAAATTCTCCACAAACTCCCAGACGCGTTGCCACCCTTCCACCCAGCTCAGCTCACCGTCTGGGAGCTGTCACAGTCCTTTTAAAGTCCCTGACCCGGAAGTGTTCCAATCCCCAATTCATGTGATCCTTATCACTTCCGGGTCAGATAAAAAGTCCTTTTCTTCATCCCGGAAGTACGTCACTTCTGCTGTCGCTCTGCCTATGACGCACTTCTGGGTTATAGGGCACATATGACTCTCTATGCCTCCCTGCAGCATCCTCTGTTGGCCCCTGGGGTATCCAGCAGGTTTGTAGGGGAAAACTCCAAAGTCCATGATTCCCTGCTGGTATGCGGGGCACCTCCATGCTGCAGGGAGAGCTCCATCTTGCGGCCTGGGGGTATTGGCCGTGATGGCAAGCCGGCCATAGACCACAACAGCTAATCAGCAACTTTAGTCACGGTATGCCAGACTAAAATAATGAGGTTTTAGCTGGCATTTCAAAGCTGAGAGCAAAGGGACATCTCCCATATAGGCAGGCAGACCATTCCACAGCTGGGCCCTTGTTGCTAAAAGCTCGAATATCCCACTCTTATTTGAAATGCAGCCTTCCATTGACCAGTAGACATCTAATTTATATGCAATGCTCAGGCTTTATGATATGATTTTGTAAATAAACAAAATATAGGGACATGCTTGCTTATGTAGAAAATCTATCTATCATTCAGTCATTTTCTAAACCTGTTTTTCCCTGTTACAGGTCTGAAGAATGCTGAAGTCTCTTCTGGAATCATCAGATGCTATAAAGTAATAGACATTTAATGGGATATATGGCACACTTCCATACTCAAAATATGAGATCACCAGAATAGCAGGAAAACTTAACAGAATTACATAGCAATGATAAAGAATTTAATATACAGAATTGCAAAATGATTATCACAACAGGCCATTAAAAGCAGCAATACAATATGAGACATCTATCCATTGTTACGAGTGTCACCATTCACCTGTGTCTTTGAAGATTAAATCAAAGGGAATACAAGAGGGGATTAAAATAGAAGCCAGGGAAATCATCCGTTCATATCCTTTCTCAACAATTCAGAAGTTGCTGACTTAGATGAAGAACAATGAGCACAACCAGACTCCTAGCACTTCTCCACCAATGATGCATGGGACAACTTTTCATACAAGCTATGCAATGAATGTACTGGTGTGGTCCTGTAAAAGAAGAAACAGTGGAGATGCTAAAAAGGTAGGGAATGGCCAAATACAGCCCTGTTTATTGATGCACTAACAGTTTGGATACCTTTATGAAAGAATAGCATGAGCTGTGTTTTCTTGGCTTTGTCCTGAATAACATAGTGTTGTGTGTATGCTGTGTTTAAATAACAGTTGAGACTGGGAGAGGTGAGATAATAAGTGAGGCTTGGATGATGTCACAGCTTTCTGGTTGTTCAAAGTCTTCTTTGGTGTAGGTGGAATTGGAGAGAGATTAGACTGCTGTGTAACACTCACTTTTTCCTCCATGTAGCTTTTTCATTTGGATGCCAGAAAAGACAGAATATATATATTCAAATACGTGCCAGTAATTTATTTCTAATGCCTTCATTTGGACACTTACCAACATTTGGAATTATTTTGGGTTCCCCACTTCCACCACAAGGAAGAAATTGTTAATTGTGTTGACTGATTTTGGGGTTTGAATCATAGCTGCAGATTCTTAAATGCCACATATGCTTTTAACCTAAAATTATTAGATTCTTGTATTATTGTGACCCCCATGATATTTGGATTCCAGTTTCTACCCACAGTCCAAAAAGCTGCGGGACTGTAAACTAACACAGTCTAAGTGAGCATGTGTGCTACCCTATGATTCCTGATTGCTGCTTTATGCCCATTGCTGCAGGTTAGGCTTCAGCTCCTCACAACCTTACAATAAATCCTAAAGCAGATGTTTCTCGTTTTATTTTACTTTTTATCATGGCTGGTTTATACATTGGTACTGTGAGTGCTGTGCAGAGTGGAGGCAGAATCTATGCGTTTTTCCCAGTTGATTCTGGGGATCATCAGGGATGTGTTCTTGCTCCTACTCTGTCCAGTACTTGCATGGACTGGGTGTTGGGCAGGGTTGTGCGGTCCAACAGCTGTGGGGCATCTGTTAGCGAAGAAAGATTCACTGATCTTGACTTTGCTGACGATGATGTGATCTTCATGGAGTTAATGGAGGCTCTGATCAGGGCTTTCAAGAGACTGAGTGAGGATTCTGAGTGTCTGGGCTGGCAAGTGTCCTCAATAAAAACCAAGATCCAGGCTTTTAATGACTTCTTGGGCAAAGCCATCAGCAGAGTGTCTGTCTGTGGAGACTATGAAGTCAGTAGACGGACTGGAAGAGCATAGGTGGTAATGAGGTTGCTAGAAAGGGGTGTGTGGCGCTCCTGATATGGTTTCAAGACATAGACGCTATCCAGTGACCAGAGTCAATGACTGGACTTTTTCGGTGCTGTGTCTCTTTGGAGCAGTTGCTCTAAGAGTCCTGAATGACGCACATTACTTACATTGTAAGGGAGCATCAGTTGTGGCACTATGGCCATGTAGTGTGATTCCCCGAGGGTGATCCGGTCTATGGGATTCTCACTGTTGAAGATCCAAGTGGCTAGACCAGGCCAAGTGGACCCCCATGTAAAACCTGTCTGTGGCAGATACAGGGTCATTTCTGGGAGGTGGGACTGGACTGTGTGTCTGGCTGGGGTGTTGCCAACCAGGATACCGAGCTGTTTTGTCTTATGGTGGGTGCAGTAATTTGCTGTACCAGTACATGTTCCCAAACCTGACCTGACCTGACGCTTTACTTTTTATTTAATAATTTGGTTTTAAGTATTATCTTAACAGAAGTCTTTTTTTTTTTCAAAAAGTAGAATAAGAGGAAAGCTGACACAGAAGAGTAGCTCCATGAGTAAATAAATAATTTATAAAAAAATGAAACATCAAGAATGGAATACGAGGTTAGAAATTACGCTTTGATTATGGGCAGTGTTCAGAACAACTGTAATTTTACAAAATATGCTTTTTATGTACAAAATTACACTAGCCTGTGAAAATGGATATAATTATACATTTTTGATTCTTTACAGTTGTGCAGATTAAACCTTGTTTTAAATGTCTTTTTGCTGGTGTAAAATGCAGACTTCTGCTAAACAATTGAAGCATACCAGTATAATGCTTTAGCACCACATTTAAGCTGATTTTGATTTTCCTACTTTGGTTACAGCAGTACAGAGATAGTCAGTTTAGGTTAGACTTCACAATGAGAGCTACACTGCATTTGAGTCATGTTATGAGAAATCATGTCATATAGTGCTTCACAATTAAGCAAAACGTCAAAATACTTCATCTTAAAGTTATTTATGAAGTCCCAATAACTAATGAAGCTTCTGCAGACAAGTCCAACATCACAATCATAATTTTAAATATTGTAACAGGTGCTATTCCCTATAGATCTTAAAACAATGCCTCAAATTTAGTCATACCTGACATAAGTTGTACATCTATTTTGGGAAAACAATACAAATTCCCACAGTTACTTCTTCCCCCTGTCTAAGAAATAATAATAAATTGCCAGCTAAATAAGGCAAGTAAAATGTCAATGCAAAGAGGTAAACAGTGTGATCTGCAAACCAAAATCTATGGTGTGTTATACTGTAAGCTGTGATAACCTATTTAAAGGCAGGATGAAAGTACCTCCCTGTCAATGTCACTGTGCTTTTCATATAAGTGTGAGTGCCTTCCTTTTACGTTGCTCAAGAAAACTATCTTTGGATGTCAACTTGACATCTATGTTTTACTCCATGCTAAAATGCTACTCTCACCTAATTTTCAGTTCTAGGAATGAACCTGGTAATTATCCTAATAAGTAATAATATAAAAAACAACACCATTAACCCAACCACACGAAAGACTGAGAATATGCTTGTAAATCAGGAAGTCTAAATAAATGCATTGATGTATAGTTTTGCTTGTGGTATATCTAGTTTACTTTCTTATTCCAGAGCAGCTACCTGCTCTATTGACCCTCTAGCAGCCCTCTATTCACATCTTGCTATTTTATTCATAAACATTCTCAGTTTGTACTTTTAAGCCTCAGTTACTACTTCTCTCAACATGTTTCTTTACTGAAGAAGAAGAAGAAGAAGAAGAAGAAGAAGAAGAAGAAGAAAACAAACCTTGATTTCTATGGCTCTCCAACTTTGTCCCCAAACTTTCCTGCATCTTCTCAGCTTTTTTTGATAATGTACTGATTAAATCTTTAGAGTCTAGATTTCAAAACCACTACAGCATGAAAACCACACATGTCTATGTAATGAATGACCTTTGGATAAATGGCAATTCTGCATTCTACTGTGCTACTTTTTTAGTCACTTATTACTAGAAGCTTCATGAAGAACGTGATAAAGTATGCTAGACTAACATGAAGTTTGGCTTGGATGTAACTCTACCTTTCAGGCTACAAGCAGAATGTCTTATTTATCAGTTAATCTACCTCCATACGGTCTGTGTCATGTGGTGTACTTAAGGGATCTGTGCTTGATTTTCCGCCGTTCATCAAATTAGAGGTGCATGCACACATTTTGTCGTCAAGCTCACCATCTGCCTCAGGAATATCTCTGCTGGAATGAATGTAAACAGTCTTGAAATTAATTCATACAACACTAAGCATTACTTTGTGTGAGCTCCACCTAACTGGACTCCTTTTTGTTAAAAAGCACAGCTGTTCCGCTGCACCATAAAACTGATTTTTTTTTCAGCTATATATTATGCAATCAAGACTTTATACCAAATATGTAACACCATGTTTTCCTTTATCAAGGCTTTTCATTTTGATTAATGCAGTTCTTTGTTTAACTCTGACTTTCTTTGTACAGGATGCACAGAAAAGGAGAAGTTCAAACTTGAACTAAAAACATTGACCCCATTGATTTTAAATCTGATTTGCTTTCTGTCGGTTACAGAATCATTTATAACTGTTGCTTTTAATAACAGTGGTACAGATCCTCTCTCAGTGAAGTCTACCCTGTATCAACCTGTGAGACAACTAAGAATTCATTATCTTGGTCACATTGCACTTCTGTGTTTTTGTTAAAATGTTCTTCCAACATTAATTCTTAATAAATGGATTCATATGTCATATGTTTGCCAGTTTGAAACTGTATGGCACTGTATCTTACTACATTGGAGACACTGAGTTGCCAGTACTTCTAGGCAAAGCATGGCAGCCCCAGAATTCTGTAAGGGTATCTTTAATGTAAGAAATAATTCCAGGGTGGAGATTAGGGTGTCACTTTGACAGTGGAGTGCAGAAATAAATTTGGGGCAATATTGGAAAGTGAGGTGAAAAGCCAAGGCATTGATAGAAAATGTGAGAAAAAAGTGAATTATGGTGGTGTTATGAGATGAATAAGGGCATTAGTCATATAGCACATAGTTATGGGCTAAAAGTTCAGAAGAGTAGGGACAAAGTGCATAAGGATTTTCTTTATATTAAATTTTGAAATTCTCTCTGTACTTGGGTCCTAAATTGGGGGGATCCTGAGATGGTTCGTCATGTGGTGGGTGCAGCAATGTGTTGTAGTAGTGCACCCCCCCCCCCCCCTCCATCTCTATCTCTCTCTCTCTGTTTGTTCAGCCCACCCATTGTTTTCATTTGATACCTTTATTTACTTTTAGAGTAACAACCTTTGCAACAGCACTTAGGAGGTGCTGAGCTCCTATCACACTACATGGCAGCAAATGCAGAAGATGAAACCATTTTAAGCTGGTAATTTGATTCATTTGTTTTAAACGTATCACTGCTTACTGCATTAAGACGCTTATGACAAAAATATATTTTATAATGACAGTCTGTTCAAAATTAGTTTGTCAAATATGCAATGATATTTCATAAATGCAAATATATTACGGAAAAATGTTAATTTCATTCATGAGCATATATCCTCAAACTATAATCAATATTGCCTTGTTAGAAATTAAGCATACATCATATTTCAATTGGCAGTGGAGCTGTTCAAGACAACATCCTTACCAGCCATTATGACTTACTCAAAACTAAAGAAATTAGTTCTGAATTTAAACTGAGAAAACATTTAAATTGATCTATAAAAACTGCTGACACAAGCTCAATATGTGATATATTTGAAAGTCAAATAACCTTTACTTGTTAGTCAATAATCATTTACATAAGGAAGAGCTGTATGCAAGAAAATGAAAGAAAACATTATGCATGTGGTTTGGCCTATTAGTATTCTGCAAGTTTCTAAAATGTCTGTATAAAATGTTAAAAAATTTGTCATATACAAAATGCAATATGTTAATAAATGCAGGTTTTTGCTGAATATTTTACTTTTGACACGGTATCTGCTAAGCAAGGCTCTGAGCACACCTGGGAGTTGAGAAGCTGTAGCAATCTGCTGGGGATAACCTGGGTGGGTCACATGAAGTCCCCACCAAGGAAGTTAATTATTGATTCCAGATAGCGGATGTGGTGTGCTGGTCAGACATTTCAGTCCTTAAAATGGTGATCCAGAGGATGCTAAGTTTGCAACAAGTGTGAAGCAGATTAGGATATAGATAACAGTAATGGGCTTCACTGAACCTCAAATTTTCCTCTTTGTTTTTTTTGCTGGGACACACAAGCTGGTGGCCTGGAAGGTTCACAATAGTTATGCAAATCTAGGGTCTTGACAGAAAAAAAGTTTTATAGGGATGATGATGTTTGAATAAGAGTTTTGTGCTATGTTTATACAGTAATCTGGTATAGTGGAATCAAAGTGTTGTTAGTTTTACTGGCAGAGCGATTGTTTGCAAGCACTAATATTGGGAGCAAGTTTTGAAACAGATCCAAATCTCTGATATTGTTTGTTAGGGCCTTCAAGGAGGTTTGGTGGTTTACAGACTAAATGCTTTTGTAAGGTCAGCTTCACTAAGTATAGAAAATCATGTGAAGGCCATCATGCTTGAATTAATATTGCAAAATTTGTCTCCATTTTGCTCTCCAACTCTTGCATGAGAGGTGCGATAGACTTAAGGTCTGCCTGTGTTTGGAAATGAGGTACTAGTGTGTAGTTCTTTGATCAAACAGATGTAGTGTGCAGAGAAAAAAACATGGCATAGAAGAGTACTGTCTATTTATATCAGCTTGGCAAAACTGAAGCTAAATAAAATTATAACTGGAGTCCAACAGAAAGAGTGGCAATTATACATAACATTTAAAATGATGAGGTGTGTGGATTGTGAGTTCTGTGTGAGGTTAGGAGCACGCACTGATACAGTGCATTGCTGCACCCACCACATGACAAACCAACTCAGGACCCCAGGTTGGGACCCGAGTGCAGCCATGCAATGGGTGACACCTCAGCACCACACTAGTTCAGATGGAGTGGAACCAGTGAGAGGTTTTTTTTTATGATGGCTGGAGTGCCAATTCTGCCTCCAACCCCCAGATTTTTTCCCTGCAGGGTGGAGGGCCTACATACAGGACTGAATGCAGATTAATGTCATACCCAGGATGGAGCAATTACAGGTTAAGGGCCTTGCTCAAGGGCCCATTGAAGTAGATTGTGCATGACTTAAATTATGTCATCTCATACAGTTAAGAAACTGAGGATGGAAGTAATACTAAACTGTTTTTGAGAACATTAGGATACTGTTATATCTCAGCCAGGGTTCTTCCCCTGGCTAGGATTGAAATGCATGTTTATTGTCTTTGTTGTACATTTTGGATTTGTTTTTAAATGTTACTGATTCTTTTGTTTATGATTTGCAGTATTCCTTACATTTTATGTATCTGCATCTAACCCTGAGTTATAATCCATATGTTTTGTGGGTAATGCAGGGCAATTTACCAATCACCACCAGTAAATCTGGAGGGTCCCCCATGGTTTCTAGGGGTTCATTGTAAATATGCTCTGAAGTTGGTGAAATCAAGTGCCTTTTGCTGTGCTTTTCGTGAATTTTCAGGATTTTGACCATTTTGCTCTTTTTTGGCTTGGCACCCTTCACCACCATAACTTATTGTCTATAGGGGAGGAGTGAAAGCTTGAGGTTTGTCAAAAATTCTGATATCCAGTTTTCAACAGATCTCAATGTTTTAGGGTTCCCTGATATAGAAAACATTGATATCTCGATGATGGGTGTATGTTTGTCTGTCAGTTTCTTGAGGATGGTCTATAGCAGGGGTGGGCAATGTCGGTCCTGGAGAGCCACAGTGGCTACAGGTTTTCACCCCAACCCAATTGCTTAATTAGAAACCAATCCTTGCCAGTCTCGCACCTTATTTAATTTTATGGCTTGTTAGTTTGCAATGTAAGGTTCTTATATCGTAGATTTTTTTCCTCCCCAAGGATATCATCCAAATGATTTGAAACCTAAAACAGATAATTTTCAGTCTGTCACATTTTCTATTACATGTTTTAATAAATCAAGCAGTGCATGATGAACACACAGAGATGTAAATGAAAACAAACTGGGTGGAGAATTGCTGGCTGCTTTGTCATTTACATTTTATTGCTAATATGAAGCCATTAAAACAATGAATGCAGCTGTTTAAGATTGAAATAAACAATTGAGGGTGGGGAACCTTAACAAGCGAGACCACTAAAATGAAGCATCAAAATTTCACTTAAGCAATATGTGTTTCATCAGCAATAATTGTTTTCTCATTAAGAAACTGAGTTGGAACAGAAACCTGCAACCACTGTGGCTCTCCAGGACCGACATTGCCCACCCTTGGTCTACAGCTAAAACAGCTGGACAGAAAACTCAAAACTTAAGCCGGTTATAAGATGACGATGTGCTGATTAGTTTTAGAGTCAAATCGTTCAAGAGAAACAGGCACTCTAGAGGAACCCTCAAATACCGCTTTAACTATTAATTCTTTTCGTCAATTGCTATTGTATTGACCTATTTTATGATCAAAAAGATAAGCATCAGAACAGTAGATTATTACTGAAATGTTATAGAATTGTTCGGGTAACTTGTTCCCTAATTTTACTTTGCCTTTAAATATCTATAATCCTGTTTGCTTTGGACTGCCTTTATGTTACAGGCAATTCCATTTTGCCTTTTGTGCTCCACAGAGCTTGATTGTTATTGAATAACATTTTTTGAGAATAAATCTTTTATTTTACAAAGTATATATGAGGCCCTTTTTGAGACTAGCTGGAGTTTCTGACAGGACTTCCTCCTGTAGTGTGCATTTTTGGAAGTGCTTGGTGAACTTTTTTGGACTTGAGTGCTTTGGAACTTCTTGTTCTTGACAAATAAAACCTGGTTGCAGGGCCATATGACTGTAAGGGAAAAGGTAACAATGGGCAACTGAGCAGTTCTGCTAGCCTGGTTACTGGATTGGGAGAGGTTACAATGTTGCTTGGCAGACTAAATTGAAAACTGCAGTTCTCATCTGAGTGTTTAAGAGTTACAGTACATGAACCCACAGATTTCTAGGTAACCTATTTTGGTGGCAATCATTTTATGGTCCCGTAAAACAAATATGTTAATGTATTAAAAAAGAGTTCTTGTTTAAATTTCCTAGGGCAATAATGGTGCTAATAGATTTGTGAGTTACTTCTCTAAGGGAAGTACTACTGAACCTTGACTAATATGAATTACATGCAAAACTGGGTCACGTTCCTAGTATTGTATGCTATACAAAAATGTCCATTTATTTTAATTATAATTTTGCACCAGACTTGTATCTGCTGTATATGAGCTCTCCTACAGCTACAAAAGGGAGTTTAGTACAATATATTGTGGAATGTCCTGGTGCGGAGCTCTATAACTTAGTTCTGTGCTGGCATCTGATTATGCAGTGATGAAGTGTTTTCTTGGAAAAGTAAGATTACTGCACTTGCCATAAATGAGAATAGGCACATGCACAAGATTCTTTAATAAGAATACTGTGGGTAGCCATGACTCTAGGATGGCAGTAATAACTACAGAGGCAGGGGGGAAGTGTGTACAATATTTGCTCTCTTTTTTCATTTTGGCTCTGTCATTTTTTTTCCTTTTAAACTATAAAAATTGCCTGTTTTATGTTTCAGAATTGCTGCTGTCACAGAGGAATCTATTCTACCCGTGCTGCTAGAACAATTTTGCAATATATCTTATTCAAGAGTAATCATCTGTGTCAGCCACCAATCCCGATCATGCAGTGGTATTTTGTAAATCCTTCAGTGGCATGTGCTTTCACATCATTACCAAAAATAAATTTATAGAACTGACAGAATCATTTGTATGATTATACACTGAGAATTATGACAAAGGAGAATGATAAAAGCTGCACAATAAACGTAATGTTTTGTTTTGTCATGTTTTGATGAAAATTGTACTTTTATATAAAAAAAATAAGTTTAATGATTTAAATATAATTTTTAATAAAGCTGGAGAATTTTCAAGGGAGTATGTTTTCATTCAGACTTTGAATTTACCGTTAACTTCAATGATTTAACTGGTGTAACTGTCACATATGTTGGTTATTTTCTCACTATTGCTGTTCTAACAGCCAGTTGAGGCATATAACATAATGAACAGGCATATTTAATATGTCCAATTATTAAAATTAAGTGAGTTCCATTAATTAAGAACTCAGGAGGAATAGAAAGCAGAGGGCACCTACAACTTACAAATATAAAAGCAGCAGCCATCTATTACAATTTGTCACAAGTTATTAGGAATGTAGGCTTTCTGGTGAATCAGGTGAGCTTTTTATATCAGTAGTAACTTTCACGAGTCATGCTTAAAAATGAATGGCAAAGGACTCATTAACAGTCTGTTGTAAGGTAACATTGTTAGATGGGGTCATCTATCCATCCACTTATACATTTTATAATCTTATCTATCCAGTGCAAGACTGACAGACACTGAAGCCCCTCTTGTAAGCATTAGGCACACGTCCATCCCAGGGAACACTCATTCACGCACACACATACACACACATGCCATGGCATATTAGTGTCCCTGATTAGCCTGATGGATAGAAATACACTAAATCACACTCTCCAATAAATCAAATATGGAATCAATTGCTGAATTCTCAACTTTTCTTATTTCACAAGGTGCCTTATCTAAAAATGTATTGTTGTTTGGTGATTTCAATATCCAAATGGATTCTTCTAACTGCCCTCTTGCTGCTGAATCCTGCTTGACTTAAAATGTCATGATTTCACACGACATATCATCTTCTTCACCCAAAAGGGCACACACTTGATTTGGTTTGCATCTTTTTAGAGTATGCCCATTCTACTTTTCTCAAAATTTATTTCATAGTTTTTGACCATATAGCTGTTAGTTTTAATATTACTGTACAGGCAAACAATCTAGCCACCTTTTGGGGGGCACATCAGCCCAACTTGGTGCCAGCCCCAAGCCCAGATAAATTGAGAAGATTAATGTCAGGAAGGGCATCTAGCTGAAAAACCTAACCAAAACTTTAATGATGGAATCAATCCAATCAGCTTGAGAAGATTCTAGGGGATAACCCGTAGGTGACACACAGGGGCCTCTCCTGACCCCTTGGAAAAGTGAGCAAGGGCTACTGGGCAAAAGGCGGGCTCAGCTAAAGAAGTTAGTTAGTCCAAAAGAAGCAGAAGAAGAAGAAGACAGAAGAGAGGAAATTTAAAGGCAAGTTAAAGGTAAGAGTGAGGACAATGCATGTTGGCACAATAATTGGGAAAGGAAGAGAGTTTGAAGATTTAATGGAAAGGAGGAAAGTGAGACTGTGGTGTGTGCAGGAAACTAGATGGAAGAAAAATAATGAAAGAGAATTGGGAGGATGCTTTAAGTTGTTGTACAATGGAGCAAATAAGCAAGGGAACAATGGAAAAATGTAGGTATAGTAGTATCCAAAAAATTAAAAGATAGTCTTATCAGTGTGAATAGGAGGAGAGATTGGGTGATTAGTGTCAAGCTGGGCTTTGGCGAGACTGTAGTTAATATCATTTGTGCATAAGCTCCTGGACTGAGGTGTTAGGAAGAGGAAAACGATGTTTTCTGGACACAAATGGATGAAGAACTGAGGACAGAACAAGACAGAAAAATGTGATTATTGGTGGTGATCTAAAAGTACATGTGCGAAAGAATAGAGAGATGATAGAGAGGGTACATGGAGGGTGGTGAGTAGAGAAGAGAAATGGGGAAGGGGAGGGGATAGCAGATTTTGCCATGGCATCTGGTTTGGTCATACTTAACACATTTTTTGAGAAGAAAGTTAATCACCTTATGATTTACAGTAGTGGAAGAAGGGGAATCTAAAGAAGATCTCATTTGAAAGAGATAAAGAATTGTAAGGTCATAAATGGAGAAAGTGTGACAGTGCAGCATAAAACAGTGGTGATGAACTAGGATATCAGAATCAGCAGGAGATTAAAACCAGAGCAAGCCGCACCAAGGATACAGTGGTGAAGATTAAAAGAGAAATGGCTTAAGAACAAGTTTAGGAAGAAAGGTTTAAGTGAAGTGAAGTCATTTGAGAGTGTGGAGGAATGGTTGGAGAAGAATAGCAAAGTTGAAGACTTGTTGGATAGGATGACAGGAAGTAGCTGACCTCTGGACAAAGAAGACATGGTGGTGCAACAGAGAGGTGCAGGATGTGGTAAGGGCTAAGAAGGAGACAAGCAAGAAATGGTACCAATCAGGGAAGGAGGAAGATAGAGAAATATATATATATAGATAAACAAGGAGGCAAAAAGGGCAGCAGTAAGAGCTGTGGGAGAAATTTAACATCTTATTAAAGAAAAAAAATCCTCTAACAGGATAAATTAGTAATCAGGCAGGAGAAAAGCTCTTCATTGTATTTTTTAATTACTCCTCAGCAAAATACCTTAGATGGAGCATTCTTGAAAAGCAGTCTGTTAGAGCATGGTCAGAATGATCAAAGAAAAAAAGAATAGAGGTTCGTTTTATAAACTATTGAATTTACATACAGTGTCAATCAATGCATACATTTACTCTGGTTGGTTCGTTGGTATACACCCAAATAACTTATATAAAATAAAAGTCTATTATATTATTTTCTTGTTCTTTTACCTTTGAGTCGAGCCGCCACCCTTGAAATTTCTGTCCATATAACACTGTCCATTCTTTTTTTTTTTGCAGGACATCTGCTGATTTCTTAGTCATTTCTTAGTCATCTTTCAGTACATTTTGTTGTTCACTTCACCTTTATCTGGTTTCTTGATATGCCTTCAAAGGTTTCTGACATTTATTAACCCTTTATGCTATTTCTTTAAGATTAATGCTATGTTACCCTAAAATTATTCTACCATAGAGCCATGGCACAAGCTTTGGAGGAGATTATGAAAAATTGGAGACAAAATAGAAAGAATGACTTTTAGAATAGTGAAGACTAGGACCAAGGTTGGAAAGGATTTTACTGAGATAAAACAAACAAAATATGAGCAAGGCGTGGTCTTGAATGAGTAAGACAGAATCAAGAACAGATGGAAGAGGTACTTTGAAAAGCTGTTGAATGAAGAAAATCCAAGGGAAGTATTTGGGGATGGAGTCCCAAATGGGGGAAGAGAGGAAGTAAAGGAGGCTCTGAAAAGAATAAAAAAAGGAAAGGGCAACACGATCGAATGAAATACCAGCAGAAGTGTGGAAGAGTTTAAGAGAAGAGGGAGAAGATGTGTCTTGGGATCTAATACAAAAGATCCATTAACAGGAGAGAATACTGTAGGAGTGGTAGAACAGCGTGATTGCACCCAATTATCAGGAGAAGGGTGAGTTACAGGATTGTGGAAACTATAAAAAGGTAAAGCTGATGTCACATAAAATTAAAATTTGGGAAATGGTTATAGAGAGAAGGCTTAGGAAAGAGACCGCCATAGGGAAGAATAAGTTTGCTTTTATGCTTGGGAGAGGAACAACTGATGCATTCTTTGCATTGAGATAGCTCATAGAGAATAACTGAGAAAAACAGAAAGGTTTGCAAATAGTGTTGATTAATTTGTATAATGCTTATGATAGAGTGCCACATCAAGAGGTCTGAAGATGCGTGAGAGTACCAGAGGTGTATGTGAGGATTGTCCAGGATATGTATGAAGGAGGGAGGATCAGCATTAAAAGAAGTGTTGGGGTAACAGTCAAGATTCCAGTTAGAGTAGATCTGCACCAGGAATCTACTTTAAGTCCTTACCTCTTTGATCTGGTTATGGATATGTTGAGCCATGTGGTAAAAGATCAATCCCCGTGGTGTATGCTTTTTTATGATGACATTATTTTGTGTAGCACCAGAAAAGAGGAAGTGGATAGGAAGTTGGAAGAATGGAGAAGGGCTTTGGAAGATAAAGTATTAAAGATAAATAGAAAGAAGACAGAATGCATGAGGTTTAATATTGATCAAGATTCAGAAGTTAGCCATGAGGGGAGACCTATTGTAAAGAGTAGATAAATTTAAATAATCTAAGATCAGTGGTAGCCTAAGATGGAAAATTAGATGGAGAGATAACCCATAGATTGCACTGTGATTGGAACAATTGGAAGAAGGTATCAGGAATATCGTGTGATCAAAGAATTAAGGCAAAAGTTTAAAGGTACATTTTTTGAGACAGTGCTAAGACTAGCAGTGATGTATGAAGCTGAGACATGGGCAGTAAGGAGAGAGCATGAAAAGTAGCTAGATGTGACAGAAATGAGAAT
The DNA here is from genome assembly GCA_026402145.1 of Polypterus bichir lapradei. Lineage (NCBI taxonomy): Eukaryota > Metazoa > Chordata > Cladistia > Polypteriformes > Polypteridae > Polypterus > Polypterus bichir. The sequence goes on from JANRMT010062854.1 coordinate 8,084,441, forward strand.
GTTGAGATGGGTGTGTATAGTTACAGAAAAGAACAGAATAAGAAGTGAGACAATTGGAGGTACAATAAAAAGTGAAAGAGATATCTAAAAAAGTATAGGAATGTAGGTTGAAGTGGAATGGGCATGTGATGAATAGAGATAATTAATATGTGGGCAAAAGAGTGATGAGAATAGAAGTACAGGGGGACAGAAAGCAAAGAGGCTGAAATGGAAGTGGATGGATAGAGTAAAAGAAGATTTGAAGGAAAAGGGTTTAACTGGATCTGGTGTGACTTAATGCTTTAGTATGAGTTAAAATCCAGGCTGTTTCTTTTAATCATAGTGCGCCCTGGCATATGCAAGTGTTTCTTGCTATGAAAACACCTATTCATCACCTGGAATAAAACTGGTCTATCTGGACATGCCCCAGCCTTTGCTGACTGTCTTGAGAAATATAAAGAAGCTCTTTCATTTGTCAGATACTTGCACATGTGCACAAATCATTTTTTTTGTCTAAACTAAAATTATATTCATGCGGTTTTAATGAATATCTACTATAGCTGCAGCCCAGGGAAACTGCATTGAAAACTGTGCATAGATTAACGAGCAGAAGAATGCTAAGAGGTCCATCATTAGTAGCACATGGGAGATCTTTTGTGATTTTTACAAATGCCATTTCAGTCCTCTGTTTAGCATGGAAACTTGACTGAAACGGTTCAAAAGGATTATTACAACTGTAACGCACAAGCCGTTGATATGCAACAATGTGCTCTAAAATTTTAGCTAAAAAAGGAATGCCTTTTCTGTGTTTTATAATTTTTCCTGTATTTTCTATATTTCTATCTTGGAAATAAATGTTTGTTATATGATATTGTTTAATATTCCATGTGTTGTTTTGTCAAATGTAATGCTGCATTTTAAGAGATCTAAAGAGCAACTTTAAGAAATCAAAACTAAGAGGAGCTATATGAGAAGGTCAGGAACTCTGAAAGGGCTTCCGCACTGCGGTAGCAGGCAATTCCTCAGTGAACTTTTGAGGTCTGAGCTGCCACATGCACGAAGAATCAGGATTGGAGCCCCAGATCCTAGGCAAAATTATTAACAGGAAATTATTAACAAATAAACATGGGACGCACTCTTGACCTGCTGTAGGCAGCAGTGAAGTACAGAATGACAACAAAATTGATGGCCATTATGAGCAATGCAGCACATCCTCTGAATGCCACACTGACACTACAAATTTTTTGCCAACAAATTATTCATCAGAAGTTTGTCAAGAAATATCCTAACCATAATGTTAACTGGTCAGTAACTGTTTATTTCTTGTGATATCGCATGAGATGACTAGAATAACCCATATCTGGCCTCTATAAACATTTCTTCAAGGCACTTAGCCATTACGTGTATTTATTAAATTCCGCTACAACCAGACCTAATTCAAATTAATGATCAGGTTTGCTAATGGTGTAATGCAACAAATAAATGGGTGTACTGGATGTTTCCACATTTTTTAAGTCAGACACATTCAATACGTAAAGTTGCTAATTTCTAATAAGAAGTGAAACTATTCAAAGTTGGAAAGTGGTTATATCATTTTAAAAGTGTTTAGGGTGAGGTCCTGAAACAGAGGGGACAAGCTATTAAATGTGACAGGGTTAGCAGTAACAAAATGGGTAATTACATCTTCATATACTCAAAAAAATATTTAGCAATAAATTTTGTTTATAAACAGAGGTTTTTGTAACAAAAGTATGTATTTCCTGCTGGAACCAACTTCCATCCATCCATCCGTTATCCAACCTGCTATATCCTAACTACAGGGTCACGGGGGTCCGCTGGAGCCAATCCCAGCCAACACAGGGCGCAAGGCAGGAAACAAACCCCGGGCAGGACGCCAGCCCACCGCAGGGCACACACACACACACACACCAAGCATACACTAGGGTCAATTTAGAATAATAGTCTAAATTTGGAAACTCATTAAATAAAATGAGTATTCATTAAGCATTTATATTCATTTCCTAATGTACTTGAGCATTGGACTGCTTAGGTAATGTCAAAAATTCAGCTTGGTTCTTAAGTTTGAAGGTTGATAAGTCATTCAGAATGCTACAATAATAGCATGCAGTATTAGGGAACAGATTCATTTATCTAACTTTGTTTGTATTGATTTATATTGTGAGAATGTTATTATCTCTGAGAGGTGCTGCATTTTGATTTATTTCTTTTCACAAAACTCATTGCATGGACGTATTATGCTGTCATTATTGTTTTCAGCTTGACCCATTTTTTTCTGCAGTGCAAATCAAAATAAAGTGATACAGTGAATCTGGAGTTTATCTGTATTTTCATTGCCATGTTATATGATAAGGTAAAAATTAAAAATAACACTGACAGAAAAACTTACTTTTTTTTTTAGATTGTGAAAACATTAAACAATGGAAAGGGTACGTTTTCAGGTAAAGAGAATAAAAGTAAAAATAATCAGCCATCAATATATGGTTTAAATATTTTTTAAATATGTTTTAAATATATTAATATTCATCATGGTTTCAAGTATTCTATATTATACAGCTTAATACACATATGTTTTAGTTTTTTTTATTTTGCCTATTGGATGGAACCTAAACTATTTATAATATTGGGAAGGGCAAGAAATCTTAACAGATCTTTAAAATTAATTAAGGCATAGAGCTATAAAGTGGTACTGGCAGGTTAAGGACTTGCTAATCAGAATTTGAATTCAGCATTATGAGCAATCAGTTCTCCTCCCTGCATAGCCTTAGCAGGCTGTATTTTTATGATTTCATGTTTCAAGACAGATAAGGCAGTCTGTTTTGCTAGCACCTGACTCCTGTCACATTTGATTTTGTTTTGTACCATAGCATTCACAACACCACTTAATATAAGTTTGGGTCATGGGGATGAAGAGCCTATCCTGGCAGCACCGGCCAAAAAGAAGGAAACACCCTGACTCAAAGTCAGTGACCGACCAATTTGGATTGACCAGCTCGCCTACCCTGCATATCTTTCTGAAAGTGGGAGGGAAAAGTCTGCTCATCCATGGGAAGAGCAGGCAAATTCCACTCAGACAATCACCAGGCATGGGATTCAAACCCAAGAATCAGCAACCCTACCCACTGTGGTACTGTGCCAGCCTCAATTTATTTAAGTCTTTAAAAATGTACCCAGGTAAAAATAAAATATACTTACCTGTACGAAAAATATACTTTAATATCAGAAAGTACATTTCTAATACATGATTGTTTTTGTATGCTAAAAATAAGTGCAAAGAAAATATAATACAAAAATACTAATTAAAAATACATTTAGTACTTCAGTGTACGTAATCTAAATATGTGAGTTTGCACTAATACTTAAATTGATATTAAGTGTGCTCAGACAAAGTGTACCACCCCTAAAATATATAAAAATGTGTTATTAGTGCATTACGTAATACTGTGCTATGCATGCTTTAAATATACATTCAATTTTGGTGTACCTTCATACACTATTATTAAGTTCATTTTAAATGTATTTTACTGCACTTCTGGAATATAATATACAAAATGTATGGTATGTTTGAGTTGTAAATACATTTGAAATATATCAGAAATATGTTTTCAATGTATTATCATTGCATTTTGATTGAAATATAAGTATATTTCCTATATATTATAAGTGTATTCACAAGTCTCTAAAATGTGGATTCAAATATACTTCAAGTAGAAACAAAGTTAATTTATGAAAGTATAGAAATAATAAAAAAAAGTGTACTTAAGCATATTTAAGCACATCTTAATGGTGTCTCAAAATAGCACATAATCAGAAATTATATACGGTAATTACCGGTAATGGCGCACTGCACGAATACACTTGAGCATTCATAGTTTTCATCCTCTTTCTCTGTGCATTTAGCATCCATTTGGTCAGAGGTTGATGTGTTTGCTGCTTCCTGATCAGCTCTTCTTTTCCCCACCCTAGCGGCCCGCTTCCCCTCTTCTTCCATTGGCATCTTTTCGCGTTAAAACGGATTAAGTCAGTGTTTGTGTTGCAGTTACTTAGTATGTTTTCTTTAATCTTTCACTTAAGTTGGCACTTAAGTCTTCACCCTGCCTCAAGAATGATTTAAGATATGAAGAGGCAGGGAAAGTGACGGCAAAGGTAGTAGGGATGAGAACGGCGCCTGTACACATGTGCTGCATGCTGAGAGTTGATTCTACGATAAAATAAAATAAAAAGAGGAATAACCTGGGCGGCACGGTGGCGCAGTGGTAGCGCTGCTGCCTCACAGTTAGGAGACTCGGGTTTGCTTCCCAGGTTCTCCCTGTGTGGAGTTTGCATGTTCTCCCCGTGTCTGCGTGGGTTTCCTCCCACAGTCCAAAGACATGCAGGTTAGGTGGATTGGCGATTCTAAATTGGCCCTAGTGTGTGCTTGGTGTGTGGGTGTGTTTGTGTGTGTCCTGTGTTGGCTGGGATTGGCTCCTGCAGACCCCCGTGACCCTGTGTTTGGATTCAGCGGGTTGGATGATGGATGGATGGATGGAATAACCTTGGAGGTCAATCATCACCCCAAAAGCAGATAGTAGACGTCACGTAGTATATGTGTACCAAATTTCAGGTCAATAGGTCAAACTGTTTGCGAGCTACATGTCATTTAAAATCCTGGACAGACAAACGAACATCCGGTAGCGTATTATATAAGAAGATTAACTCATACTAATTCACCCTAACCTTAATTACTTTGGGATTGGTAGCATATTTAAAAAAGGCATAAAGTGGCCAGTCAGCTCTGGTGTATGACATGGGTAGTTACCCAGTTACCCACTATTGCACTATTTACAAATTATACGAATTTGTATACTTTTGTATGTTTACTTATACAAAGTGGCAGAAAACTATATGAAGCTCTCAGCAATGTTCAGGTATGGTAAGTAGACCCTCATAAATTACAATGTCTGATCATTTAACAGTGAAATATAAGAGATTTATATAGGCTTTTTTCACATTTAAGTAAAAGAAAGGGTGAGCTATGTAGTGTGCCTTAAAAGTAGCATGTAGAAGTTATCTTCTAAAATATACCTTAAGCACATTTTGAACCACAGTAAATAAAACAATCCATCAGTGTTTTTTCTTCACTAAAGTGACATAACATTCTAGAGCACATTCTCACCTCCTTTCTACCCACATCACCACTTACACAATGACCTGGGCACTATCTGTATACTCCACTTCCAACAGTGGTTTCCCACCAAGATATTCTGGTTATATCCAAATCAAATACCATGGATCACATAGAAGGACAAAATATTTTCTAGCTGGTAATGTAGTTTGAAGGCACTAGTTTTTGGCACACATGGTATATGCTGCAAGTTGTCATTTATTTTAAAAGGAATGCAGTGAAATAACCAACACAGACCCCTCACATCAGTTGTTTTTATGTTCAAAACATGGAACCTTTTCTCAAGACATCCTATTAAGGGATTGCGCACTCCTAATAAATGAGCTTGATATGCTCAGGGCTCCATTAATGGAAACAAACTGCAAATCTGATCTGTGCGAAATGGCCTTTCACTCTGCATCTGTAAAAGCATCACACATCAGCTAAAACCAGTACAACAACAACAACAACAACATTTATTTATATAGCACATTTTCATACAAAAAAATGTAGCTCAAAGTGCTTTACAAAATGAAGAACAGAAAAAATGAAGACACAATAAAAAATAAACATAAGTCAACATTAATTAACATAGAATAAGAGTAAGGTCCAATGGTCAGGGTGGACAGAAAAAACAAAAAAATTACTCCAGAGGCTGGAGAAAAAAAAATAAAATCTGTAGGGATTCCAGACCAAGAGACCGCCCAGTCCCCTCTGGGCAATCTACCTAACATAAATCAAAAAGTCCTCTTTGTATTTAGGGTTTTCATGGAAGGACTTGATGATGATGGTCACGTAGACTTCTGGCTTTCAGTCCATCAATGTTGGAGCATCATGATGCTTTGAGTAGGTGGTGGTGGTGCAGACCGTCACCACAAAGAAACCGGAAAAAGAAACAGAAGAGAGACTAGGGTCAGTACTTCTAAACATGTTTTGTCAACATTTACAGCTTTCTTTCACTCTCTGCCCCGATATCCATTCTCAACCCATTGTGTCGACAAAAGTCGACATCCACCCTAAAAACATTAACTTCTCTGTTGTACTTGCATGCTTTTAAAAGAACACCATACTGATATTGCCAAGAAAACCAAAAGTAACATACCTGAATGACAAATGAGCAGAGGTGCTAACTTGTGTAGCCATGAATTGTCTGGAAAGAATAGTAAACACTCAAACAAACAGGTCTACTCAGGGCTCTTTAGGTCGACTTCATTTAGCCTACCAAAGTAACAGGTCAGTGGATTACGCCATATTGTGAATACGCAGATAACACTGATCAGTTGAATTTCCTTTCTGCTATACAGAGATAAAATATTACTCAATCCCTATTTCACATTGTTCATGCTCACTTTTGAAATTCTCCCCGTTTTTTCCTTTTATATTGTCTTCCAATTATTTTACTTCTACCTTGAAAAAACAACACAAATACGTATTCCATACTGTGCTCTACTTACGGCAACATAAACATGAAAATGAAAGTTGAACATATGACTGATTATGGATCCACAAAACATTAATTTTGTTGATGAAAAGTTAGAGACCAGGTTTCATTAGTTTCACTAGTGCAGCAGGGTAAGCTGCTGTTTTTATGATATTGAAGATAGTCTCGGGGTGTGTTTGTCTTCAATTTGGCAGTTATGCTTCCATTTGGTAGTGTAATACTCTTCTTTCAACTCCGATTCACCCTTCTGGGCAGATGTCATGACAACAAAATGGAACCACAGAGGGAGGCACAGTAGTCTTTTCCCCTTCCAGGCTAGTTTTATTTAGGCTTGCGTTGCACAATTACACAGAATTACACAGACCTTCAAAGGCAGGAAGTATAACAGCAGACACGAGACAAACAAGCCACTTTAAATTGAGAAGCATACTTTAAGCAGGGGTGTCGCACTCCGGGCTGCAGTGGCTGCAGGTTTTCATTCTAACCCTTTTCCTAATCAGTGACCAGTTTTCACTGCTAATTAACTTATTTTCCTTTCATTTTAATAGCCCAGTTTTAAGGATTCAGTCCTCTAAATTGATTCTTTTCTCCATTCAATGGCAGTCAAACAGAAATGAGACATTAAACTAGCCAACTAATGACCAGCTAAATTGGAACGTCAAACTTCAACCAATTTCACTCCAACCAATTTCTTAATCAAAAGTCGATTCCTGCTGTTAATTAAACCCGTTATTTAATTCCATTACTTGTTGCTGCTCTTATTCTGCCACAGCAGACATTTCCAAAACTGTGGATATTCCTTTTTATCTAAGAACACTGTCAAAATGTTTTGGTGACCTGAGCAGATTAACCTTACAGAGACCTTCACCTTTCTTTATTTTCAGATAATGTGGTTAGCTGGTCACACGGCAGCTTGTTTTGCGTCTCATTATTGTTAGGCTGCTAATTAAGGGAAAAGAAACAAGTAAGAGGTCCAAGTCAAGTTAATTAAAACTAAGGCAAAAGAAGTTATTTAGCAGCAAAAACTGGTCACTAATTAAGAAGATGGTTAGAATGAAAACACTCCAGGACCAGAGTTCGACATCCATACTTTACAGAAATGTGCTTGACAGAGGGAGGACTGGTCACTAGAAGTTCAGACACATGAGGATACCGAGGAAAGGTTCTGAAGGTACATGTAAGGCAAGAGATATCAAATATTTTTAAAGCTATTCTATTACCTGTATTAGATGGGTAACATATGTAGCGGACATTTAAAATCACCCCCATTTCAATGATTAAATAGGATCCCCTCTCATCCAAACTATTAAACAGCAGCTTACATTGCGGCTCTGTCCACTATGGAAATAAGTTGTCTGTGAAGATATTTCGTTTTTTTATGAATTGCTCTTCTGAGCTCTCCTCAGCTACACACGGATCTACAAAGCATTCATTTTGATGATGAAAATTTAGAGACCAGGTTTCACTAGTGCAGCAGAGGTCTGCTATCTAATAAAATATAATAAAATACTGTTAGCTGCTGTCTTTATGGTCTTGAAGACAGTCATGGGACACGCTTTTTTTCAATATGGCAGTTATGCTAGAGCCACTCACTAGGACATTCTGTAGGTCTTCTTCTGACCCCAATTCACTCTTCTGGGCACATGTCATGATAATGAAAAGGAGCAACAGGCAGAGGCACAATAGTCTTTTCCCCATTCAGTGTAGTTTTATTTTGGCTTGTGTTACACAATTACACAACAACAACAACATTTATTTATATAGCACATTTTTATACAAAAAAAATGTAGATCAAAGTGCTTTACAAAATGAAGAATAGAAAAATAAAAGACACAGTAAGAAAACAAAATAAGTCAACATTAATTAACATAGAATAAGAGTAAGGTCCGATCCACACAGACTTGCTGCAGATCAACAGCATATCTTCAAAACTGCCGGCCAACTCCCTTCTATAACCCCCTGTGTTATCATAGTGACTTTTCACCCTGGCTCTCAAAAAATTACAAAAATTACATATATACTTAATATTATTTTTTTTTCTTCTAAATTATGTGTTAAAATGCTAAGATGTGTGTGTGTGTATGTGTCCAGTTCCTACAAGCTTTCAATTGATCAGTTTGGCTTTGATTATGTATTTAAAAGAGGAAATGCAAGTGTTAGACACACAAGAGGGAGTAAAGGTATAGAAGAGTCACCTTCAAAGACAGGAAGTATAAAAGCAGACACGGGACAAGGCATCTCAAAATGACAGTGTGTGAAGCAGGCTTTACATCAGGGGTCCTCAATCACAGTCCAGGGGGGCTGCAGTGGCTGCAGGTTTTTGCTCCAACCCAGTTGCTTAATAAGAATCACTTATTGCTCAAGTAACACTTCTGCTTCACTTTAGTTGTCTCGCTCGTTAAGATTTTGAACCCTTATTGGTTATTTTAGTCTTAAACAGCTGTATTCTTGGTTTTTATTTGCTCCTAATTAGCAATAACATGCAAATGACAAAAGAGAGCAGCATTTCTCCATTTAGCATTTTACCATTGACACCTGTGTGTATTTATCATGCACTATTGGGTTTAATTAAATACTTGGAAGGAAAGTAAAGAGGAAAAAAGTGAAGGACTGAGAATTACTCATCCATTTTAGCCTTCAAATCATTTGGATGATATCCTTAGAAAAGAGAAGAAAATCCAGGATATGAGAATAACCTGACATAGCAGAGTTAAAGCACTAACAAGCCATGAAATTCAATTATTGGCAAGAATTGCTTTCTAATTAAGCAACCAGGTTAGAACAAAAACCTGCAGCCCTCCAGGACTGTGATTGAGGACCCCTGCTTTACATGAATGTGCTCGACAGAGGGAGGGAGCGCCAGTCACAAGACACAGGTGGACGCAGAAGAAAGGAGCTGAATGTACATGTAAGGCAAAGAGATATCAAATATTTTTAAACCTATTCTATTACCAGTCTTAGACAGGTAACATGGCTAGTGGTAATATAAAATCAACCCCATTTCAATGATTAAATGAGCCCCCCCACAGTAGCCTACATCGTCAGTGTCTTCAAACAAGCCTGTCTGTGAAAATATTTAATTTTTTAAAGAATTGTTCCGGGCTCTTGTCAGCGACAGACATGAGTCCCCTATTCTTGTTAAAAGTCTCCCTGGTATTTTATTTTTTTTTAAAGTTGACTCATCTTTCATAAAACTAACATATATTCTCTATTTCTTTAAAACACCATCTATTAGAACAGGGTGAAATGAAAAGAAAAAGACTAAGAATAACAGAAAATGTAATGTGATTTTTTTACTTTGAATGTTAAGAACAAACTTAGTGCAAATGATGTGAGAGAACATGATCTCCTCAACAGCATTTTTTATACTTAAAACTTTGTCTGAAGTAAAATGATAATGATAACACAAAGTGTTTGAGATTCTGAGAAAGTCCCATTTCTTTGATGGAAAAACTCAAAATGATTTAGAAGAAGGCACTGTATCTCTGTAATAAATGTATTTATACAAGTCAAAATTAAGCCATTATTACCAGATACAAATGTTATTATCTCCTCAAAAGTTCCCGGCGGAATGGTGGCTCTGAGGCTAGGATTCTACACTGATAATTGAAAAGTTGCCAGTTCAAATCCCGTAAACGCCCGAAGTGACTCTACTCCGTTAGGCCCCTGAGCAAGGCCCTTAACCTACAATTGCTCCACCCTGGGTATGACGTTAATCTGCATCCAGCCCTGCATGTAGGCCCTCCAACGTGCAGGGAAAAACCTGGGGGTTGGTGGCAGAAATGGCACTCCAGCCACCATAAAAAACCTCACAATGGTTCCATTCCTTCTGAACTAGTGTGGTGCTGAGATATCACCTGTTGCATGGCTGCACTCAGGTCCTAATCTGCAATTCTGAGTTGGTTTGTCATGTGGTGGGTGCAGCAATGTACTGTATTACCTCTCTCTGTCGAAAGTTCCACAGCAGACAGAGTGTGTTTCTGAGACCAAGTTTTGACTGAGAGGTCTTTAATGTAGAGGCATATCTCTACAACTTTTCATCCATATTGTTTTCATTCTGCTTGTACTTCATTTTTGGCTTTCTAATCATCACTACCTATGTTTTTAGCTTTCTTTCTTCTCTATCATGATTTAAATATTTAAACTTTGTTTTTTTCCTATGCACAGATTAAGTTTATCCAAGTCTGACTAAGGTGATTTTTTTCAACATCCTTTGCCTGCAATTTCTTGATGACCCAATTTTCATAGCCATATCTTCATTTGGAATCAGTTTTAGCATTTCTAATTTTTATAGTACTGATAAGTCTATCAAAGTTTCTTTTCTAGTATGAAATGCTTTGACCTTTCAACCCAGGTAAGTGACAGTTTTAATAAGCTTTGCATTATTTCTTCAACATAATCTTGGTTTTTGACTAGTAGGTCATCATTTACTCTCTCCTTTTTAATGTTGTTTGTGAGACTTTTAAAAATGATGATTATACAGTCACCAACATATAACTAAAGCAGTTAAAGCTTGTTTAAAATTTTGCTCCCACCTTCTGTTTCTATCAGTCCAAATTGCTTTATTATTCTCTATGTATGCATCAATGCATGAGAAGGCAGCACAGTAGCCTGCCAATTAAACCATTTTCTTCTCATTTCACTCTATTGTGTCTGAGTTACTATATATACATGTGCACAGTGGAGGTTGAGTGACCAGCAGGCCTAGATCATTCTGACTTTCATGATGCAGAAACTGATTACCATCAGACTTAACTATTTCATTTGCTTGTTTCTGTCTTCCGACAGTATGTGACTCTAAAAAAAGAAGTTTTTTTTTCATGGTTTGACTGGCACTTTCCCCTTAGCCTACTTATCAAACCCCACCCATGCACTAAAACCTTGTAATGAAACCCTGAGAAATGTTTGTTGGTCTTTTAAATTAGTCACAGTGATGCATCATTGTTTGCACTTACATTACATGTTGACACCAATGTGTACTGTATGTCAGAAGACACAAAGGTCAAAAGCTAGTGACTAGTAGTGATGCGTGAACTCCACTGTGATAGCTTCGCTTTGAATTTGGAGAAATCACGGAAGTGTTTGAGAATATAAGTCAATGGGGAAGGACTAATTGAACTAGACTTGACTAAATTATGGTGCAATCATCTTTATACTGTCCCTGAGGGCTAGTCTGCCAACTATATTGACTGATTACTCTGGTCAGAAAAGGTGACCTGAGCTGTGCAGCAGCAGTGCCATTGTGCCTCCATGAGATAAAGAAGAAAGTACACAGTCAGAGATGTGCAATCATATATTTCTTCAAAGTAGAGTGGAAATGCAGAAATCATAACCAAAAGTCAGATAAAATACGTAGGTCTTTTAAAGGTAGAAAATTGAAAGTGGTGTATCGTGTTCTATTTTTTGAAGTCGCACTGAAGTCTCTCCAAACTGTCTGTGCTGATGCTTTAAACTTTTTTGAAACATCTTGTAAGTAGTAATGAATCTTTTGTTATTATTATTTCATAGAGTCTCCTGTGTTTGGCAGGGGTTTGGAGTTTGGTGTCAGGCTCATTCAAGGTTTGTTTTCACTCTCGATGTGACTAATTATATATGCATAGGGCACGAGCCTCTTTCTCTTATATTGATGTGGAACCTGAAGATCTACCTGGACATTTGCGGACAAGCAGAGTGGGGAGACCTGGGGGCGCACCAGCCACCCCAACACAACACAGACAGGCAGAGGAACAAGTTCTAGCACAATACAGGCTTTATTCAGAGTGGGAAACATTTTTCTGTTGTCTCCCACCTTCAGCACCGTACAACAAGCACCACTACAGCACACAGTCCTGTCTTCTCTTCTCTCTCAGTTCCTTCCACCTCCCCTCCTCCCTCAAGTTTTGTCCGCTTCCACCTGACTCTGGCTTCTTTTATAGGGCACCTGGACCCCCAGGTGTCCAGTGATCTTCTTCCAGCGGCAATTCCAGGTGTGGCAGCAGTCCAGGTAAGAAGGGTTTGGCTGTTCCCTTTGCACCCCCTGGTGGCCATGGACACTGGCAGTGTTAAGCTTCCATGCTCCAACAGCGTGGCACCATAGCAAACCAGGGAGCTGCTCTCTGTCATCCCGGAGGAGGTATTGCCCCGTGCAAGCTCATTTCCCCGGACCTTCCCTTAAGAAGGTGTTCCAGCCAAGTAAGAGTCCCAGCTGTCCATCACACTGCCCCTCCCTCAGTTGAGCTCTGTGGGGCGAAGAGTTGAGTCCCCAGAGGGTTGTCTTCTTTCATGAGAGTCTGCAATTGACCGTTCCCCGGCTTTATCCTGAAAACCAGAAACAACAGAGCGACAGGGAAATGCTATGCGAGCATTGCCTTCTGAGTTCCCTGTACGGACAATGCCTCCAGCTCTGACCCATTAGGTGGCATTTGCAGCACAACCACCCCTTTCCTGGCACGTGCACCCCACGGGTTTGGAAACAATATGAACAATATGAAGTCTTAAATCCTGCCTTATCACCCAAAACTCCATAGGGTCATCAGTGTGCATAGAATCATTTGCACTGATGCACCCCTGGTAGTCACTCATCATGCAGTTCATCCACTGGCAGTGACTGCTGCTATTGCCACCCTGTGTCAGACTGGGTCGTTGAAGCTGCAAAAAGTCTCTCCACAAATCCATCACATGGCCACCACCACAGCTGCTGCTGCTGCTACTGATAGCTCTCTGATGGATTTGTAGAGAGGTAACAGGGAGGCAATGGTGGGCGTACACCTCAAGTTATGCTCCAGCAACTGGGTGTTGGTGTACTGATGCTGTACACTAACAGGAGAGGTAGGGGAGGACATGGAAGAGGAAGAACTGCACACTGGCCACCCCTGCCGGTGAGCTTCTGCAGCTGAAGACTAGTTTCCACTGGCAGACTCTGACACAAGGAGTGCTGGGGATTGGGAACGGGCAACAAATAAAGAAGATGAACCAGTGGAGACCAGCCAGCACTGTCCTGTGCTGCCCTAATTCTGATTCCACAGCAGCCTCTGGTGGTTCTTCACATGATTTATGAGGGGGCAGTACCCATATGGGAACCAGGCTGCCCCTGCATACCTTCTGTCGGCAGAAGTTGCAGACTGCAGTGGCTAGATCCTCTATCAATATGCTAAAATAGACCAAGAAGTGCGACATGCATGGCACCACCCTGGCTGCTTTGGTGGAGGCAACATGTGGCATATCATGAATCTGGGTGTCTTCTGCTGCCTGCCGCCTGCCAGTGGCATTGCCTACCAAAACAGGAGAATGCCAAGCACTGCTCCCTGCTGCTGTTCTTTGATACTGATGCCTCTCCACTTCACTGCCGGAGCTGCTGCTTGGCGACTAGGTACCTGGTCTGTTACTTTCATCCTCCTTCTCTTCCTCTGAGTCAGACTCCAGGTCAACAGAGGCAGCTATAAGAGGAAAATGCAGCTGCTCCTCCCTTGCTGCCAGGGTCTGGTCCTCAGCAGTTGATGCACTGCCCCAACCCCACTGTGTTACTGTAGCTGGTGGAAGCTCCAAGTCCTCATTGTCTTCCTCCCTAAATGTGCCTAGCACCTCCCACAACAGCTCCTGTACATCACTTTCCAGGTCTATCCTTAACTTTATTTAAACTTCTTCCCAGACATCTCCCAAGGTACAGTATGATCAAAGAGCAGGGGAGATTCCTCCTCTGGGGGACTTGTGAAGGCTCTGGAACCCTGGCCACAGCTTGTTGGCTACACAGAGTTGCTTTGGCTGCACAGCTGCTTACTGCTTCTAGTGGCCATCTCCACAAGACTGACAGGTATTGCTGTATCTATCTATCTATTGCTGCACGTGGCTGAGAGGATGTGGATGTATTGGTGGCACTGCACCCTTGATCAACTCCATGGCCACGGCCACGACCAACTCTCCTTCATCTAGCCTTCATGGGTATTGAATAGTGTTTTGAGAGGAAAAATACAAAATAAACAAACACACAAAACAACTGGAGGACAAATACTAGGGTTTTTTTTAACCTCGCAGTACAGCACAGAAAGTGGCCCCCCTATACCCCCTCCCCCGATACACACACACACACACACACACACGTGCATGTGCCTTAAACAACAAATGACGTGGAGGGAACAATAACCACAAACAAAATACAACAAATGGACACAAACTAGAAATAAGAAAAAAAAGAAGAAAAATTAAATCCCACAAGTTCTTTCTTTCTCTCAATCACTCTCTCTCGCTTGCTCACTCACTGACTAGCTCGCTCTTATCTCCACCACTAACAAAGTCCCACAGAGTCTATCATGCAAATGATCAGAATTACACACCTGGGTTTCCTATACAATTTTGGCTGTTACAGCTCTCAGGGATATCGCACTGGCATTGCAAAGCATTATGAGATTCTGGGGAAAAAAAGTTCTCAGAAACCGGCTAAATTATCAGTAAATAACAAGGGCAAATGTGAATGCAAGCAAGACAAGACTAGTGACTAATGAAAAAAGAGCCTAACCAACATGCTTGGGATCGACTCTAGGTACTCCAAATCAATAATAATGTGCTAACTAGCAGCAGTTCTAGAAACTAGAAGTAGCAAATTGATGATAAGAATAGTATGGCAGAATAGTTTAACTTTTAACTAATAGTATTAGAATACTTTAATGTGTATCATGTCAATCAATGTACATTAACTCAAGTAGTGTTAACCTTCTTTTTGTGTGTTTTGGTGTGATGTAGGTCTTAAAAAAACAGATCTGGCCTTGCATTTATTAAAAAAGTACAGTAATCCAAACAAGCAGTGAAAGTAGACTAGAAGAGAAGCAGAGTAAGACTCGAGATTTCCAATACCTAAGATGATAGAATCTGTAATTTCTGGACCCTGGTACACATTAACAATCTTGCAGTGACAGACTACATACAAAATTCTCCTACAGTATATCTTTAAAGGCTCATGCTATAAAAAGTTGGACAATTTATTTTATAACTAGCCTTATTTAGAAAACTGATAAATAATCAATTAAAATTATACACTTTCCTTTTAAATCAAGGAATTAGCATAATATATGCATGCATTATTTGACAGAATGAACATCATTCAGTCTCCCAGCTGAATTGTATGCTGCTTCTGTCATGTCAAATTAAGCACATCATCTTTATGTCATTAACTGTCTCTTAATTGTTCATTAAAAAACAACAAAGCAATCCCTCCAGTTGTATTTTTCTGAGAAGTGTTTAACATCATTGAAACTGTACGGCTGGCTTCAAAGGGAGAAACTGACATTATTGTAAAAATAAAGAATGAGGCAATGAGCAATGCCCAGTGACACACATGCCCACACAAATACCTGTAAACCATGCATACGGACACCACAAGATGTGGTAAGATGCCACAATTAATAATAACAACCATTTTAAAATAATATAAAGTTGCTGTAATGAGGATTAAAAAATGTTCAGAAATTAAAGCATACAAAGGAGAAATGGACTGAGTGAAGAACTTCATAAAGTGTACTTGTTTTCAAAAACATTAATATTCTTTTGCTCATGTGTATTTATAATATCTAGCATTTTATAATTTTAAGTATTATTTTGTTGCAGATAGGGGGCGCTATCGCTCCCTTGAACCCTTGTCCACGACTCCAGACACCAGGAAAAAGTCCAAAGGTTGACTTTATTTAAATGCAACAGTGCACAAAGCACCCTCTCCTCCACTATACTCATACAAATAATCACAATAATACAATAACTCTCCACTACTCCCAGACGTGTTGCCACCCTTCCACCCAGCTCATCTCGCCGTCTGGGAGCTCCCACAGTCCTTCTATACATCCTGACCCAGAAGTGTTCCCAATCCCCAGTCCATGTGATTCTTTATCACTTCCGGGTCAGGTACAAGTCCTTTTCTTCACCCCGGAAGCACGTCACTTCTGTTGTCGTGCTTCCTATGACGCACTTCCGGGTTATAGGACACAAATGATTCTTCGGTCCTCCCTGCAGCTCCCTCTTGCGGCCCCTGTGGTATCCAGCAGGGTCGTGTATAAAAACTACATAGTCCATGATTCCCTGCTGGTCTTCAGGGCACCTCCATACTGCAGGGAGGGCTCCATCTGGCGGCCTGGGGGTATTGGCCGGGATGACAAGCCGGCCATATACCACAATGTCTTTTAGGTGTAATAAGTACATATTCTAAGTGAAAAGGGCAAAAAAAGCTATTTAATTTCAAGGTTTTACTGATATAAATAGCTTAATTTTGCTGTTTACTTAACAACCACGTCTTTAGGAGACTCTTGTAAGTGCTAATTCAGAATGTAAAATTTGTGTTTGGAGTAAGGAGGTGTGAAGTTTCCATTTTTGACATGGTTTAAGAAGCACCGCTTGAACATGGAATACGCTTTCACATTCTGTGACGTCATGAGTGTCGATTTAGTTGATTGATTGATTAGTTTGGAAAAATGAGCAGTCATTCCCTCTTCATGGAGAAAGTTTGGAGGATGAAAGATAGATATTATGAGCTTCAGTGTTAATGAACAATAAAAATTCAACTGATGAGCAAGCAAGTGATACACAGATACACAGAGCAAGCTGTCAAGAAATCAGAAGACATGATGATCTGGCTACACAGAGAACTGACCACAAAGAGCTGACTAGAGACGATGACTTGACCAGAAATTTTGTGTGAGTACTAAGATCATGTGCCCCCTGAATGTGTCTATGATTTTTATCAGCTTTCAGAACCACAGGACAATCCAGGCTGAACTGGTGTGAAAAGCAACATCTCTTTTTGCTTTTGTTACACAGCACTAATAAACAAAAAATTATTAAGCCTGCTTTCCTATTGGTATGTTTTTGCTCTATTTGTTCTACAGAGAGTTGGCGAAGTGAGTCATTTTGTCAGCTAGGTCAATCATGGGTTTAAGAAATAAGCTACAGTGTCATACCTGGATGAAATCTGAAGCTAGTAGATGATAATTGCGGGTGCAAGCGCATTGCAACTGTCAACTGTAGCGGGACAGAGTAATAGAGTAAAGTGAGTAGTGACAGAGGTGTAATATATAACTGTAGTCTACTGTGCATCTGAAAAAAGGGGGATTTAATATTTTAAGGGAAGGTGTCCCCATAAGACTTCCCATGATTAAACAGTTGCTAGCAGCTTTTAACTATTTTAAATTATTGTTGCTGAACACCCAGCACGATTATTTTTTATTGTAATAATTAGTTTTAAATATACATTGCATTCACTGTTGTTGTACAAAATGAGTGTGAACTGGAAGGGACTCAGATCACTAGATTGATTAAAGGAGCTGAATCTCTTCAGTTTAAGCAAATGATTAATGTAAATGTCATAAGTTATGAAGGGAATTACCATATATACTCAAGTATAAGTCGGGTCTTGAAACCCAAAAAATCGATCATAAAATCAGACCCCGACTTATATGCCCATTCAAAAATACGACACTTAATTTTTTTTTTTTAAATCTTGCCTCCTCCAATCTCGCACCAGTTTTTCAGACGCATCAAATTTTGTTGCAGCAGTGCAGTTACTTTCGCTACTTTAATAACGTTTAATTTAAATCCAGCTTCATATTTTCTTCTGATTGAACGCTCCATCGTAGATAAGGAATGCTCTTACGATAAAGGTGTATGAGGGTGTGAGATACAAAAAACACAAAGCAGTGCAAACATCACTTTGGAACAGTTCATGTATTACCGTGTGGTCATGTAGGCACAATAGAGAGATAGAGAGAGGGGGAGGTTAGGAGTGCGCACTGATACAGCGCCTGATACAGCGCATTGCTGCACCCACGTAGAAAAAAAAGGGAGTGTGCTCCATGGTTCCTCTCTCAGGTGGGTGTTAGCATATCAGAATCTCATGGACTAATAGCGTGAGTTTTCCGCATTCGACTTATACGACCGATATTATAAAATACCAGAAATTATATTGTAAAATCAAGTCCCGACTTATCCGTGGGAGAACTTATCCGCGAGTATATACAGTAGTTTAAGATAAGCTCTTCAGTGATAACATGGGGACACAGTTTAAAATATGTTAAAGGAATACACCACCCAAAAAAAGAGTTTTTTGTATGTTACTAACCTCATGTAGTTTCTTTTGATGGCCATGTAAAGTTTTTATATAGAATGTAAAGAAACAATTTAATGATATAATAGAAGCCAATAGTGACCAATGCTGCACAACAGTAAAGAATGTGAAAAACATCCATGGAAAAGAGAAGAAAAAAATTTCACATTACTCGTGTTGCATAATCCATATGTCAATTATCCAGTGCTATGCTCAAAACACTGAACAAACAAAAAGTATTGTTAAATAGACACATACTTCTGAAATGATAAGCACACATCATGAACAGGAAACTAAAGGCTCATAGGAACGACTTTTTAAATTAAAAATCCCCCTCTGCCCTGCATTCGTTAATGAAAAATCTTGTCTTCAATTCAAAAAGTAAATCCCATGAGCCTTTAGTTTCTTTCCTGTTTAAGATGTTCACCAATAACCCTGAACAATTAAAAAAAATAGTTTGCCTTTTTCATAGTTTTTAATACTACACATTTGCACTAGTCACTAACCATTACTTTTCTGTTTTTTTGTTTTGTTTTTCAGTTCTGCAGCTACCTTTGATGTTGGAACAATTGAGAAGATCCACTACATCTAACCTAGAACCTTGCAACATAACTGTTGAAATGCAAGGTTCTCCAGCATACTGTTGTCTAGATTTTTCTTTTTCTATCATCCCTACCCATTTAACTGTAGAATCAGACTGTTTTTACCCTTATAACCATTAAAGACATAAACACTTCATTTAGTTAATAGTTATTTATGCTATGCTTAGGGACTCTTCCGTTTCTATTATTTATTTGTTTTCCAGTACTGTATGTATGTTTGTATTTTTTATTTATTTTTATAGAGCCTTTTTCTTCATACTGTAAATTGATTACCCCTAACACTGTTAACATTGTACTTTAAAAAATTTATTAATTGCTTGGAAAACACAATACTGTGTGGAGCTGTTTTAAACAAAGTGTCAACATGGATCTCTGAATCAGGAATACTATGTGCGCTTCTGGAACATGCAGGCAAGAAAAAAGGACATGTGTGCCTTTGACAAGCTGAAAAAATTAAACCTGTTAATTTGAAATAAAGAAGCCTGTATTATGATGAACTGCAGCTTGCATTTTCAAATTCCCCATGCCCTAATTAAGGGTGATTCAGTAGAAAATTCACATTATCAAGGACCACTGGAAATTAAGAGGAAGCACATTTAAGGCTTTTTCACACAAAAGGGTTTTGGGAGTCTGTAACAAACTACCTAGTCATACAGTTGAAGCTGAAATCCAGACAACTTTAAATAAATACCTACATGAAATACTGAAACACAGCATTTAGACACACATGGATTTAATGGATGACTGATTGGCCCCTTCTTGTTTGTCAAACGTATGTTCTTCTGTAATTAGTACTATTAAACATTAAATTTAGTGTTGTGTATGCAAAAATTAATTAATTATTTAAACTTTACATTGTTGTAAATTATGTTTTTTAATGAAGTGAACCAGGAAAGCAATGTCATATAAAATGTGCAGGCACTTTTACAATATACAGGTAGTCCCCAAGTTATGGACATCCGACATACGACTTACTAACAGGGCTGCAGGTGCTCCTTCATCTGTCTTGGGGACGCGACGCATGCGCCTCAGTAACTGCCGCTCTGTCATCTTCGGCCTGGGGACGCTGCAAGCAGTGGCTGGACGGAGGCTGGAGGGGGGCAATTTCGCTGCTCATGCAGTGTAGTGTCCCTCGTTGCCTCCTGGAGGCAAGCGGTGACCCGTGGTCCATAGTCACTGGGGCCACAGCTACTGCTCGTGTGCAGGACGGAGGCTTGATGGGGCGGTTCGCTGCCCACCCACCATGCTGCCGCAGCTACTGCTCCTGACTGGACAGAGGCTGGATGAAGCAGAGGGGGGAGTTTCACTGCCCGCCCACCAGACATGGCTGCCCCGTTCGTTCTCAGTGGGCGGCTGGTGATGCTGCAAGCGGTGACCCGGTTGTGGCTGAATGGAGGCCATTGAGGGTGAACGGGGCGGTGGGGGTAGCATTGTAGGGTGCCTCGGGTGGCTGCCTGTTGAATGGGGGCGGTGGTGGGCAATTCACTACCCACCTTTGGCCGCACCGCGTTCGTTCTCGGTGGGCGGACGCCGCAGGCAGCAAACTGTAGTGGAGGTGACTGTGTGGTGTCGGTGTGATAGTGACATATGTTACACTTGTAGTCTGTTTAATGTTAATTTCCTACTTTGTAAGTTCATCACTCCTGGAACCATGCTGCACTGGATTTAAGAGATAAAAAAAACTAGTTCATAAAATTATTGAATGAACATTTCTCACAACTAATGACAAAATGGTTCTGGCCTTTTTGAACTTTTAGAGTGTTGTTACAAAACTCTAAAACCATAGTCGTAAAATACTCCTTAAAGACATGTGGATGATGGGATGTCAGCTTTAATTCTCACCGCAAGGATTATGTTCATGGACTCTGAAAATAATTAGGTGCCTACTAACTAAAACCTCTCGGGTGAATATGTGTTTCTTTGAAAACTAAACATGATGTAGAATATTGACACAGAAAACGAAGGGTCAAAAGACAACAATACGAACACAAATGCAGCCTGAATACCTCTGATTAGCTTCAGAATTAGACAATAGCTCAGTGCGGCGACAGAGCTTACGGAGATACCGGAAGAATGATCTAATTATACCTCAAATTTATTTTCTTGCTGAGTGTTATCATCATGCCTTTTTTGAGACAAAAAAAGAAACTTTTCAAAATTCACTTACTATTCTAATCAACCATTTTTTGTGCCACTCTAAAACTGATGAGCGAATCAGTCATAGCCTTTTCACAAATAAAACTGTAATCATTTTTCACCTTTGCTGCGTCCGAATAACGCCTGTGGAGCCACTGATTTCATCCTTGAACTCATTTTATTTCCAAGGCTAATGCAAATTAGAGTCTGTAGCAACTATCGATACTTTAAACAAGTTGTAAATTTTATGATTTTTTTTTGCCTGAAGAACATGTTATAATTTGAATAGAGGATCTGAAGTTTTGAGACTTATTAATTGAAAATCTGGTACCACTAGTGATTAATTTACTGTGCTTTATTTTCCAGAGGCTTTACTTCTTATATGTTGTAAGACATCAGCATGATTTCAATTCCATGTTATACCTCATGCTAGCTAGAAGAACTCCTTTGAGGTTTTTAACCTTTTTTTTGCATTTCCAGTGTCATTTGCACACCCATCAATTTTTTTTCTGTGCTTTGTTTAAAAGGCAGAGCATAGACATTTTGGCAAACAGCATGGCAGCAGCATTCAGCTTTATTTCGCATATGGTAAGCTGCTCCCATTAAGTGAAATTATAAGACAATTTTCTGCATCTGTTTCTCATTTTTGTCACAAAAATAGACATTGTTTATAGCACACTCCTTTTATTTATTAACAGAAGCTTTACAATAGTGAAATAACAAGTGCTAGCATGAGGTTTACAGCCAAAATCCTTATTGTTTTGTATTTCAGAGCCCACTTGCAAGTAACAGAGACACTGCCACTGAGAGTTGTTTCTAACTCTCCAAGTGCTTCTTGTATGTATGAATCTAAACTGCATACTGTAGAGTACATTTGGAAGCAGCAAGCTGCCATGTATCACAGTATCTATAGTGATATACAAAAAGGTGTCACTTCAGAATGTATACTATCAATCTGACGTTGGGACACACACAAAAATGTTCAAGCTTTGAAAGAAATTGATACATTTTCTTATCAAGATACCATTAAATTGATTTAAAAATTTAGCTAAGACTTTACTAATATACTGCTTGAAATGACAAATTATTCATTTATTATTCACATATGACTACAAAGCTCTATTTTCAGTAGCCATGCCTTCAGTGTCCTAGTGGTAAACTCCCTCAAGCTTCTCATTAATTAGTCATTTTATATGCTAAAGGGTTATCAGGAACACCTTTGGAATTGCATTAGCATGATTGAAATCTGTTATAATGTTAATTAGGTAGAGAGCTGCCCCTTACTATACGCAGTTCATGCACTTTGCGGGGCGTCAGTGATTAGAGGACCGATGTGGAGGTTCACAGACCTCCACAACTGAGGAGTTCCGCCAGAAAGCGAATCGAATTGTATGTTTTTGTTGCTTGCTTTATTTGACTTGAGTCAGATAACTCCTCCCACAACCCGAATCTTAACCATTGTGTAGCTGGGCGTATTGTGTAACATCATTGAAGTATAATGTAAAAGACAAGAAGATTCCACTTAGGGCCCTGGTTTGGATAGGACTGGCACTGCTTGCATTACAAGGTACTGGTGTTCCTAAAGTTCAGTTCTGGGTTTAAAAATGCCCAAAATTAATCTTCCATCAGTGTCTACACCAATATATATTATCTGGTAATGATAAGGATATTGCTAACATTTCCAGACTCATTTCAAGGTGAGTACCCCGTGTAAGCTTAGGCAAAAATGGTAAAGGGAACTCTCAGTTAAAATCTCTGGTAAGAAACAAAATTCACTCATTTATAACATACTGTCTTGTTATGTTTGTCCAAAACATAATTCAGCTTAAACCCTCACCTAATTAATCTTAAATCACCTCCTGATCACCTAACAATAAATGGGATAAAATTATTTATTGATAAGTCTACTAATACTAATACCTCCTATACGGCACTGTATGGGTCAGCTTATCCTGCTTAACTGAATGAATCAAACCTTAACCTTTCTCTTTAACTTATAAGTAAAATTATGCCATATGATGAATTATTACTAATTTCTGTTCTGTATGGCTCTCTAAACTTGGTAGCCCTGGCATGTTAAGTATTGTCTATCATATTTTAATGACTCACCCTGAATGATGTCAGAAGCAGCCTCAGCTCGGGTACGGTGCCCTCCATCGGCTGTTCCATTGTGCTGCACTACTACCAATGCACTTCTTCTCCCTCCCCAATATCACAGTCTTGAGAATCCATTCAAATTGCAGTACAGCAATGTTCTATTGAACCTTTTACCTTCACTATTTTAATCTACATCCTTCAGTGCTTTCTCTTGACCTGTTAGTTATAACTCTCCATTACAAATAGTCAGTACTCCTTCCTACTCTTATCAGTCTACTGCTCTCTTATCTCCCCTGCTTTATACTCTAGACAACCTCTTCCAAGTCAGCAGTGCATTTTTAAGACCTTGGATGGCATCATCGTGAGTGGAGGCAAAAGGAACATCCACCCAGTTATAATCTGTGCCCCAGTGCTCTCTTCCAGTTGTCCAATGCCTCAATACTATTGAATGTTAACTTTCTGGTATCTTATACTATGCACTGCAGCCTTGATTGAACTGTGTTTTGTATGTTGTGGCTTGTTCTTAAACTTAATAAAATTTATAACAAATAGACTGTAATGAGTACAGAAGGAAACATCCAGGCTTTTGTCAGATGTCTGTGGAAGAAAAATGGCCTTCTTAGTGATAGCTGAGATGTTTGCCCTATGATAGTGGGGTATCAAGAGAAAACAGTGACCTGTGGAATGCCTCTGTTGTTTTCCCAAGGAAAAAAAAGTGTCTTGGTACATTTCTATGCTTGGAGTCTTTATTTAGTTTATTTAAGGTAACATAATTTATGCAAGACCTAAAAAGTTGATATGTTGGTGTGTACATTTTCACCTACAGGATTGAAAAAGATAAATTTTGCCACCTCCGCCTGGGTCTGTTTGAATTTGACAGTATGTTCTTTGGATTATGTAATGTACCAGCCTCATTTTAGCACCATACACAGCAATATCTCACAGATCAGGTAAGTATGCTTTTTGTTATACATTTATGTAATTCACATTTGGTGCATTTAGAATAAACATTGTGAAGTGACATAAAGTTTAATTTTATTAATTCAATTGTATATTTAAATAATGCTTAGTTATTAAGAATGAGGCTGAGCTGGGAAATCCAATTGCCCAGCACTGCTTTTTCAATTAATTGTTGTCTCAATTACCAAGAAAGAACATAGTATTTGGTGCTCCAGTGGTTATGTAAGATCTCCAAGATTTCCACTGGGAGTAATGGAAACATGAAGATCAAACCCTGTGCTGAGAGTGATGAAGCAGAGTCTGGGATAGAATAAATTAAACATGTTCTGCCTGATTGATGAAGGGTGTAAATCCAAAAAGGTCTACTAGTAGAGTACAGGAGATTCAGGGGGATAAAACATTCTTAGGCCTCTGCACATACTAAGTAAAACAAGGTATTTAGAATTTACACTAGCTGTCCATCTGGATTTGGATGTAAAGAAGTTGACTAAGGTAACTTGCTATCGTACGACACCTTGGATGCAGTCTGCTGATGAAATTCCTTTACACAATACAATAGAATAAAATACAATTTATTTTTGTATAGCCCAAAATCACACAAGAAGTGCCGCAATGGGCTTTAGCAGGCCCTGCCTGTTGACAGCCCCCCTGCCTTGACTCTCTAAGAAGACATGGAAAATCTCCCAAAAAACCCTAGAAGGGAAAAAAATGGAAGAAACACTGGGAAAGGAAGTTCAAAAAGAGACCCCTTTCAAGGAAGGTTGGGCATGCAGTTATAATCTATAAAGAATTTAACCCAATAGAATTATCAGTATTTGATTGGCTACTACCGGGTATCCATTTGCTTTAGCAATGATGAACTTATTGTGTTTAGCAGTAAGCAATCAAGTTCTGACAGCATAGATTATTAAGGAATCATGTCCTTTACCCCAACAGGTTAACTGAAATCACAGAACTGCATTTGAGTTTGAGGCTTCTGATGAACTGAGTAATATATATGGATGTAGCAAGGTCAATGTGACTCCATATCAGCCTTAGAATGATGGAAGATGTAAATTGTTTAATCAGATCCTGTTATTTCTACTATTTTCCTTGGAAGAAGATGTCAAGAAGTGCTGGTCAGAGCAGTTACCAGAATTACTACGTATGTAAAACATTAAAAGTTTACCACAATAAAGTCCCTTTTGACATATTATGTTATGACAACAAGATAAGGTTCTGCTAGGATATATTACTGGAACCCTCCTAAAGCAGAAAGTCCATACATTGTATCAGTAGGTGAGAACACATCAACAGAATCTTCAGGTAACCTAGGTACTTGTAAATGCATAGAACAGAATTGTTGCAATCGAGCAGACAGGGATATTCTCATGAATTTTCAAAAAAATACTTGATAAAGGTTTTCTTCGAGAGAGATACAGACATATCAGCCATACGCTGCTGTGTCACGTCCAGAGGGAAAAGACACCACCTGTTGTATCTGGTTGTGCTGGGCTGAAGCCTTAGAAGAATAAATCTTGGAGTTACACATTTTGTAACTGGTGTCATGCATGCATGTCTGTGGATCGCCTTATCTGCTCAGATCAGCTATGCAATACCATTCCAGGACGAGGGGGGTGTTGTTACTAACAGTCTTGTGTCTTCCCTCCAATGTTCTGAGAAGACCCCCATAATGGTGACTGACCTCATTTCTCTGAGATGTCCCGGACCTTCCAGTCTGAATCATATAAAGACATCTGTTCATGGAAAGAGGCGTCTTAGTCTTAATCCAAGCCTATTTACATGAAAACACTGTTTTTAAAAATATTTACAGTATATATTTTGGTGTATATATTTATCTATATATTTATTGGTGTATTTATGGAATCTGTACAGCACTTTGGTCAACTACTGTTGTTTCAAATGGGCTCTGGAAATAAAACTGACTTGATGTGATTTGACTACTACAAGATGGAGCTCCATCGAAAGACTGTTTGCATAGAGCCATCAGAGGCTAAAGTTCTTCTGGTTGCTTTTTCGATGTATGTGTCATCTGTTTATTTGGTTACCAAGACCTCTTTTCTGTTGATCACAATTAAACAGGGTTTAATCCCTTGTACCAGATACTGGATTATGCAAGCCCTGTGTATTGGGCAGAATGATTTCTCCCAAAGACTTGAACTCTTCTCAAAATTTAAGAAACTTGTACAATTTTAGTTAGCATTTTTCCTGTTTATTTTTATCATTTCTAGCTGAATGTTGGTGTAATATGAATTATTTAAACATTTAGCATGTGTTTTTTTTTTTGACGGCTGTCCATGGTTTTAAATTGTAACCACTAAGACAATATTATGGCTTTCATTTTCCAAAGATTTTTTTAAAGCAATAATAAACTTTATTAATAATAAACTTGATTTTAACACTTTTAACTTTGATGTGTATGTTGAAACTATAACAGTCTGGTTTGAAAGATTTCTGAAAAAATGTATAACCTAAAAATAGTGACATGCATGTTTGCCAAAAGATGTGAAAATGCTGATAGTGCAGCCTCCTACATCAATAACTGTTATTTTAAACTTTTAGAATAAATTTGAATACTTTTTAAGTGTTAATTGAAAATATTTAGATAAGATCAGAGATTGATTCTTTATTTCATACTTGTTTCAAATGAATATACAGTAATTTATCCTAGTGAGGCATACACCAAGGAAAAATAAGGGGAAAAACAGTATTGTCCAGTTACCAAATATATAAAAACTCTTTGTGATTGCCTATGCTAATTGCCTATATATATCATGTACAGTTCTTTTTTAATTTCTAAAATAAACTACTGAATAATGTTTAGATCTTCTACAAATGATTGTTGTTGTAACAACCTTCAAAACTCTTTTTTTATAATTAGATGGCACAAGAAAAATGCTAGTGGGGTAAAACCCTGCATGATCATTCAATGATCATGACTGACTGCCCACAGATTTTTCTGTAGAAAAAGACTTCAGCCTCTGCTGAGAATGAATGAATCGTACAGCCATCGGAAAACATGCTGCGGTGGCATTTTGGTTTATCGCCATTGGTGTTGGTTTTATCACTTTATCCTATCCTTTTGAAATAAGTAAATCATGAATAAGCCAGTATGTTTGTGAAGTGTATTGTGCTCTCCAATAAGCCCTGCAGGAGCGGTACATCAGTCCTTCACAAAGAGAAGTGACTCCCTGAAATTGTGGGAGATTTTGAAAGGAGATGAGTGGTTTCCTAAGTGTGCCGTTGTAACTGATGCCTCACATTTCCCTATCAGGATTATTACAACTGAAAGGCCAGCCATTAAATTTTATTCCAGGCTTTAACTGATCATCTTCTGCATCAGTAAGTTTGCCATTTGGGAGGAGTTGAAGGCTGACGTGAGAGATATACTGTACATATTATGAATTAAAAAGACACTTTGCAGATAATGTATGAGGAAAACATACTTTGTTAACATTTATTATTCACATAATTAATGCAAAGCTGCTGTTGTACATTGTGCTGATCTTGCACTGCCCTGCTTATATAAGCACCCATAATTAATGACTGGTGAGACGAGCTGACAGTGTCCGTGTAAATGACTATGCAAGTTTATTGTTTGTGAATATTTTGGCACAACAACTTTTCTACTTAGTTAACAAATAAGTTTGGTTACTTCTTTTGACTTTCCATTTTCATTTGCTTAGAAGCCAAAGTATTGTCAAAAAGGTGAGGATGATTTCTTCTTAGACACTAGATAGTCTCTCGGTGCTTGATACTTAGTTACAGTGCGTAGCTATTAACAATGAGATAGCCAAATTGCATAATTTTAAAAAAGCAATGATGGCTTAGTTAAAAGTGGTGATGCCTCACCCCAACGATAAATATCGTGAATATTTAAGGGGGTGATTCATCAACCTGAGAAGTTTATACATTACCTAACCATACAAGGCAAAAGATTTATTTGTTATAAACAAATCTGTTATTAAAAACAAACACAAAGACACAAGAGAACTGAAAATTAAGGAGATTATAAAAGTGATTTGGAAAGTTCAAGCTTTTAATTAAGGTCTAAAAGTTACTGATTATACCTACATTTCTACATATGGGTGCCAACATCTTCCCATGATGGCACGTTTGGAAGCACATTTGTTTCAGTGCATATCATATGCATGGGGTGATAACAACACCAAATAAGACCAATTATACATTACATAAATTATTAGAACAATAATTCAGACACTGTGGTGGGCTGGCACCCTGCCCAGGGTTTGTTTCCTGCCTTGCGCCCTGTGTTGGCTGGGACTGGCTCCAGCAGACCCCCGTGACCCTGTAGTTAGGATATAGTGGGTTGGATTATGGATGGATGGATGGTTGGATGGATAATTCAGACATGCAGTTTTTTACTCCATGTATTGTTCATTGCGCTAAATATTGACAGCTATGTTTATGTTTTCAAACTTAGTAAAAGCTCACTTTTGCTCTCCCAGTCCTTTTAACTAGTATATCCACATGTTCATGAACAGTTTATGTGATTAAAACATCCATTTTCTGTGACCAATCATTCTATTAAGAATAACTGAAATACAAAGAGTTTAAATTTCAGAATATTGTCAATTGGGTAGCAAAATTTAACCAAAAAGTATGAAGTGAAAATGTTTATGTACCTATTTCTAAAAGCATAAATTGAAAACATATTCTTACAAACGACACTTGTACTCAAACTATGCCAATACACAGAACAGCCAATTGACCTAACAGCATGTCTTTGGATGTTAAAGGAAAGTAGAGTTCTCTTGGAAGTCCACCCAAGCACAAGGAGAACGTGCAAACTCCAGTTTGAAGGCACCCTATCCATGGACTGTCAGTTCCCTAAATCTGCGTTGTATACTGTAATGTTGTTTTCCTCCTATTTTTTTTTATTAAGAAAAAAAGACCCAGTTAAGAAAACAACTTGTGTTTCTAAGTCAGTATTGAATTTGAGAAGTACCACCATACAACAACATATGGATAAAAATGAAGAAACAGTATGGTATAATACTACACGTACTATAAGAAAGTTTTGTAGTGACCAATCAAATACATAGTTCTTTATTTTGCACTTTCTTTTTAGTCTGGCCATATCACTGAGCACTCCACTTTGAACCATTTTTTATCTTCTCCTCTGAACGCTAGCTCACATGACAACATGTAGGAGCAATTCTGTGTTTAATTTGACTATACACTATTTGTACATTTCCCAGGATACCAATTATAAACATTTATAATTACAGTATATGGACCCACGTTACTTTTGAAGACTTAACTGACTTCATACTAATTCTGAAAAAAAGCAATGTACCTATATAAAATCATGTGCAGTACATCTTGAAATTTTTCTAGAAGTCGAATACATCTCTTGATAGTCAAATACAGGGTGTGCCAAAATGAAGTACCACATTTCTCAAGTTCATTGTACGAGGTAGAGGCAGCCGAGTGGGTTGGGGTGGGGGTCCTTTGATAAGCAATCCCTTGTAGTTTTCAGTCAGCAATGTGCCTTGGTCCGGTGAGCACCGTACTTTCGCTGTCGAAGTGTTCTTCAAAAACAAGAAATCCATCATCACTACACAACGCAGCTTCTGAACGCACTTCAGCATTCCTCCTAATGGTGATATCCCAAATCGGAAAGCAATTCTTCAGTGGGTAGCTAAATTTACACAGACGGGTACGTCATTGAAAAGAAGATTTTCAGGCTGTCCTCGGACTGTACAAATGCCTGAAAACATCCAAGCTGTAAAAGCAGCAATTCTGCAGTCTTCCAAACGTTCAGCGCACCAACATGCTTCTGCCTTAGGCATTTCCAGCACATCTTTGAGGACGATTTTGCATGAGGACCTTAATTTCCATCCATACAAAATGATGGTAGTGCAGGAACTCACTGAGAGAGACTGGGAGATCCATAAAGATTTGTACACGAACATTCTGTAAACCATTCATTGAGATACAATCATCAAGTGCAGCGACAAGGAATTTCCATTTGAACAGTTATGTAAATAATCAAAATTTTCGCTATTGGGCTGAAACCATCCCTCGCGAACTTCATCAGAGACCCCTGCACAGGGAGCGTGTTACAGTTTGATGTGCTGTTGCAGAATTTGGCATTGTAGGCCCTTACTTTTTGAAGAGGGGGAAGCAACAGTTACTTCAGAACGTTGCATTGAAATGCTAGAGGACTTTTTGCAGCCTCTACTGGAAGAAATGGATGTGGTAGATACCTAGTTTCAACAGGAAGAGGTCATACAGTGCAGAGATCCATGGAAGTTTTTCGGGAGATGTTTCCAGGGAAGCTGATCTCCCAGTGCGGCAATGTTGGGTGGCCTTGACGTTCTCCTGATCGCGCTGCATGCTAGTTCTTCTTGTGAGGGCTATCTCAAGTCGAAGGTATACACACACCGACCTCAAAACCTTGAAGCCCTCAAGGACACTATTCACCACAAAATTGCCGCTGTTCCCTTTGAAATGGCTGAATGAGACATGCAAGCGTTCATAAATCGTCTCAAAGGGTCTATTACTTATGATGGCCACCACCTTGAAGACATCATTTTAAAAACACACATATCTAGTGTGTAATGGAATTTATTTTATCTTGTAGGATTTTTGTAGAATAAACGTTTGAAATGTGGAACTTCTTTTTGGATTTGGAGAGAGAAACAAACAGAAGACTGACTACAGTCCATGAAGACTTGATTTAGGACACCCCAGAGTGAGTAAAACATTTTTAAATGCGCTGACAATGAAAACAGGCAAAGCTGAGAAAACTAAATGCCTAAACACTGAACTAAAATAGACTTTTCCTCAAATTCTGACTAATTAAGCTGGAAATTTTTGCATGTTAGAAGCAATCTAAAAAAAGCAGGAAAAGGCAGCTTATCTACTTTAAGTACAAAGGCATTAATTAAATGAAAGTCACAAAAAAATGCATTGCTAAGTAACAGGGCTATACTTCACATCAGAGCCCAACAAATGCATCCATTTTTTAGTTTTCCTTTGACTGTTTCTTAAAATAGAAAATTATCTGTAGAATTACAGATAATACACCAATATATTACATTTTTATTTCTTACATTTGTACTCACAACTTTTTAAACATGGAGATCTTAGTAAAGAATATCTATTTTAACAGCTATTTCTAGTGTTTTTGCAGAACAAACCCCTAGTGGAAATCCATTGTTTCTGCTATTTTGATATGTTAATATTTGCTAATCTAATTAAAATACATTTATGTGAAAAAGTAAGTATACCATCTTTCAGTTCTGTGGTTTTACATATCAAAAAATGACTAAAATCCTCATCCCACATGAAACACACAAGATTTTTTCTTTTTTCTATACTTTGTGTTTGACCAAAAAAAAAAAAAAAACAATGTGCAAGCATCATTTTTGAAAAAGCAAGCACAACCCAATATTTAATAACTTGTGCAACTGCAGAAATAATTTGAAGAAATCTATTCCTGTCCTATTCTTGTGCTCTGGGGTTTGAGTAGTGGGCCAGACCATAATACTCATAAAGGATAACTAAAGAAGGTTTCTAGGCATTCATGTATGACATCCATTCTGCTCCAGTACCCCCAAGACCAGAAGGGAATAACTGACAAACCTGTGTGAACTTGGAAAATAGCCATTAAACTGTCAGAGGAAGAAAGAGAAATGATCAATTTCTATGCAAGTTTATAGGTTTCTTATACTATGCAGGAGTAATTTCAGCCCATTCTGCCTTACAATACTACTTTTGCACATTGATGTTAGAGTGCATACATTCATGTTCTTAAGATTCTACCACAGCATTTCAGAGGGTTGGAGGTCTGGTCTTTGATGTTGTCATTCCAAAACCTGGATTGTTTTCTTATCAGTTAGTTTCAAATTTGCTTATTTATTTAAGATGAGTGTCTGGCTGCATGTTTAAACTTCAAATAAGCTTTAGCTGTTGGAAAGACGGTCTCACATTTCCTTTCAAATGCTCTGAAATAAAAAAAAAAATTCTGGTGTATTCAATAACTGTCACATTTACAGGTCATGTGACTGGAAAACACCTTCAAATCATTACTTTTGCAAATGCTTAGTATGAAGTTCTTGTAGAGACACAGTGTTCGGCTTTCACTAAACATGATATTGTTCATAACAACCACTTTGGTCTGATATTTTAACATGAAAATTGTGTTCAGCATGGAGTGTTAGCCTAACAAATGGACGGGGTTTCATTCTTGGAAAATGTAACGTGGAAAGGTTGTTCTGCTTACAGTACTCCTTCAAAGTCACAACAGTGACAAAATAGCCAAAAAGGCCACAATGAAAAAGCATTCAAAATACGAATAGTAATTTAATTCTCAGCCGATGTTAATCATTCAGCATACAATCTATGCCATTCATTCTCTTTTGAGAAAAGTTGACAGAGATGAATATGTGTGCAGCGGTGATTCCACTCTGTCTCTTTATCTGTTAGCTGAGGTGCTGCCAGTGCTCTGCCTGTTATGTTCACCAGATGCTGA
This sequence comes from Polypterus bichir lapradei, assembly GCA_026402145.1. NCBI lineage: Eukaryota > Metazoa > Chordata > Cladistia > Polypteriformes > Polypteridae > Polypterus > Polypterus bichir. The sequence continues at coordinate 8,117,378 of JANRMT010062854.1, forward strand.
CAGAGCATGCAAAGGTTTGGTGGGTGCAAGGATACAGAGGACTACAATTCTAAAGTCCCAGGGTTGAGTAATTCTGTGGTTGTGTTGCTCCAACATGTCCTGGGTCCAGCAGTTGTTGGGTTTTCAAGTGCCAGGGTATAGTGACATTTTTTATAAACTTTCAATATGTTTTGGTAGAATAAACCAATTAGTTTTTAACCAAGAGCTGGAAACAAAGAACCTCTTCAGGGTTTCTTCTAACTGAACCTAGGAAATACTTTCTCACATGCTAAATAACATAATAATGAAAACAAAAACTAAGAATTGATATAATAAAAGAATGGATAATGGATAATAAAAAGAAAACAAAAGAAATGTAATATTACCAGGGGGTTAGAAAAAGTTAGAAAATGGAATTTGTTAGAAAATGGAACGAACCTTAAAACACTGATAATGTCATTTCTCAATGTAGGCACTTGCAGGCTGGTGGCGCAGGGGCATTGAGAAGGGTGGAGAATCCATTGAGAAATTAGATTATCAGTTTTGTTAAGGTTTGTTTCATTTTCTAATAAATACAGTTTTCTAACATTAGCTTGACTCCCCCTTGTATAATAGTAATAATAAGTTGAAATAAAACATACATGGTACACAAAAGAGTATTTCATGAGCAGGTTATGAGTATTTAAAATACACAGATCACAGTGATGTATTGATTATTGATTAAACAAATCTAAGCTATGCTGCCATGTTAATTTTTGCTTAAGGTTTTCCTCTTCACCAATCCCCCAGGAAAGTCAGATGTGTTCAGTCTTTTTCAGCTGGTTATTAACTGCAACATTTACCATACTGACAGAGGCCTGTGCATCTGTGGATATGGCATTTGTGTCCTTTGTGAATAATCAAATCACCACAGAGCCTGATCTTTGAGTGAAACTGATAGGACTACTAAGAGAATTTGTAATTGTCTTGAATGTTGTGGATTTGTAATTTACTCTTCTTGTTATAGGATGACAGACTCAAGATTTTTTGGAAACAGCCTTATAACCTTGTGATTGTGGACTAAATGGACCTTCAAACAAAACTAATTTACTCTGATTCATGTACAAAGGTGGATTTTAAATCAGCAACAATAAATCATTCAATCACATTCTTCTAAACCCACAAAATGCTGTCTGTACTATTCTGTGTGTTTGCAGTGTATACTAGCATCACAGGTTACTAGCGAAACTACACCTCAAGCCATAGCCATGGTAGGGATACCAGATGTTTACACACACTTCTCTGACCAGGAGACCAACAAGATGACTTCCTTACAAAGGTATTTCTGGCACCAGGCTTTGTGATATTATGGCTTATGAAAATGAATTCTATTGTGTTTTTTGTAATTCTTTCAAAGTCAAACTCTTCATGAATGTACCATCATTAACACAATCTGATTGTTATATATTTTAAACATTGTATTGTTGCTGACAATTGCATTCTTTATTTTGAAAAACTAACTAAAAATTAGCCTGTACATTGGGGTTTACCCTGGTGGACGAGAGGGTAGCCTCCCTCCGCCTTCGGGTGGGGGGACGGGCCCTAATTGTTATTTGCACGTTAGCGCCGAACAGCAATTTGAAGTACCCACCCTTTTTGGAGTCCCTGGAAGGGGTGCTAGAGGGCATACGTTCTGGGGACTCCCTCGTACTGCTGGGAGACTTCAGTGCTCACATGGGCAATGACAGTGAGACCTGGAAGGGCGTGATTGGGAGGAATGGCCCCCCCAATCTGAACTTGAGTAGTGTTTTGTTATTGGACTTCTGTGCTGGTCACGGATTGTCCATAACGAACACCATGTTCAAGCATAGGAGTGTTCATATGTGCACTTGGCACCAGGACACCCTAGGCCTCAGTTCGATGATCGACTTTGTGGTCGTGTCGTTGGACTTGTGGCCACATGTCTTGGACACTCGGGTGAAGAGAGGGGTGGAGCTGTCCACTGATCACCACCTGGTTATGAGCTGGCTTCGATGGTGGGGGAGGATGCTGGTCAGGCCTGGTAGGCCCAAACGTGTTGTGCGGGTCTGCTGGGAACGTCTGGCAGAGTCCCCTGTCAGAAGTAGCTTCAACTCCCACCTCCGGCAGAACTTCAACCACGTCCCGAGGGAGGTGGGGGACATTGAGTCCAAATGGGTCATGTTCCGTGCCTCTATTGTTGAGGCGGCTGACCGGAGCTGTGGCCGTAAGGTGGTCGGTGCCTGTCGTGGCGGCAATCCCCGAACCCGTTGGTGAACACCGACGGTGAGGGATGCCGTCAAGCTGAAGAAGGAGTCCTTTTGTCCTGTGGGACCCTGGAGGAAGCTAATAGGTATCAACAGGCCAAGCGGAATGTGACTTTGGTGGTTGCTGAGGCAAAAACTCGGGCGTGAGAGGAGTTTGGGGAGGCCATGGAGAACGACTTCCGGACAGCTTCGTGGAGATTCTGGTCCACCGTCCAGCATCTCAGGAGTGGGCAGCAGTGTAGTGTCAACACCGTATATGGTGGGGATGGTGCACTGCTGACCTCGACTCGGGACGTTGTGGGGTGGTGGGGGGAGTACTTCAAAGACCTCCTCAATCCCACTAACATGCCTTCCAATAAGGAAGCAGAGCCTGGAGACTCGAAGGTGGGCTCCCCCATCTCTGGGACTGAGGTCACAGAGGTGGTCAAAAAACTCCTTGGTGGCAGGGCCCCAGGGTTGGATGAGATACGCCCGGAGTTCCTCAAGGCTCTGGATGTTGTAGGACTGTCTTGGTTGACACGTCTCTGCAACATCGCATGGACATCGGGGACAGTGCCTCTAGATTGGCAGACCGGGGTGGTGGTCCCCCTTTTTAAGAAGGGGGACCGGAGGGTTTGTTCCAACTATAGAGGGATCACACTCCTCAGCCTCCCTGGAAAAGTCTATTCTGGGGTTCTGGAGAGGAGGATCCGTTGGATAGTCGAACCTCGGATTCAGGAGGAACAGTGTGGTTTTCGTCTTGGTCGTGGAACAGTAGACCAGCTCTACACCCTTAGCAGAGTCCTGGAGGGTGCGTAGGGGTTTGCCCAACCAGTCTACATGTGTTTTGTGGACATGGAAAAGGCGTTCGACCGTGTCCCTTGGGGAATCCTGTGGGGGTGTTCCGGGAGTATGGGCTACCGGACCCCCTGATAAGGACTGTTCGGTCCCTGTACAACCGGTGTCAGAGCTTGGTCCGCATTGCTGGCAGTAAGTTGAACCCGTTTCCAGTGAGAATTGGACTCCGCTAGGGCTGCCCTTTGTCACTGATTCTGTTCATAACTTTTATGGACAGAATTTCTAGGTGCAGCCAGGGTGTTAAGGGGGTCCAGTTTGGTGGACTCAAGATTGGGTCACTGCTTTTTGCAGATGATGTTGTCCTGTTTGCTTCATCAGGCCGTGATCTTCAACTCTCTCTGAATCAGTTCGCAGCTGAGTGTGAAGTGACTTGGATGGGAATCAGCACCTCCAAATCCGAGACCATGGTCCTCAGCCGGTAAAGGATGGAGTGCCCTCTCAGAGTTGGAGGTGAGATCCTACCCCAAGTGGAGGAGTTCAAGTATCTCGGGGTCTTGTTCACAACTGAGGGAAGAATGGAGCGTGAGATCGACAGGCGATCGGTGTGGCATCCGCAGTGATGCGGGCTCTGCATCGGTCTATCGTGGTCAAAAAGGAGCTGAGCTGTAAGGCAAAACTCTCAATTTACCAGTCGATCTATGTTCCTACCCTCACCTATGGTCATGAGCTATGGGTAGTGACTGAAAGAACGAGATTGCAAATACAAGCGGCTGAAATGAGTTTCCTCCGCAGGGTGTCTGGGCTTTCCCTTAAAGATAGGGTGAGAAGCTCAGTCATCCGGGAGGGGCTCAGAGTAGAGCCACTGCTCCTCCGCATCGAGAGGAGTCAGATGAGGTGGCTCAGGCATCTGATCAGGATGCCCCCTGGACGCCTCCCTGGTGAGGTGTTCTGGGCACGTCCAACCGGGAGAAGGCCCTGGGGAAGACCCAGGATACGCTGGAGGGACTATGTCTCCCGGCTGGCCTGGGAACGCCTTGGAATTCTCCCAGAAGAGCTAGAAGAAGTGGCTGAGGAGAGGGAAGTCTGGGCCTCTCTGCTCAAGCTACTGCCCCCGCGACCCGACCTCGGATAAACAAAAGAAGATGGATGGATGGATAACTAAAAATTTTAAACAAGATCACTTTTACTTTCCCAAATGTTCCATGCTAAATGAGCATTTACAGTAGGTGCATTAAGTCAAGTCCGAGGATGATGGTATTAGAGGGGTGGGGGACAATACATCCAGTTACTGAAAAGTAAAAGCATTATTTAGAATGATCAGTAAGCTCCTTATAGTTTACAAATAATATTCTTGCTTTTATCAATCATCATTATTCACGCTATATTCTTGGAATAAATCAGGATATCACCCATAATCAAAGGTTTAATCTTCACAGGTAACACAAATATCAATGTTAGCATACTCCATTTAAACATGGCAAAGACAAGCTGCAGAATTTTGCAAAATTCATGGGAACGTAATGATGCACAGCATTTCCAAAGTCAACAACAGAGACGTCTCACTTCTCAGTGGAATCAGACACAATGTGCACACAACCTCTAAAGGACACTCAGGGATCTTGAGTTCTGGGGTCTAGGTGATGAATTAATTGGCTTCTCCTCATATGTTGGCCTCCTGAAAGCAAAAGAAATCATCATACAGGATGTGCATTGTATGGGTAATTTATACCTGTTGGCACCTTCTAAACACCCATAATACCTTCACCCGCATTATATCTGCTGCTTCTCTAGCCTTTCAAATGTTAGCTGTGCATTTTAATTTGCAGTGTCAAAATTTTCCTTTCTTCTGTTTTGCTTCCGGCATAATCCCAACACCCACATGACATTTAAATAAATGTCCACTTCCTTTATAATGAAATCTTCTGGCCTTGCTCTCCTACTTGGCTTGAGAGCAACATTACTCATTTACCCAATAATTTTTTTTAAACCTAAATTTCTTCTCTCTAAAGAAATGCACTAACCTCTTTACTATTAGCAGCAATGATGTTGGGTTATTTACGTAATATCTCACCTGGCATCTATTACCACTCACACATCTGTGCTATTGCACACATGCAGTGGAACCCTTGCACCCAGAACCGTCAGTAACATGACCAGGATGACCTGGGCAAATGAAGACACACACATTCAAGAGCAGGGTACTTTTATTACTCAGTGTACTCCAAAAATAAAACAAAAGTGTAGTGCAACAAATCTACTCTATATATGTAAAATCCTAAGCCTAAAAGTGCAGCGATTTTGTGCAACGATTTTATGTGACGTTTTTATGTCACGCTTTAAATCGGGCTTATTTTAAAACCTACATATATATGTTTGGTATCATTCTTTTCAGAATTTATCTAACTTTAATGTGATGTTGTTAGATTTTCAGATTCTTATTCCATTTTTAAATTATAAACTAAAAAATATCAAGAACTCACGTCCCGTGAGATGAGACTTAACCAAGAGTACCAAGAGATTTAACCATGCCAGTGGCCGGAAATAAAAGGCAAAGAGTAGGACAGCTGCTGTACAAGCTTTTGAATGTTCGAAGCACCATGTGAGTTGCAGATCATCCGGCATGGCAGCAGTAGCAATCCAGCAGCTGATCGAGCAAAGAGGAGGTAAAAAAAAAACTGCATTTGTTTCCCATTGTATTACCGTTTAAGGGGGGGTTTTGGAGGAGCAACCGCGTCTCCTTGGGGTGCGTTCAGCCCCCCTCTTCACAACATGAGCAGCAGACTGGCCGCAACTGGGGGTTAGGCGCCAGGGGGGCTTGCCCCCTAGTAGTCAATAAACAAATAATTAATAAAAGCAAGTGTCCTTGTGAATGTTAAAATCCAATAAGAACAAATAAATATTCTATTTAAAACTAAAAATCCTGGTAGAATCTATTTTCTAAAAACATCCAAGCCATGGTGCTTCTTTCACAAAGCAACATCTCCTCTGTTAACCCATCAAAGGTCTCCTCAGCCCAATGAAACGTCCATGTGACAGGCACAGCCATCCCTTTAAAACAGGCTCAAGTTCCCATCACCAGTCAAGCTCTGATCCATCTCCCGTTTGCCACCACCTCATGACCTTAAGGCGGGAGCCAATTCTGAGCACTTTTTGCCCCACCTCAAGACCTCACTTCCAGGCTGCCTGCTTCCATTCTACCTTCCGTGAATCTGCCATCTCCTTCATTTCCTTAGCTCTCTCTCTCTCTTTCTCTCCCCCCTCTCTCTCTTCCTCCCTCCTTCTGTTCTCCCATGCTACCTTCTCAGGCAGAGTTTTAGTCTACTTGGGACACAAGTGTGCTGGCAGTGATCATATACCCCACAGCAGTAACAAGGCAGATAACCAAATCACACGTGTCTGTATTTAAATGCACCATCAGCCAATCACCTCATTAACCTCCAGAGTCTCTCTGCCTCACTACCACGCACATCCACATCCCCCTTTGAGCCGAACTCACTTTGGTTTATATATTTAAAAACTGAACAACACCACGGACCTTGTCTCACGCGAGATGTCACATGCAGTGCTCATCAATCTGTACCACTCCACACACTTGCTGCTCATCTATCTACACCCTGCAACGTGCACTCGCTGCAAAGTCCCTCCTTCATCGTCAAACACACAGTTATGTTATTCCTGTGAAGCTGAAAAAACAATGAAAATCTCTTCTATAGGGAGAAAAGGAGAAGTACTGCAATAAAAAAGCACATGCTGTATTTTAATATTCAAAAAGAATTAACACAACAATTTAATTTGCGTAGAATATATCTGAAAACAAGATCATCAAATGTGAGGATGTAACCTCCCCAAGGCAGACTGAGTAGCACCATGGAAACTGAGAAGAAAAAGGAAATGGAAAAGACTTAATAATAACAAAACAAAAGCAAATCACTATAATTAATTAAAAAGCATTCTAATATAATATGAAACAAATTTAGTGACATTTCTGACAAAAAGTATATAAAATAGACAATCACATATAAAACACTAACCACTGTATGTAAAATAAAAAAAAAAATCCAAGTTTAGAACTATTTTAGCAAGCTCACAAGCCTGTCAACCCTATTCACCTAATTTTGAGTTTTAAAGTTCCCTAAAGCATTACTATCTACCACTCAAGTTATTTATGGGGATCTATTTTATATTGCAAGAATACTGTTGAAATAAAATGCGCATTGGGTGCACTCTGATGTGTTCTTTATAAAAAAAAAAAAAAAAAAAGATCAATACAAGGAAAGATGCATTTTGTGATTTCTATCTGTCTCCACATCTTTATTACCTTTACCATTCCATGTAAGTGTGTAAAGAAGTGGAAAGACATAACAATACTACTTGTTGACCTAATCCTTGTTTCTATGCTTGACTTTTTGAAGAAAAAGTTTCTTAACGTCTGTGTGAAATCTTCTCTGAACAAGTTTCCATCTGTATCCCTGTACTCCTATTGAAGAATGTATTTTAAAGTAACAGCAGGGATCCACTCTATTAATTCCCTTCATAATTCTAAACATTTCAATCATGTCGCCTCCTAATCTTCGTTTGATTAAAACTGAAATGTTAAACTCTTTCAATCTTTCCACATAGCCCATACCGTGCAGTCCTGGAATCAGTCCAGTCACTATTAGTTGTAATTTTTCTGGTGCTGTTGTCTTTTTTTGGAATATGATGAATCCAAACTATGGGTGGCGCAGTGATAGCGCTGCTGCCCCACAGTTAGGAGGCCTGGGTTCGCTTCCCAGGTCCTCCCTGCATGGAGTTTGCATGTTCTCCACGTGTCTGCGTGGGTTTCCTCTGGGTGCTCCGGTTTCCTCCCACAGTCCAAAGACATTCAGGTTAGGTGCATTGGTGATCCTAAATTGTGCTTGGTGTGTGCGCCCTGTGGTGGGCTGGTGCCCTGCCTGGGGTTTCTTCCTGTGTTGGTTGGGATTGGCTCCAGCAGACCCCCATAACCTTGTGTTAGGATATAGCAGGTTGGACAATGACTAACTGACTGATGATTGAATCAAAACTGAACACAGTACTCCACAAAACTACATTGTATGGCATAATTATAACCTCCCTTAATTTGCACTACACACATTGGGGCTAAATAACCTAACATCCTATTAGCCTTCTTCGTTGCTTCTGTACACTATGTGCCAGTAGAAGTAAAGAGTATTCTACAACGTCTTTGTCATTTTCATGAGGTGCAGCTTCAAGTTTCCAATCTCCCATTGTGTACTCAAATTTAACATTTTCACTAGATGGTATGTAATACTTGTAGGATAGGATTTCTGGGTTGTTTTGTCTATTTTTTAAAAGGACTTTTGGTTTGGAAATTAAAGGGTTGTATACCACACCTTGGTATACATCTATCTAATGTTACTTTAATTGCATTAGACTGTTCTTTTATATTGAGGCTCATGTTTGAAATAAAGTAGTTGTTAATTGGATTTGTCTCTGGATTCTTGTTAATTTCTGTTGTGAGTGCTGCTCTACATTTAGTTACTTACCAGAGACACAACAATACTCTCTATTTATTTACATTAAACTTTATTTGACACAAATCTTCTCAAACCTATATTCTATTCAAGATCCTCTGTAATGATTGGCTAACTGTAAATGATCCAGTGCTTCAACTAATTTAATACCAACTATGAACCTAACAAACTAATTTATATTCTTATCTACATCTTTTATTTATATCAAATAGAGTAGAGTGTACCCTGAATTTTACCCTGAGGTGTGCCACTTTTAACAATACTTAATTTAGAAAATGTTTCTCTCATCATAATGCTTTGCTTCTGGGGTACTGACCAATTTTGTATCCATCTCTACACTACACCTTTAACTCTTATGTATAACAGTTTGATATCTATTCATAAGCTTTCTGTAAATCAAGATATTATACAGTATATACCTCTTTGATGATTTTGTTGCTCCCTCATACAATTGCAGCATATTAGTGAAACACAATTTCTCTCCTGTCTACACCTATGTTGACTGCTTTTCTTTTAGCCATGTGATTCTTGATTTTTTCCTTAGCAATTTCTGATATTAATTTACTGGTGATGCATGTTAATCTTAGCAGTCGGTAGTTACTTGAACCAGTCTAATCACCTTTTTTCATAATGGAATAACATTATTAACATAACGAATTTCTAGTCTTTAGGAATTTTTTCAGTTGTTATTTTTGTAAAATTTTCCTCAAAGATTCTTCTGTGAGCTTACTAACCTTGTCATGTGTGCTGTAAGATAAATAATATCTGGTCCTGGTGATTTTTTTGATTTCAGTCTTTTTAATTTAAGCAGCACTTCTCTCTCTACTGCTTCAAAATCATCTTAAGTGTTTGATCGTCCTAGCATCTGCTGTTACGTTGACAAGTTCTTCTTAACATATGAAAAACTTGAAAAAAGCTAATGTTGAACGTTTCTATTTTCTCTTAGGATATTATTATTATTATTTTGCCCTCATTGTTCATAAAATACTTCACTTGACCGTGTTTTGACTACCGAACTATTGAAATTATCTCTTTGGTGTTATAATATGGGTTACGTTAAAAAAAACATTTTCTGCTTTGAACAAATTTTTGTGACAATTCTAGTGTTTATTTTAAGTCTAAACATCAAGAATTCCTCCTGTATATTTAGTTTTGCAATGTATTTGTTTATGGACATTTGCTAATAATTTTACTGTTACAGTATGTTTTGCATTACTGTAATACCATTTTGCATTTTTTATTTTTGTGGAGACTGCACCATAATTTTATACTTCTATTACCATGACACTATGCATGGTTGCTATGCATCTGAGATTACAAATTTGCAAATTAAAAGTATGTTGGTGTTCTGAAAAGGTCACAAATCCTAGCTCAAAACTATCACTACAGGTTTACTTAGCAATTCACTTTACTTTCTGATTAATGGTGCTGACAATCTGTAATCTTTTTTGACTGACAAATTTGTCTAGTGTTTTGGCTTCATTTTTGAATGCCTGAGTTCCCCATATTGACTTCTACTAAAGCGTGGGTTCACATTTCATCTTCTGATTCCCTGTTCACACAAAAAATTTGCTAATCCTTTTCTTGCACAACGTTTGAATCATCTTTCATCCGCATTATTCTCTTTGTCTTTTTGCTCTCCCTATATTCTTTTTAACCACTGTTCTAATGCCTTTATAAGCTCTCCAGTTAGCAGTGGGGTTCGTTGTCTTGTACACTTTAGTAAACAGGTTAACAAAGTCCTAGAATGATGCATGAAAGTATAGTTTATTTCCATTGGTAATGCTATAGTTAATCTAAGTAATCAGGTTTTTCTTTCACATGGTAGAAGGAAGGAAAGAGTAGCAGGCATGATATTTTTAGAGCAACAGAATCGTCTGTAGTTCATTTTCTGACAATATTTTAGGCAGATATGCAACTGTCACTTAATTGGCTTAATACTCAATTTTATCACTTTACCTATTTAACATATGTAATGCATCCTAAGAAGAATTCATAATTAAAAAAAAAAAACTAGACGTATTCCTCTTTGTTCCACTGCTAATTAATGTAATTTGTACGTGTTCTTTAAACCTTAAGCAGTATACTGTACAGTATTTCCTGTTATATCACACAAGTTAATTTGTATCACACACTTTCAGAATAAATGAAGCCTGTAAGTAAAACGTAATAGGCTTCTTGAGCAATTCCGATGTTTTCTTCATAGCTGCTAGTTTAACATTCAAACAAAAGTCTTAACATTCCTCTCAGTCAAAGTTTCACTTTTCTCAAATCTTGTTTCCCCTATTGTAGGCTGTTTTCACTATTTCATGATATTTTAATCAGTAGACAGCTCCCATGCTTGAAAACATCAACAAATTAAATAAACTTTATCTGCTCTCAGTCCATATACATTAGTAGTATCTATTTCAGCAGAACAGGCTGTCCTTGAAGCATTTTTCCACTCATAGAATGAGGAAAGTTTATTAAATTGCCGTTTATTAAATTAATTACATACACACACCAAGGGATCAACAGAGAAAGATTACAAAATGCAAAAGAAAACACAAAACAAGAAAACTACTGTTATTTTGGGGCTCAGCAAAACCCCTTTCTGACTAGTGGGATGGCTTTCCCACTTTGCCATTTCCATAAGGACAATAAGAACTTCCTTTCTCAGCTTCCATCTCTGTCCCTCTCAACCCAGGCCTCTTTTTCCTCACTTTGTACTGTCATGTAAAGGTTTGGAGGATTATGACTAGCCTCCTGGACCACTCGGTGCATTTACACACTGGAATGGAAACTAGTGGTGTCCTACTTTTGCACTAGGAAGTAAACACGCAGAACTAACTACTTTAATTCTTTCTTATGAGGAAAATTAAAAATTTCAATAAAAAATTTTAAGTTAATTAAATATATTTTTTCAAGAATCATAAGTAAAACTAAGAATCCCAATCATACAACTCCAGCTTCTAAGTCTCAACATGTAGTCAACACACAGGATACTCTTTTCAGTTTAGAGCAAATTTAAAATCTTCATCTTAATATTGTGGGTAGGGAAGATTATAGGTGCCAAAATTAAATGTGATTTAAGCATTATAACTACACTGCAATGCAATGAATATATAATTGATTCATTTAGTTTATCATTTCATAATTAAAAACATATCAACCAAATGATTGATTGCTTTTCAATACGGCAAGCGATTTTAGTGTCAGTTTTAAATGCAATAGAAAAGCACATTGCATTTTAATTCAAGTCCATAGATCATGTATCTATTATAACTAAAAGAAAAGCTAGTGTATTGCATTTTGCTTTGTGGCTGCTCTAAGTGGATTGTATTTCAACTTAAAAGCATGCATGGGGCATCAATAGTTGGGGGTAAAGGCATTGCACTTTTAAACATTTCTGCCTCTGCTGGCAAACATATCTTTCTTCAATGTAGAATGATTAACCAAAAGTGTTTTAGGTCTCACTGAAAAAGATAACTTTTACATTAAGTTATCTAAATAACATGTTATGCTTGCCTTATGTCATATTGTTCCATTCTTCTTCCTGTAGTTCTGACTGATACCTCAAGAATTTAGCAATAGACCCATCTTCAGGTATTTACCATATTTAGGGGAATATTGATGTACTGACGCTCCAGTTGGTGTTTTACAAAATTCTATGCAGCTTTGCTCTGGGATATTAGCTCTTTAATGCATTCTAAGAATGTTATTGTAGCAATTTGAAATTCTTTTTCCATTGATTATGGAAGAGAATGAAATTCTCATTTACATCACTAGCTTCCACCTGTTCAACGAGATGGCAGTTGCCTTCTCAACTTCCCTTCTGCCATCTTTAGTGATGGGTGAACACACATGCTTTTGACGCTGATTGATCACTTGATTACATTCAGTTTTGCCATGATTAATGCATGGTCTTCAATTGAATTGCAATCCACTCAGAGCAGCCTCTAAAAGAAATGCAATACATTTGACTTACTTTTAAATATGACACACAACCTATGGAGAAGAATTAAAAAGCAACACACTTTTCTGTTGTGTTTTTAATCTGACACAAAAATTTTGAAAAGCAATCAATTATTTGATTGATATTTTCTTAATCAAAGCACAATAAAAACAGGCCAAAATTAAGTGCATCATGTGTATATGCATTGCATTGTAATGTAGTCAACACATTGGGTTGCATTCAATTTTGACACAAATAACCTTCCATATATGGGTTGTTGTCTGATTTACAAGAGTATAAAAATATACCCTAATATAAGCATATGAAACAGGAAAAAAGATAGAGGGATTTTTTTTTAATACATAAATATTGCTAATTGTATAAACTTCTCAAATGGCATTGACAGCTACCTTCATTATGAGCTCTGCTTCTAATGCAGATGTGCCCATTGTATATACTCAGCAGGTCAAACAATGTCAAATTAATTCTCTCATCACGGGGCACACTCATGCACACTCAAACTGGGCTGATTTCAAATTGCCAATCTACCTGCAGCTGGAGCTGCACAGAATTACTAATCAGCCAAAAAGTTTCATTTTATCAACATCATCATTAGCTCTGCAATGTTTTGAACACAAATTGCTCAAAACTAACATATTGTAAAACTAAGTAAAAGTTATAAGATTTTACCCATAATTTGCTACCATGCCACCAATGAAAACAGTTGGGATGGTTCTATTATACTTAAAAATGAGTAAATAAAGGATGGGCAACAGGTTGGAATAGGAGTGGCACTTCTGCCTTGCAGCCCCTGGGAATCAGGACTAAATTCTGGCTTAGTTACTGTCTATGGTGCGTTTCCATGCTTTTATTATGTCTGATGTGAATTTCCCCTTGGGATTAATAAAGTATCTATCTATCTATCTGATTTTTCTATGAGTGCTCAAATTCTCCTCCTACATCCCAAACATAGCAACCAAATGCTGTACTATATTGGGACTAAGCTGGTTTGGAGATAGATAGATAGATAGATTTACTTATATAAATAAATACACAGATCTGTTTGTATTATTTGTTTTGAAACAGTATTAATTTAATTGCACCCAGCAGCCAGACATCAAGAATATACTTCCTTTTACGCTTTTCATGTTGTTCTCACCTAATGTGCTATGTTTTTTTTATGTGTAGAAGCGTTTCATTTAATAAAGCTGCTGTTTTTAGCTCATTAGTCTCTACACTTTTTTTCTGCTACTGTTTCTTCTCAAGTTTGCCCACAGAAAACAGAATACAAGTTGGTAAGTGTATAGTAGGCAGTTTGCAACTCAAGTCTGCTTTAATAGAGACATTTTGATTATAGGTAGGAGAGGGGGACATTTTATGCTCTTCTTTGCCATGGCTAGCCACAGTTTTTGTCATAATTGAAATTTTACACACAGTACATCCAGAAAATATTCAGGCCCATTCACTTTTCACACATTTTGCTAGGTTGCAGCTTTATGCGATAATCATTTATGTTTAATTTTTCATTCGTCAAGCAAACACTCAGTACTCAGAATGAAAAATGAAAAACTGAAGATTTTAGACATGTTTGCAAATTTATTACCAATACAAAATTGAAATATTACATTGATACAAGTTTTCAGACCCTTTACTCAGTACTTTAATGAATCACCCTTACTACCTGGGGTCTTCTTGCGTCTGATGCAACAAGCTTCACACACCTGGCTCTGGGGCTTTTCTGCCATTGTTCTCCACAGATCCTCTCAAGCACCATCAGTGGACAGCTGTTTTCAAGTGTCTCCAGAGATCCTGGATTTGGTTCAAATCTGGACTCTGGCTGGGCCACTCAAGGATCCTAAGCCATTTGTGTCTTGGTTTTGCTTTATGCTTAGGATCAATAGGTTGTTGAAAAGTGAACCTATGGCCCAATCTGATGTTCAGAGCACTCTAGAGTAGGTTTTCATTAAGGATATCTTTGCTCTGCTCAGCTTTCCCTCAACCCTCAGCAGTTCCTGCTGTTGTCACACAATCCTATAGCATGATGCTGTCATCACCGTGCTTAATCTTTGCAATGACATTGTGCAGGTGATAAGCAGTGTCTGGTTTCTTCCAAATTTGACACTTAAAAACTGAAGCTAAATAATTCAATTTTGGTTTCATGAGACTAAAGAATCATGGTTCTTATAGACTGAAAGTCCCTTTTGTACATTTTGGAAAACTCCAATTGGGCTTTCAGGTGTAGTCTGGCAACTCTGCCATAAAGTGTTGCAGTAGTGGTTGTCTACTAGAACCTGAGTGATCACAGGGTTCTTGGTTGTCACTTTTACAAAGGCCCTTATCCCCCAACTGTTCAGTGTGACCAGGTAGCCAGGTCTAGGAAGAGTTGTGGTTGTTCCAAACTTATTTCATTTAGGAATTACAGAGGTCACTCTACTTTTGGGAATCTTCAATAATGTATAAATATTTTTGTAGCCTTCCCCAGGATTGCAAGTTGACATTTCTCTCTCTAAGCTCTTCATGCAATTCCTTAGACCTCATGGTTAGGTTTTTGCTCTGATGCACATTGTCAGTTGTTAGACATTTTATAGGGAGGTGTGTGCCTTTTCTAATCATGTCCTATCAATTGAATTATCCACAGGTGAACTTTAAGCAAGGTGTTAAAACAATGTTCAATAGAATGCAGCTTATCTGTACTTGAACTCTAATAGCAAAAGGTCGGAATACTTGCCTCATTAAATCCCCCTTTTTTATAATTTGCAAAAATTCCTAATATTCGGTCATCACTTTGTCAAGAAAAAATTAATTCAAATGATTTCCATACCAACATGTGTAAAAAGTGAAGGGGTCTGAATACTTTCTGAAGACACTATATGTACTTTAAGGACTTGATGTAATTTTCAGAAATTAGGTAAGTATGACTGATGAGCTTGTTGGGCTAAATGGCCTGTAGATAGATAGATAGATAGATAGATAGATAGATAGATAGATAGATAGTGTCGGAGATGGCTGGGGTGGTGACCCGGCTGGGACACCCAGGAAGACCGGAAGAGGGCTTACGCTCACCTCATCCCACT
The DNA here is from genome assembly GCA_026402145.1 of Polypterus bichir lapradei. NCBI lineage: Eukaryota > Metazoa > Chordata > Cladistia > Polypteriformes > Polypteridae > Polypterus > Polypterus bichir. The sequence continues at coordinate 8,132,922 of JANRMT010062854.1, forward strand.
TGGGGGCGACCACCCCGGTTCCTTTGGGGGCCACGATTAAAGAGCTTTGAAGCTTTACCCTGTAGGGGCCCATGGTCACTGCCAGGGGGCGCCCCTGTGCCTAGAGAGCCCTGGACCTCAGCACTTCTGCCACACCTGGTGCTTCCGGGTACACAGCTGGTGCTTCCGCCACACAGGGGCGTGTCGGTGGAAGGTTACTGGAGGACACCTGGAGCACGGCAAGGAGGTGGCCTGAAGAAGAGTGAGGCATTGTTGTGGCCAGGACTTTGGGGATTTTTGGGGGATTGTTGTGCACCTTGTAAATAATGGACTGTGTAAATAAACGTGTGTTGGGTGACATTCACGTGTCCGTCTGTCTGTGTCCGGGCCGGCAGATTTATAGTCATTAATATTTCCAGGTTGTAATGTCCAGAAATGGAATATGCTTAATGGACACCCAATTCCTTGTTTGAAGCATTCAGAACAGTTCACCAAAAAGACATTGGCACAGAGTGAATGATTTCTGTTGCTCAGTCATCTAGGATGATGTATCTTACTTTCCTGGGAAGTGACATGGATGAATTCAGTCCGCGTTTCAATGTCTTGATGATACATTTCAGTTTTAAATGTATTATGCTCCCTTTTTCACAATTGCACATTCTCAAAAAACTCCTGTCCCCCTCTTGCTTTTTCCACTCAGTCTGATGAAACCAAAATCCAGCATTAAAACAGGGTCAGAAATACGAGGTGTACATCCCACAGTATTCCCCACAGTACCCAAAATATCGCAGTACCTGAATTTGTCGTAAGACGCTTTAAGATATAGCAGTTCACACAACTTACATGAAAGCAATAGAGCATCTCTCATTATATGAAGTCAAGCCAGGTCGGAATCCTTTCCACCTTGCCATTATCCTCATTCTGGATCTTTGTCTTTTCCATCTCCAGAAGAGCTTGTAACTTTTATCCTTGCTCTTGATATTCACTCTTTCATCCTTTTCATTTTCGGATGCTCTTCTGTTACGGCGTAATGGAGCTTTTTAGGTGGCGGTGACTGCAGTGCTACCAGGTGAATACAGGCATGTCTAGTAAATCCCACTTCACATTCCTCAGAGTCTCTTACATTCTCAGATTTTACAGATGTAGGCAGCCATGAGATCTTTTACGCTCGCAGTGTGACATTTCTTAAATTCACAGTTTTTCTGAGAGGCAGTTGAGGCAGGCTGGTGCATGAGTCTGGGCTGACAGTAGGATCTCTTCAGTTTAGTTTAAACATTTGCTTAAAAATGTATGGTAAAAAGCCAGAGGCTACTGCTTAACATTACTAATTAATAACATTAATTAATTACATTAAAATCATTAATAATTTTAAATTAAAAAAGAGAGGCAAAGACAGCTTCTGTAAAGGATGCTACATGGTGTGGTACCTGTAAGTCGAGTGATAGCTTATACAGTATATTTCTTCACAGAGCAGTAGTGTAACCATCTGTGATAAGCAGGATAAGTCCAAAAATGGTCTAAAGAATGTGATAATGAATTTGTCTGAGCATGAAATTTTAGAATGTATCACTCCAACCATTTCTTAAAATTCAAACTTATGTTTCAGAGATAGTTTGGAGCAATTCTGTTGATTTACTCATAGTCAGAACTAATTTGCCTACTAATAAGGAATGCACTTGCTTACCAGGAAACATTCATTTATTCAAATTGTACATATCAGTCTTCTGTATCAGTCTGTATGCATAGTGCTTGCCAATGGTGACACAATGGATTTTTGCTCATTTCATCGCTCTTTTAGGTGGCTTGCTATCCACAGATGAACAAATCTCTTGGCCACACTAGAATGCAGATCAAATGACTCACCACTGATGTTATCCCCAACTGACACAACAGCGAGCACCATTACAGATTAACGTCTAACATCTGAACTTATGAAAGGAACTTTTTTTTTAATGCTGAATGATCAGGTGCCTGACTCTCTTTCTGTCCACTTCCTTCTGATTTAGCCAGCAAAAGCATGGAGTGAAAAGTACACCACTTTTTGCTCAACATGCACTTTTATAACATTTTTACACCTTCAGTCCATTGTCTGTCACAAACCCCAATTCAATGCAGCCCACACACTGCAGTACCCTCATTCTGCTTTTACTACTTCAGAATCTTCAAGTTTATTTAGGCATTCCACATTAGAGACACATCACTTTCAGTCTATTTGTTATCACTAATCTCACCCTTTTTTGCAGCTATTGATGCACAGCCTGAGATCAGTTCCATCCATATTCTATAATGGTCTCACACTGTGATTAGCATTTGCTTTTTAGGCAGAGCATGCAGATTCCTTCATTAGATTCACCTTTGGTTTTTTGCTTTTATAGATTGGGGTTTGCTTGTATAGATCCTTCTGCTCATGGAGACTGGGCAAGTACTTATTGTGATATTTATATATCAAGTTTTAGTATATCTATGCCTGCGTACAGTATATTAAATATTATTCAATATACCTGTATGGTCTCTCAGGAAATAAGAATCAAAAACATAGTAGTTCCACTGTTATTTTTCCATTTAGAATAGTCTCCATTTTAATATTAATGAAGTTAACCCTGTTAAGAGCAACATATCTGCTCCATCTTACCACTGTTAATGTCACTAAAAAGCAATTTCTATTTTTAACAGTATTTAGTGCCTTACAATCCTCTTTCCTTGCTATGCAGTCTGAATAATTTTTCCCTGTAGCTTTCTTTACCTTCCTGTGTGGTATGATGTGCAAATTACTTAAAATAGAGGTGATTTACTTTTTAGAAAGTAGCAGGGACTTCAAGAGCAAAAAATACATTATACCCATTTACTAAATTGCTACTAATGATTTGGAAAATTTGCTCAATAATGAGACTGCAATGACTGTAAGAAAGGTTATTTTTATACATTATTAACAAAGAGACACTTTTGGTGGAAAAAAGTGCATTAATTGACCGCTTATATCTGAAAAATCAAATTCTGCTATAAATGCTTAATTGTCTGTAACGAGGAACTTAATTTCCTTGAATATTTCAAGTACACTTATCTTGCTTTATGCCAATGACTATCTTTACAGTATATTTATTAATAATGGTATTTTTTCTGCTATCTTGAATATCTACCCTTTGTTATTTTCCTCTGGAAAATTAAGTTCTTTCAAAATTAGTCTACTGAAAATTTTGGTCAATAATTATTGAAGGTTCAAGTGTAAAGATTTAAATTTTAAAAATCAAGTAAAGACACAAAAACAGGAGACATTTGTAGTCTTGTTTCAACATAAAAATTATTTAATTTACAAATGTGAAGAAGGACTAAGAGCAGAGAATGATATATAACAGTCCATTTCAAGCCTAAATGGGTGCTCTAAAATTATACCCATCCTAAATTTTGGTCTTTTCATTTTCTTGTTTGATAATTATGACTATTATCCTCTAGATGTCAGTAATTTTTTTTCTTTTCTGTTCATTTTTCTTTTAACTCTTCTAATGGTGAATAGGTATATTATTGAAAAGCCACACTCCTATTTTTCCTTCTTTATGTGTCCTTAAAGGTGATCATAAAGTGTAGGCTTGCATTTGAAGTTGCTTATTACAAACAAATTATTCTACTATTTTATACTAAAATTAACAAGGATATTATAAACATGAGAGCAGTTTGTCAGCAGAGTCAGTATTAAAAAGGCCTAATGTACCCGTTGGCTTTCCCCGTCTTTGAAGGCTTTGCAGTAGAGGTGTATCTCTTTCTCTCTTTTCCATCACATTCTGTTGATGGCCATCTCTGTGGTACATCCATTCTCCTGTCATATCCTTCTGTACTATATCATTCTCTCTTGTTTTTCTCCCTCCTATCAGCTCCATTTCCTTGACATGATGTTGACCATTTGATCTAATACATTTTCAGCCAGCTTGAGTTTACTCACCATCATCCTGCACTATATCCCTTTAACCTTTCATGAAGCATGGTGTCAGGAGTGGGGAGCCGGGCAAGCCCCTCCTCGCTCATGCGCCAGCCTCCGTTCGAATCGCTCTATCTCTCGCCACATTTTGGAGTGGACCTTCCTTCTGCTTAGCTAGCAATACCTGTTTGTTTATTGAGTTTTAAAGTTTTTCCTGTTTCACTACTACATGAGTAAAGCCACAGGGGACAGCTAGTGTATATATATATAAATATATATATATATATATATATATATATATACA
>JANRMT010062854.1:8145412-8167032 GCA_026402145.1 Polypterus bichir lapradei
TAGATAGATAGATAGATAGATAGATAGATAGATAGATAGATAGATAGCAATTTAATTTTAAGGGAGAAATTTGGCTTTTTACAGAAGGTATTTAAATAAATAAATAAATATACAAATAGATAGAGACATTAATACAGTAAATACCTAAAGCAAGACAATTCAAAAGAAAGAAAATTTCTGACTTGGCAGTTACAGTCAGAGTGAGACATTATGCAGACGTATTCCTGCTGATATAAACGAACCCCAGTAGCATTTCTTGACACACTTCTGCTGAATAATCCTGTCTTTTTAGAACTCCCTACAGGCACTGTGTTTGGGATGAGGTTGTGTGACATGCTTGGCCAATGAATCACTTTCACCCTATTCTTCCTCAGAAATGCTGTAGTGGCCTTGGATGTTATGTTATCTTGATATTTCCCTCTACTTCTCCTTTATCTATTTTCTTCAAGGATTAGTGTACTCTCCAGGTTTGTTACGTGATTGGTCTACTGTCACACATTAAGATTAACACACACACACATATATATACACATATATACAGACCCTAACCACAATGGTGCTCTATTAGTGATGCACACACAGCTAATCTCTTGCACTTTAATCCAACAAGTGCCTTATGACTAACACATATACATCTCGTCACTCTCTTAGCACTTCAAGAGACTTAACTTATTATTGGCGCAAACTACATATGATGTTTAAACATATCTCAGACCTACATATTACTTTGGTCTCTAGGAATATATTCAAACATACAAAGGCTCAACATCCTTGGCTATATTAACCAAGAATGCCTTACTTGTACGTACTGTTCCCTACTATTGGGTGGAGCTCTCACCCTCAGCCTTAACAAGCCTCGTAGATCAGAGCATATTGCAAACTCCTGACTGCCCCAGGTGCTCTTAATGTATACAGTACCTTGTTACCTCAATCACTCTAGATATGAAGACAAAGTATAATAATACCACATAGAATGATTTATTAAGCACACAGCACCACAATGCCAACAGTCTCAGATCTTTCTCTTTCTTTTCTTCTAAATGACCACCACTCCCCTCCTCACAAGCTTCACCTTCTTCCTTCCAACTCTGGCTCAGCTTCTTGAGGGAGGCAGGCCCTTTTATGACAACCCGAATGGGCTCCAGGTGCTCTGTCTGACGTCACTTCCTGGTGTGGTGAAAGTGTCAAGAAAGCACCTGGAAGCACTCCGGGTGTCCCTGGAATTCCTTCCAGCAGCACTTCCTGGTGTGGCGGAAGTGCTGCCATCCAAGGTTCCAACCATGTCCAGACGCCCCCTGGCGGTGACTCAGTCTTTGCAGAGGGTTGAGCTTTACAGCTCCATGTCCCCCATGCATTCCTGGAAGGCTGCCCACCTGCACTCCAGGGAAAATATTGTCCCATTTCCGGTCCCCTGCTTCTTCCGGCGTCCCGGCAGGGCAATGTCCCTGGTCCCTTGCATACCACTCCTCTGCAACGTATGTCGTATTGTGTGACGGGAAACAGTCACCTCAGTATGGCTTTCTACTACTTTAGCTAACTGTAATGAACTTGCATGATGATTTTCCTCACGTTTTTCATCATATGTTAGCCTCCATGGACAGTCTGGATGTCTCAGAGAATGTGCCACAAGTTCATTCTTTTTGAATTTCTGACTCACTTTTGCTTCTTAATTACAACAGATTAGCAACGCTTCATTAATTTTCTTATAGCCTTGACCTCCTATGTGTAAAGAAATTACTTTCTTCCTCAAGTCTTCCTCTGATATTTCTCTTTCATGTGGTGCCATTATTGTCTGCATTGAATAGGAGAGGATTTTACTTATTAAATACAACCCTTAACTGTTAGTAATCTGGTTGTCATCTGTGTGATTATTTTGACTCATCTGTTGTTGAATTCCTGTTAATTAGTGTTATTCCAAAGACCTTCATTAGGGTGTACTCATTTTTGCATCATGGTAGTAAATCGTTTTGTTAATAAAAGTCACTTTGTTTTTGGTACTGACAGATCTCATTTGCAATCAATAAACCAGATTCAATGGACTGTTTTATGGTTTTATGGGGAGACAGATGATTTTCTGAAAATTTTTTGGGGCTTACTCATTTACTGTAGAAATATTAGTCCCCTACTAACTGAGAGAGCTGTCTATTTATCTTGTTGAATGTAGATATTGTATTTATTTAATACATAAAGATGTCTATTTAAAGTCACTTACAAATGCTTGCTCACAATAATAAATCTGACCTCAGGATCTTGATTAATTCTTTTGCATTTTATGTTTTAGTTCACATAGGATATTTAAAAATGTGTCACGTGTGCTCATAGTGGGTAATAAATTTTCCGGAATGGTTACTTTAGCTTAAGAATACCCCACTCAGGGGATAAAACAAAAATTGTTTATGGCAAAGATGCTATGAAAAGCAGTCAATCTTGCAAACAAAAAACCCAAAAGGCGCAGTTCTGTAAAAAAAAAAAAAAAAACTAGTAAAAAAACAAGTCTTTTCTTCATCTGATAAGCACAGCAAAGTCTTCATAAAATACCTGGTCACTGATTAAATTAGTTTTTATAATTAGTGTTCTACTCTAAATTAATATTCTTTTTGACCTTTTTATTAAGTTCCCAGTTAATTCTGCTACAGAAATAAATTGGATACAGAAGTTAAAGGCCTCATTTCTTTCTCACAAAAATTGAAAATATCATTTTAATATACAATTCAATTAAAGAATTACGTTGTCAGACTGTCAAAAAAATCCCCCCCTTTCTGTTTACGTCCTTGCCAACTTTTCCCCAAAAAAACATGGGCTCTGTTATATGGAAGTGCGACTCTCACCCAAATCTTGCCATTTTTGTGAAACAAGAATGTTAATGCAGCCTGTAATGGCACCCACTCTAGATTATAAAACAATATGACACAGAAGCATACTGAGTACAACTCTGATACAATGGTGATTATAAACTGAAGGGAGCCTCTTGGCAAACAGCAATGGTCTGGCTCTTCTAGCTTTCAATGTCGTCCTGTGTCCATATCGAAAGAAATATTCTCAAGCTGCATGTGTGACTGACAGCACCTGGGCTGCACTCCAAAGGAAAAGGCTGCCAATGACTCTCTTACTCTTCTTTTGTATGATGAGAGTTCACTGAAGTTGTTCACAATGAATCTGTTGCTTTGTTCTAAATATGCAGTGCTAGTTGCTGTTTTCCTAAATGAATACAGTATTGATTCAATGCAGTAGCCGGTCAGGGGATAGCTTTATAAGAGTAGAGTGGAGGGTCTGGCCACTACAGAGTATACAGTACATTGTCCTCACAGCTTTTCACCTGCTGTAATGTTTGAGCTTCTTCACAGAAGTGGTTTTCTGTAGCTAACAATTTATGAATGATCTCTCAAGGGAAATACAAGTTTTTCATGCTTGCACAAACAGTTAGTTACACACAAGGTCTGTGCTAAAGCCATGGTGCTAGGGTTGCTCTGAGGCTTTATAGCATAACCCTACTGGTCAAAAAGTTTTGATTGTATTGTTTTTGGTCTCTGTTTCCCAAAAGTTTCTTATAAAGTTGTAACTTGTGATTGCCTCTTGCTTTCAAATGGAAAGTTCCCTTTATGGAGAAAAAAAAGGTCAAATGGGAAGATTGATCAGTCAGTCTACACCTAATGCAATTAGATGCTTGAAAGGTTGAAATCATAAATAAATAATAAAAAAGATTAAGTAGATTTAGTAAATACAAAAACAGAGATTAATATTATTTATTCATAATTTAAACTGGCATGTTTTAGGGAAATAACAAATTAATGCAATCAAGCACTCAGCACGGAATCGAGTTCAGAAGATAAGTCTATGAATGAATAACTAAAATTTCACAAACATAATTTATTGGAATGTCACCTATGGAATAACACTGCACTGACTAAAAAAAAGACAACCTGTCCTGTTTGAGGGATGATCAGGACAAAGAATAGAGTCAAACAGCAAAGAGCTTGTTTCTACAACCAGTAATCAAAGGAATCGCAAGCTGATTAATTTTGTCCAAGCGTGGATACAAAATGGCAATTCAAACAACCTTTAACCCTTCAACACTTTATCCCCTGATGTTGTGACCCTAGAGGCCACCATCATGACAACAGAATCCACAAACTGGTGGCACCCATCATCAAATCAAAATGGTTCCTAAAAAGACATTCAATAAAAATCAATTTCTAAACAAAGGCTCCAATCAAGAAAATGACCACAGAATGTACTGTATATTCCCCGAGTATAAAAACTACACCTAGATTATATTTATAGCTCAAGAAAAGCCCAGAAAAAAATTAACACCTAGTCAAAGATATTTTTTTATAATGTATGTGCTGTAAAACATAACAAACGCCTCACATACCTTTGGTTGATGATCAAGTAATCAACCACACTTGACACTGAAAAACAATGCCCATATGCTTGGTACATAAATCATACAGATTTCCTTCCTTTGTTTCTTGTCACCATTATTTCACCCCTTGGTCATAAGTGAACCTTATGTTGCTTTCTCTCTTTTCTTGTCACCGGACCCTTGGTGTGACGATTACTCTTTTAGGCTGTGAATACTCTGTCTAGGTGAAGTCAAAGATTAGCTAAATGCTTCTGGCTGACAGAAAGCGCTACTTTCCGGCCATGCCATGTCTCACTGCACCCAAGACAATACACTATGCTTAAACAACAACAACATTTATTTATATAGCACATTTTCATACAAAAAAATGTAGCTCAAAGTGCTTTACATAATGAAGAATAGAAAAATAAGAGACACATTAAGAAAATAAAATAAGTCAACATTAATTAACATAGAATAAGTGTAAGGTCCAATGGCCAGGGGGGACAGAAAAAACAAAAAAAACTCCAGACGGCCGGAGAAAAAAAATAAAATCTGCAGGGATTCCAGGCCATGAGACCGCCCAGTCCCCTCTGGGCAATCTACCTAACATAAATGAAACAGTCCTCTTTGTATTTATGGTTTTCACGGAAGGACTTGATGATGATCACGTGGACTTCTGGCTTTTAGTCCATCAATGCTGGGACATCATGGTGCTTTGAGTAAGTTGGTGGTGGCGCAGGCCGCCACCACAGAAAAACCGGAAAAAGAAACAGAAGAGAGAGTAGGGGTCAGTACGGATTTTAGTGCCACCATGAATAGTTATTATAATGAATTGAACATACAGAGTATCAGGATTAAGATAAAGTGAAGTTATGAGAAGGCCATGTTAAAGTAATGTGTTTTCAGCAGAGTTTTAAAGTGCTCCACTGTATTAGCCTGGCGAATTCCTATTGGCAGGCTATTCCAGATTTTAGGTGCATAGCAGCAGAAGGCCGCCTCACCACTTCTTTTAAGTTTAGCTTTTGGAATTGTAAGGAGACACTCATTTGATGATCTAAGATTACGATTTGGAATATAGGGTGTCAGACATTCCGATATATAAGATGGAGCGAGATTATTTAAGGCTTTGTAAACTATAAGCAGAATTTTAAAGTCAATTCTGAAAGACACAGGTAACCAGTGTAGTGACATTAAGACTGGAGAGATGTGTTCGGATTTTCTTTTCCTAGTTAGGATTCTAGCAGCTGCATTCTGCACTCGTTGCAAATGATTTATGTCTTTTTTGGGTAGTCCTGAGAGGAGTGCGTTACAGTAATCTAATCGACTAAAAACAAAAGCGTGAATTAATTTCTCAGCATCTTTCAATGATATAAGAGGTCTAACTTTTGCTATATTTCTTAAGTGAAAAAATGCTGTCCTAGTGGTCTGAAGAATATGTGATTTAAAATTCAGGTTACAGTCAACGGTTACCCCTAAGTTTTTTACTTCGGTCTTAACTTCTAATCCTAATGCGTCAAGATTATTTTTGATAACCTCACTTAATCCGTTTTTGCCAATCAATACAATTTCAGTTTTCTCTTTATTTAACTTGAGAAAATTACTATTCATCCATTCAGAAATACCAGTAAGACATTGTGTTATTGATTCGAGAGAGCCGGTGTCATCAGGTGCTACTGATAAGTACAGCTAAAGTACAGTAAAGGGATAGAAGTGCTGGACCCCCATGTTGTATCTGTTATATTATGAGGCCAGTAAGACCTTATAAATCTGACAACAAAACACATATAGCATCACACTGTTCTTTAGCTATCTGCCATAAGGCAGGTCTTTCGATCACCAGTTCCTCCACTGTATTTTGTCTTCTGGTCTTCTTTTCATTTCTTGGTTTACCATCTTGCAGATAATATACCATGTCGTGCCTTAGCTTCTTCTTGATTTCTTTCCCTTCTGTTTACCCTCAAGCACTATTTTCGACAATCCATCTCCTCTTAGTACATATCCCATCTAGTTGTGTTTTCTTCTTCTCACTGTTTCAAGCATGTTTCTTTCTTCACCAATCCTTTCTACAACATTTTTATTAGACAATTTATCCATCCAGCCAATTATTTCCCTCATTCTCCAGTCTAAATGCTTCTTTATTGTCCATGTCTTTGCTCCAATCAATACATCACTCCAGATTACTGTTTTTCTCATTCTTTTCTTCACTTTCTATCCATTCTATTTGGTATAAACTTTTATTAGCATCATATAATGTACAAATATCCCAAACCCTTACATTTCTCACTTCCTGTTCAGGCTTTCTCAAGATACTTCATCCATCAATCAATCTAGTGACACAGGGTTTTTAACCTTCACCTCTGTGGCATATTTTTTTGTACAATATGCTCCATTGCGTGCCCTTGAACATAGACATTTTCTGGTAAAGTCCTTTTGCTCTTGGACAAAGCTCATCATAAGAATGAACATCTCTATCATAATAAGATACTTTTCTTTCTCGTAATTCAAGGGAATATTTTTTTCAGCAACTCTGTTTGCATTTAACAGTTCATTCAGTTTATCTACCAAGTGCTTTCTGCAGGATTTGCATGCCTCTTCAAGTCTCTAATGAAAATTACTTCCAGGTAATGCTAAAGATAATAGGATTTTGCAGTACTAAGAAACACACTGCAGCTGCAGTTTTTAGTAAAAGAAAATCATGCATTTTTGTTTAACATGAATAGGTCAAAGTGTAAAGCACTCTCCAACAAGAAATAAAGCATTTGTATTATTGAGAATATATGGAATCATTCTGCATCCTAGCCAGTCTCAGGAGAAACCAGTCACAAAAAGATGTGATAAGAAAAAAGTCAACTCATTTCTGTTTATTCTTTTGAGCCAGAGCTGCACAAGGACTCATCTGGGAACATACGTATTAAACTCTTCAGAAAATATTCATATACTGAAAAATTGAAAGGCATTAAATATGGCAAAAACCTTGTGCGTGACAGGACTAGAATTGGAATGGACAGCTGCTGACACGAGATTTGGCTCTTTAATAATTCGAGTAAAATAGGGTCTCTAACATACAGTAGATAGCCTCATAGGGAATCCATTTGGGAGCCGTCTGGGCTAATGGAGGTCTAGTAAACATCTTACAGTTCAAAGATGTCAAAAAGGAAAAAAAACATCATTTCATATGAAAATGTGGCTGAGGGCTGAATGCTCCATCATCATGCAGTTTAACCTTTACTATTGAGCTGTCTTGTACTGTTTTAAAAGGACTGCTTCAATGCAGACCACACAGCCAGCTATCTATTCAACATTTGTGCCTGCATCCTTGGATAGCTGTTATCTGTTTCTCACTTCTTAGAATTTAGAAATGCTTTTTTTTTTTCCTTGCATTAGTTTTCAATTCGCAAAAGGCCATTCCAATGCATTTTCCTTGCAATTCATGAAAGCCAACATGCCTACAAAGTATTCATTTCATTCAGGTTAGTAATTTCCCAAAATACAAAAGACGGATATGTCAGAATAAACTGCAGTTTTCATCATTGTGCTGAGGTGTAATGGAGGGAAAACTCAAAAAATGGTTTACATTTTCTATTGTTAAGAACCTTGTACTACCTTTGCCCAATTCAATCAACTTAAAGCTGTATATCTATGCCTTAATAAATATGTGACTTTGACTATTTCATCACTGCACATTTCAATGTCCCTGCATGAGAATACAGTATGTATATTGTTGTTGGTTTTTTTAGCCTTACTGAGTAAATTCAGATGTATTTTGAAGATTTGTGTAAAAACAAAGTTGCATGAAAATAATACAAGTCCACTTGATGTCAAAAAATATCAAAAAATTAAATCCATACTCAGCTAAGCCCCTTGTAACACAACAGATTCACACACATACAAATTCAACCCTCTGCCAAATACTGGTGTACCTGTTCTGTTGTATGTAAAGCTATAAATGGTGACCACATTAAGACCTATAAGGCAATTGGAGTAGTTTTCTTTATATAATGACAAGGGGGTTCGCCCCCTGCTCACTTCGCCCGCCAGCCTTCCCAGCTTGCACTACGCACCAGCCACTTTGAGTTTCTGTCGCTCACGTTGTGAAAAGGGGGGCTGAACACACCCCAAGGAGACGCGGTCGCTCCTCCAAAACCCCCTCTTAAACGGTGATATAATGGGAAACAAATATGCCGTGCCGTGTGATCTGCATCTCGCGCATCACTTCGAACATTTAAAAGCCTGTACAGCAGCTTTCCTACTCTTTGTCTTTTATTTCCAGCCCCGGGCATGGTTAAATCTCTCGGCACAAAGTCTTGTCTCGCGGGATGTGAGTTCTTGATATTTTTTTAGTTTATAATTTAAAAACGGAATAAGAATCTGAAAATCTAAGAACATTACATTAAAGTTTGATAAATTCTGAAAAGAATGATACCAAACATGTAGGTTGTAAAATAGTCGTGACAAAAAAGTGACATAAAAATATCATATAAAATCGCTGCACTTATAGGCTTAAGGTTTTATATATAGAGAGTAGATATAATTTATTGTAAGTACCAAAAAATAGTTGCCTCTATGAGGAGTGGCCTAGTTGGCATGCACTCTGGTCAGTTATGTGAATGTTTAGATTTCTATGTTCACATGTCACAAGCACCACTACAAGGCAGCATATCATGCATAATATATAAAAGAAAACACAAAAAAACACACACAATAACAAGAACGGTTTGAATGGTGTTGAATTAGGAACCCTAATCCAGCAGCTACAATAAACCAAGAAAACTATGAAATGCATTTGTCATTACTACAATCCACTGAGTAAATTTTGTACAAGGTGTGTTGTTAGCTTGATTGAGAGTTGGGGCTAATAATTGCAGGGACTCCAGGGACCACTAGGAACAGTTCCAGAAGAATTAATTCAAGGGTCCCAAAGTCTGTTCCTAACATAAAAAACACCCTTGAATGTAGTTCCTGACTGGTGCAACCTTGAATGTGGTGTCAGTTAGATCATTTAGTGGCAAGCATTCCACAGACAGGTCAAGGGCAGCAGGAGTAGGAGAAGTGAATGGTGTGAGAAAGAGGATACCTGACATGAGATATACAGTATATTGATAGGCACTTTGACAAGCACCTGGACAGGACAGAATGCCTAGAGAAAGACAGAGTGATTATCAGGTTTCATTATAATATTGAGTTTGACCTTTTATTGTCCAATTACACGGCACACTCAATCATTTTATATATAGATTTTGTTTTATTTTCTTTAACTATTTTGACCTTTTTGGTATAACTTTCAGTTTGTGCCTGCTAGTGATTTCAAAACAAAAGCTAAACTGATCTAATAACAATCAAGAGGTCTGCTAAATTGTATTTAAAAGTTCCATCTGTGCCCTTAATGTAATTGAGTTTTTAAGTTGAAAATCCAATTGCTTATCACAAGTGGCATATTTATGGTAGCTGAGAGTTTTAGTTCTCTTTCCAAAAAACTCAGAGGCAGATAATATAGAGCTGGAAAATGAATAGTATAACAAAATATTTAAAAAGGAGGACACAGACTATTGCCCTTCATGTGCACAGAAAGCTGAGTAATATCTCTAATTAGTTTGCTACTAAACATGCCACATGAAAAAAATTTCATAAGGGGAGGCCATTCACTCCAACACACCTTGACAATTCTAAAATTTCTAAAATATGTTAAGGAAATTAGTTCTCCATAGCACAGTGATCATTTGAAGGCTTAGCACTTCTCTTTCTCTCAGCTCAAGTTACTCAAGGACAATGTGGAGTCTGTTATGGACATTCCACGTCTCAGAATTCCATCAATTCACCACTTCATTTCAAATAAATCAGGCCATTGCTTCAACTGTCACCCCTGTAGGTATCTTCATGGTGCTGCTAGTTAATACAAAAAAACTCTTCTAGGACTAGAGAGTCATTAGGTGATACCCTTTATTGTTCCAAATCCACCGCCTCTAAAAAGTTTACTCTTGTCAAAAGTTACTGCGTAGCCTGCCATTAGATGCCGCTAGGATTAAATATGCAGGGTAGAATAACTAGTAATATGTTTCAGATAAGCATTACATAGCAGGTTTTGACATTTCTTCCTAGACCCCATTAAGAACAAAACCAAAGAGGTTATATTGGCACCTTTACTGTAAGGCATATGTCACAGGTTATCTAACAATATGACAAAACAGGGATATACCACACCTGATTGAGAAGTCAGAGTGCAGAGCAAATGCTGTCTGCAGTGCTGACATCAACCATATGTCGATGTTATTTTTAAAACTTGCACATTCATGGCATCTCCTAACCACCTAGGATGAACTTATATGCATTGTGGCCCATTACTCTATTATTACTTGGCTCTGTAGTTCACTAAGATATCAACAGTCCTAATAGTTGTTCCTTTCTTGATGATGTTGATATAAAAGTATCTATTCAAAGTAGGAATGCATGCTTTACAGAGAGGGCATCATTTATTTTCCTTACTACATTTACTACTCAGTCCAGGTCAAATGATGTTTCAGTCAAATACTCAGCTGTTTTTACTACAAGTGAGCTTTTGTGTTTTTACCAAGCAAAGAGGTAAACTACCCACTTTTGTTGTTCTTAATGTTATTCTCGAGTGAGTATATGTCATTGTGATTCACAGGCATGGATCCAAAATGGTATTTTGATTGCAATGTTTGTAACCAGAGGGAGTTTTTTTGGTGGTTAAACTATGTGGGTTGGAATCGTGAGTGAAGAAAAGAAATGAAAAAAAAAAAAACTTCCCTGGAATCTTTATATGTTTATATTCTATTGTCCTATCCCTTCTGTCTGCCAAATTCAATCTGCATGTAGCCCCTTGAGGTGTTAAATGAAATATCTTTTGAAAGCTACTGTATATATCATACTAACATGACACATATAGCTCCACAGACTATGTTCTTTTGTAATGTCTGTTTTTGGTCTTAAAAAATTTCTGTCTGGAAATAGATAGATTAAATGGAAACATGTTTCTTGTGTGAAATAAAAACTCATCCAAATAAAAAAAGCATATGATATTTGTGAGAAGGATGAAGCTACTTAATACAAGCAGTATAGCTCAGAAGCTCTTAAAGGTGCAGCTCCATTTAATTCTGAATTCTGGAATTTTGACATTTAACTGAAACTGCCAAGAAATCTGATTCTTACAAGTAAAACATGGAGATGCAATGAGATGGTTGTGGCTTGTTTGCTTCTTAGTAGACTTTCTACTTATTATCATCCATTGAATTAAAAATGGTACTTGCTAGCAATAAATAAATAAATACATACAGTAAATAGATGTTAATCACAGACCAGTGACTGCAATTCATGTTTAGTCTTTTATTGGAAGCTGTTCTGCAAGAAAAAGTCAGATCTAAACTGCAATAACACTATATACTGCAAATATATTTTGTGAAGAGTGCCCAGCCGGCATGAAGTCTACAAAGACATGGACACCAGAAAATGGCCAAGTACAGCAGTATGTGCTACAGAAAAGAGAGAAGGGTTCAACATTTCTACAAGCAGAAACTAACTCTAGATTAGGGCTGTCACAAACTATTATTTTGGAAACTATTCATATATTGCCTATTATTTAGATTAATCGATTATTCTAATGACTAATTTTGATCAGGAAATTCAAGTGGGGATATGAATGTGTGCTTTATTTGAATATTTATTGAATACCTTGATATACAGAATTTTAAAATATTAGGATACGAAAAAACACAAAAAACGAACAAGACAACGTTAACAATAAAAATATTTAAGTCAAAAATATTTTTGATTAATAATGAACTTATTAACATAACTTGATGTCAGCAGTCTAACTTGGAAATAAGACCAACTAGGAGTTTGGGTTCTATTAGAGCTTAGTGTTACAATGAATCTATTCTAAGACTCATTTCAGATGTATTTATAAATTGAGATATATGATTTTTATTCATAAACATCATGAATATTGCTGCTAAGCATATTTGGCGTAAAGTGGCTTAATAATGTTTGCATTATTCGGCAGTTTGTGGGACTGAATGATCTGTGCTTCTGATAAGGATGTGAGCAACACTGGAGCACCACAAGGAACAGTCCTGTCTCCTTTTCTCTTTACTCTGTACACCTCCAACTATAAGAATAACACCAGGTCATGTCACTTTCAGAAATTTTCAGATGATTCTGCATTTATGGGGTGTATTGATAAGGGGAATCAGACAGTATAGGAGTCAGGCAGTACAAAGAGAATTGTCTGCACCTTTACATCATCAAAATCAAGGAACTAGTTACTAACATGTATCACACCAAAATGCCTCTATGTTTGGTTAATATTCAAGGAGTGCATGTAGAGGTGGTCCACTGCTACAAGTAATTTGAGGTCCATATTAATGACAGGATGGGCTGGAAGGGCAGAGCAGACTCTTTCCCCTTTAATGTGGGAAGTGACATCCTTCGCACCTTCTACAACTCTATAATGGCCAGTGTAATTCTCTCTGCTTTGGTGTGGTGTCCTGGGCTGGTAACATCACTTCAAGAGAGGCTCGCCAAATCAACAAGCTAATTAAAAGGGCAAGCTCAGTTATAGGACACACTCTGGACTCTCTGGAGGTCAGAGAGAAGGCTTTTTCTTGTTTTTAAACCTGGGACAGGTCTTTTAAAGAAAAAACTTTTGCAGCCATGGTGTATTAAATAAGTATAAGTTCAATTTTTCAGTAACCTTCATTTCAGTTAATTTTTATACTGTTGAATTTGGTACAGCTTCACACTGTGTTCTGTGGGCAACAATTACATATTGAGCATTTTTTAAAAATACAGTTGCATGTTATTGCTATTATCAGATTTAAACTGTAATGTATTATTTAAAAAAACAGTGGGGGGCAAATCCACTTATTTTACTGTAAGTATAGGCATGTGCCGATATACGACTGACTGAGTTAAGGCAATTCATACTTATGGCTGAGGGCCTCAGGAAAACAACAGAGTAATAATGCTCTAGAAATTACCAAAACCAGCCTCAGTATAAACGTTTCATTATTATTATTTCTGATACTTGGAGTGCCCTGTAAGGTTTATTTTGATTGTCCCACACCACCTTTCCCTACACCAGTGTTTCCCAACCTTTATGGTCCTGCTTTTTGAAGTAAATTAACGACCCACTAGCAGATATTGCAAACTTCTCTATTGCTGAAAATAGCACAATTAGGGGCCCCCTTCCTGAAATGAGCTCAAATAGAAATGGGAAAACACATCCCACAGTGCTGAAAATCGCTTAGGTGACTCTCCATGACCCACTCGCAAAAAACAATGGCAAAATGGTTACCACCCAGTGGTTGAGAAACACTTGTTTGGTGACTCACTGCAACCCACTCACAAACCAACAACTGCACCCCATGACCCACTGACAGCACAACAGTGGTTGAGAAACACTGCCTTACACTGACCCACGGACCCCCAGATCCCGAGACTCTGAGATCTGCTTGTGCTACTTCATACCAACAGTTTAAACAGGCCTACAATGACCGGTACACTTTGTAATCAACATATGACCAATCTGAAATATAGCCGATCCCAAATGGAGATATAAATTGGCACATGACCGTACTTGATGTTGGTTGGATATTCATTTTTTCAAAAGCAACCTACTAGTAGAGGTACATCGACAAGGACAGGAAAGGAAGGCAAAATGCATAGGGCCCCAAATTTGTCAGTTTACATAGGCACTCATTGCAATGACAAATCTGTGGAAAAACCCCTTTAAGTATAGTATCAACACACTACAACATCACAATCAGAAACCTCCCTAAGAGTCAGTGAGCGGACAAAATCAGGAGAACCAATTCAGCCATGGGGTGAGTGGGTAACACTGAGACAAGTGTCTAAGAAATCAAACTGTTGTCTCTCAGAAGCCCTAACTCTTCCTATCACTCTTGCCTCTGGTGACATAAGTGTTTCATCTTTAAAGCTCATTAAGTCTTACCTGAGATCTATCATGTACCAGGAAAGGCTTACAGCCTGAGCTCTAATTTTAATAGAGTGTAGTGTTTGATTGTCTTTGGACCTGGAAGATATAAGGGCAGCATTTGCAGTTCACAAAGCCCACAAACAGCAATTTTAAGAGTTACAATAATTACTTTATAACCAATTTAAAAAGCTTTTACTTTATTTTTGAAATATTATTGTCATGATTGGGTGACACGGTGGTGCAGTGGATAGCGCTGCTGCCTCGCAGTAAGGAGACCCGGATTCGCTTCCCTGTGTGGAATTTTCATGTTCTCCCCGTGTCTGCGTGGGTTTCCTCTGGGGGCTCTGGTTTCCACCCATAGTCCAAAGACATGCAGGTTAGGTGTATTGGCGATTCTAAATTGTCCCTGGTGTGTGCTTGGTGTGTGTGTGTGCGTACGCCCTGCAGTGGGCTAGCACCCTGCCCAGGGTTTGTTTCCTGCCTTGTGCCCTGTGTTGGCTGGGATTGGCTCCAGCAGACCCCCATGACCCTGTAGTTAGAATATAGCGGGTTGGATAATAAATGAATCAATTGCCATGATTAGGATTCACTTGATTTCATTTGGTATTTTCTAATTCCTATTTTTAGGTCTTTTTATTGCCACCATTTTGAGAACCATTGATGCCGTCACTTCCCATTTTGTTAGGCATGTGGCTTCTAGGGTCATGACCCACGGGGTAATTGGTGCAACAGGATAAAAGGTCAGCTAGGGTCTCCTTTAGTTAACTAATCTGCGGATACTAAACTCCTAAAAAAATTAAGACATTTTTTCCTATAGTGCTTCCTGTGTGTTTCATTTGGCCTGTCCTCTTTGCCTATTTTTTTTTTTTTACTTTAATTCTTATCTTTGGCGTGGTAGGTAGTTTTATTTTTATTTGTTTTGGCTTTACTTTTACGCACTTCTCCTAGTTTAGCTCAGTAAATAACTCACCTGTCCGTTTCTAAGTAGAACAATTATAACGTGCAATTTGTATTTATTTTCTACTACCATGTGCACCTTACCAGTCATTTGCATTTTTTGTTACTTTTTCACTAATTTAGATTTTTAAAATGTATTTTATTCAATTTTGCTATTTTCTTTCCAAATGTTGTATTTATTGTAGTGCTTTATTTATATATGTTTTTCCTAAAGTTTACTAAAGTCACTCTGATCTTATTGATTGAGGCGTTGTGCTAAAACAATGATAATAACCGAGTCAAGATTCAGGGGAGTGTGAGTTGCAGAGGCCCATGAAGTTTTTTGCCTAGAGCCTCCCGAGTCCCTAGAATCACCTCTGTCTACTGAATAATTTAGACTTTGGCTAAAATAATGGTAATAACCATGTTGAGCCTTGAGGGAGAGTGAGTTGGAGGGCCCCATGGAGTCTTTTACCTACTGGATACCTTATTCACTAGGTTGCCACATAAATATGCATTAGTAATCCATCAAAAAGGTTTGTGCAACACACAAATGAATTCACTCAGAACAGTTCTTCTGCAAAAAAATTACTTAAGAGGCGAAAATGAAGAAGTAGGAGAAAACCTTTACAATGCACATTATGTTCACACAACACTTCATAGGTGGCATTCATTATGAGTCAGATGTTGCCCTTCCAGGGCCAATTAAGACTGGCTACTGACATATACGGTGAGGCCAAATCCACTGTCAGATCATTCTCTTCCAGGACGCTCCTTTCCAGCGAGACGAGAATGGTGGGACAGCCATCAGCCTGTCTACACTGACTTAAATGAGAACACAGAAAGAGCCCAAAAGCATTTTATGCAAGACATGCTTATTTTCATACCATTTTAATGTTAAAATCAGGATTTTGCTAAGATGTAAGGTTTCCACTTTTGGCAATCGAAACTGCTATACAAACTGGATTTCAAAAACTGGAATTTCAAAAAATCCAACTTCCCGGCAGCCGTTCTTTTGATGGCAGACAACTGTGTGTTGCTGTGCCACAAACTCTTTCACTTTGAATCAACTCCATATTTGTGCTCAATTAACCTAAAAAGCACATCTTTGGGATGTGAAAGTAGGACCGGATTAAAGGTAGAATTGGAAGGGAAGATGCAAATTCCACCCAAGCGGATAAGAGGAATAACATTCCGAATGGCAGATTTATGAGGCCTTGCAAACAATGCTGCTGGGATACGCTCCTGCCTACTGTGGAACTGGATTAAACAGGTTTGAGAATATTATGTCATAGCAAGATCACACAGTGATTTATTTCTTTTTTAGCTAAACCTGAGCGTCAGAGTTTACTTAGATTTCTTGATACTACTTTAAAAATTTTAGAGCATAGGTTGACTGTGAAAACTTGGGCAAAAGGCAATGTCTCACATCAGCCCTTCAGTAACAATGGATAAAACAAAAATTGTTTACAGGTCGCAATTGTCACATGTTTTTGTCTCTACTAGAAACCTATAAATTAGGCACTGGAAAGGCCGACTCTCTTGTTTGGTCATCTAACATAGTCTGGATCGGCAGCTTCTGAAAGCTAATGACTAACTGCCACATCATTGGTTAAGGATTTTCCCCAAGGATGACTATTTTTAAAGAGTGTGGCTGCCGGTGTGGAAGAACATTTTAACGGACACTCCCCACTGGAATGCCCTGGTTTAAAGAATAAAATACAGGTAGGAGAAAGTGTCAAAATTATTCTTTATCTAAATGTTTGCAAGAGGCACAGCATATCTTATTAGCGAGTGCTGCAAAGAAAAGAGCGTCCTCTGTGCTATATTTATACAATTCATTGATTAGATCACAATTCCAAGGAATTTATTACAAAATCAGAAAACTTTTATCATAATTAGTTGCACCCAGTTGCTAACAGGGCATGACAAGCGTTGATACCTAAAATAACCACAATTAACCCAGTCCAGTTGGATTGAATGGGAGTATGTGACTTCTCAAGAGTATTAAAAGTACAATTTGTGCACAGGATTCATATGGCTTAAATTTGATTTGAACCATATGCTTCCTAGGTTTGCCATAAACAGGAACCTTAAAATATAACATTCTTTTTGCTATAGAATAACTAAAATGCATTTATCATAGTGAATAATAAAATAACAGCTTCAGCCTTTAAGCATAAGCGCAGAAGAATATGAGGACTCAGCACATGCTAGGTGTATATCAGTCCAGGGTTCAAATTCAGGTCTTACACCTGCAACTAAAAGTAAATCCTGGAAGTTTGCTGCAGCAGCCAGAGGCAAATGAATACATTTCAGGCTACAATATATAGTGCTTGTGCTCCTCAGTGTTTACCTGTGGTGAAGCTGTTAGGTTTATTTTCCTTCAGCTGGGACAGGGCTGATTACTCATTTGGTTTTGGATCTGTTTCATCAGCGTTTGGTTTTTACGCATTCTCTTAAACTCTCAAGACGGTGTTTCTGTTTCATTCATGATTGAGTTGAAATGGGGATTCAATGTTTTTCTGCATAATTTGTGGAAGTGTCGTAAAGTATAATCTTAAAGGTGTTAAATATTGTTAAACACTTCTGTGTTATTTCTGTATAGAATGACTTCCTGTTAGTTTAAGAAGGATGAAGGCATTGGCCTTTCAGATAGCAGCCAGTAACTGATAAGAATCTGCACAACACCTGTAAATAGTAATACTTAATAAAGCTTAATAAATGCTATGAAGGATTACTCAGTAAGAACTGAATTTGCTTGTTTTTGCTTAAAACTGGCAACATGTAACTGACCTTTGAAAGGAACATGTTACTGAAAGATATCAGCTGGTGATTATGAGTGGCCTGGTCAGAGAAACCTGTAAAAACCTTTAAAGTTTGGATTAAAATCCAGACACATTAGACAACCCTTAAGTTCTGTCAAAGTGACTCAATTCTGCATGGAGAATTTCAAATAAAATCCTTATTTCTCTGAGCTAAATTATTGAGTCTGTTTTTTTATGTCAAATTGTACTAACTGCTGTCTGTAAATAAATTAATTGCTAATTATGGCATTATGTATTACTTGTATCTGGTGTTTGCTTTATTTTTCTTTCATAATATATTTATTACAGGTCAATTTTCTGATTGAGACTTTGTCTGTTCACCATACTGGTGAAGAAGATGAGGAAAAGGCTTAGGATGAAATACGGTTGTAGGTGTTGGCCATCTTTGAACTTACCGCCACCAGAGTTACATCAGGGAAATGGAACCCATTCTGTTGTAGGTAGCAATCATTATAATGTCATGGTATACCATTTGATATATGGGTAATTTACTTATAATTGAGACTACTTTTACTTTATATAGTAAACCCCCTACTAACCCCTACCACTATTTAAACGCAAGCTCAGCCAATAATGCACACAAATTTCAAGGATGTCACATTTGATCTATAGGAGCTGTTTTGACATCGGGGTGAGCGTCTAATCGGTGAAGTTGATTTATTTTTTTGAGTGTTAATCCTGAACAAGGGTGCCAAGTTAGCATTGATAAATTGTCACAGGCCACTGATAGTAACTGTTTTTTGTCAAGTTTGTGGGCCTGGGGCAAAACAAAACCTGCCCACCTGCTAGCTCTGCCACTGGGAATTAGATAACATTGTCATTTTTCACCCTCTGATGGAGGTTTATAGAGAGCTAGATCCCTAGTAAAGGATCAAAAATCAAAAAATAACCAAGAATACCATCATATCCATAATTACTGACCTTGGAGTAGTCTAAAACAAATGCCCACATGCTTATGGCCCTTAGAAGGCTATGACCGCCTGCAAAGAATCAAATACACTGCACAACAAAGTTTTTGCTTCTTCAACACTGATGGGTGTTTCTTATAGATTTTTGGGTGCTGAACACGAATATCACATCAAAATTTACTCATCACGTAGCATTTCAGTTTTGTCATGATTTTTTCTTATATTTGTATCCAAACATTTTCCCTTCCGTAAGTGACTTATCAACAACAGGCATGTCCAGGCATGGAATCAGGCCAGGTTGGAAGCTGCTCTGTAGAAGTTGACATCCTGGGCATGCCTGGGTAGGTCTGAATGAGCTTGATGCTGTCTCAGTATGCTATAAAGGTGGCTTGCATACACTGATCCTGCTCATTTGGTTTATATAGATAGACAGGGTGTATGTATAGTATCAGTATAGTAAAGTATAGTATCTGTAGCAATATAACAGTAAGTAACCTTATAGACGTTTTGGTGTCTCGTCAATATCGTAACAGCCGCAATACATTCTGCTATATTTGTGGCGAATATACACTTGTGCCTAAGAGACGCAGGATGACTGCTCTTGTGAAGAAAGCTTATCATCTGTATTTCAGCTGCAAAACTGGTGATCAAGACAAGGAATGGGTGCTTCACATTTGCTGTGCGACATGTGCTGTCAGTCTGAGAGCCTGGGTCAGAGGCACTCGAAAGATGATGCTGTTTGCTGTTCCGATGATATGGCGAGAACAGAAAGACCATGTGTCGGGCTGTTATTTCTGTTTGACTAATGTGTCTGGTTTCTCTGCCAAAAACAAGAAGTCAATTGAATATCCTAATCTGCCTTCAGCAATGAGACCCGTGCCACATGACGACAGTCTTCTAATTCCGAAACCACCAGAGGATTGGACCTTTGACGAACCAGATGAAGAAACTGCAATGCAGGGTACTGAGAGTGACATTGACCCGGATTTTGAACCGTGCTCATCAGTCGATCCACATCTGATAACACAGTCCGAATTGAACAATTTGGTCAGAGATTTGGGTCTGTCAAAAGCAAAAGCCGAGCTTCTGGGTTCGAGACTGCAGGAATGGTGTTTGCTGTCACCAGGTATGAAAATTTCTGTGTTTCAAGGCCGACATCATGATATAACCAAATTTTTTGCACAAGTCGACAGTCTCTGTTTCTGCTTTGACATTGAAGGATTGTTCTCGGCCTTGGGTTGTGATCACAACCCGGAAGAGTGGCGTCTCTTGATACATCAATGTAAAGCCTGAAAGCTATTCTGCTACACAATGGCAACGTTTATCCTTCAGTACCTGTTGGCTATGCAGCACACATGAAAGAAACGTATCAGAATATGGAACAGTTACTGAAGCACGTCCAGTATAGCTGGTACAACTGGAAAATCTGTAGAGATCTTAAAGTCGTTGTTCTGTTACTAGGACTGCAGCTCGGCTATACAAAGTACTGTTGTTTCATCTGTGAATGGGACAGCCGTGCCAAAGAGTCGCACTATTCTTGACAGAACTGACAACTCTGAAAAAAGTTAGTTCCAGGACAGAAAAATGTGGCACATGAATCGCTTTTCGACCCAGCAAAGATATTTTTGCCTCCTCTTCACATAAAACTGGGACTCACGAAGAATTTCATTAAAACACTGAACAAGGAAGGCGAAGGTTTTCGTTATTTAAGACAGATGTTTCCAAGAATAACTGACGCCAAGATCAAAGAGGGCATTTTTGTTGGTCCCCAGATCAGACATGTTATGAGTGACAAGTAGTTTGAAGATCTGTTAGTTGGGCTGGAAAAAATTGCCTGGAAAGCCTTCAAAAACGTTGTTGACAATTTTCTGGGCAATTACAGAGCCCCAAACTACATTCAGCTGGTAGACAAACTTCTCAAAGCATACAAGACAATGAAGTGCAACATGTCACTCAGGATTCAATTCCTCCACTCACACTTGGACTTCTTCCCGGCAAATCTCGGTGCTGTCAGTGACGAACGCGGTGAAAGGTTTCACCAGGACATTTCTACGATGGAGAAACAATACCAGGACAACTGGAATCCGTCAATGCTTGCTGACTGCTGTAGGACACTGCAACGTGATGCACCAGACATTGAATACAACAGAAAATCAGGAGCAAAACACTTTTAATTCTGTTGAAATTACAGTTTTTCTCAAATGCTAAAACACAAAAGCCAATCCTCTAAACCAAATGACCAGTTGTCTAAACACATTTACTAAATCTAGCCATCATTTTCCAATATCATAAACACATTTCACATGAAGACACAATTCACAAAACACAATCCTCCGTTCTCATAAATTTAAACACATTTTTCCTTGCTAAAACACAAGTTGCAAAAGAACTCTGCTCATATTCTCTGCTCATGTGATGCAAAATGCTTGCCACAGTCAACAATATTTGAACACAATGAACACACCTGGCGTCATTCATTACACACAACGACTCAAAATTGAAGACACTTGTTGCTAATGCTGTGACCACATGTATAAAAGCAAGTTCAGAGTGCACAGTTTGCTGAAGATTCCAAACAAACACAATGGATGAAGGCAGAGTCAGGGGAAGAGGAATTCGAGTCAGAGGAGGGAGAAGAGCTGGCCATGGAA
>JANRMT010062854.1:8167132-8196218 GCA_026402145.1 Polypterus bichir lapradei
GAGGCCAACAAGGGAGAGGAGAAGGTCCAGGAGGGAGAGCAAGACAACCTCGCACCATCATTACGGACGAGATGCGAGCAACAGTCATTGACCATGTCATTGTCCATGGCATGACAATGGCTGAAGCAGGACTGAGTCCGTCCAAACCTGAGTAGGTTCACCGTGGCCACCATTATCAGGGCATTCAGACAACACAACAGGTATTGTACTCTATTGCTTTTTTTGTCACAATACAGTTTTACAAGCCTGTGAAAGTAGTCTATTGGTTTCAAATCAGTTGTTATTGTAAAACATGTCAATTGACAACACATGTTTCTTTCTTTAGAGTTGAAAGAATGCCACATAGAGGTGGGAGGGTTGCCATATTTACAGCGGCACAAGAAACCCTCATTGTGGATATGGTTCGTGAGAACAACCTCATCAGACTCCGGGAGATCAGAGACAAAGTCATTGCCGATAATGTCAACTTTGAGAGCATTGATGATGTCAGCTTGGCCACAATAGACCGAGTTCTCCGGCGCCAAAAGATGCGGATGAAACAGGTCTATAGGGTTCCCTTTGAGCGCAACTCTGCACGACACAAAGACCTACGTTACGAGTATGTGCAAGTAAGTATACATCCATGTTCACAGTACAGTTAGTGGACATACTGTGTTGCTCAGTGGCCTACATTACTTCTGGACAATACTGTGCTACCTGATTGACTGTTGTTCTGAACACCTGTGCACTTTCACATTTTCACAGAGGATATTACAGTTGGACGCGATGGCCAGACCTCATGAGTACCTCTTCCTGGATGAGGCTGGCTTCAACCTGCAGAAATGAAGGCAAAGAGGCCGTAACATCATTGGCCAAAGAGCCATCACTGAGGTTCCTGGCCAACGGGGGAGTAATATTACTCTTTGTGCGGCCATGGGTTCGGAGGGGCTTGTCCACCGGCATGCTGTCCTTGGGTCTTACAACACCCAACGTCTCCTCACCTTCCTAGAGGAGCTAAAAGACATCCTCCTGGACTGCCAACACCACCATCCTGGGCCCGCACATCACATTTATGTGATCATTTGGGACAATGTCCGCTTCCACAGAACAAACCAAATTAGAGAGTGGTTCACCACCAACAGTAACCACTATTTAAACGTCTGTCTGCCACCCTTCTCCCCTTTCCTGAACCCTATAGAGGAGTTCTTCTCATCGTGGAGATGGAAGGTTTATGACAGACAACCATACACTAGAGAGAACCTCCTAAGGGCAATGGAGCTGGCCTGTGTTGACATCCCAGTGGAGGCCTTCCAAGGATGGATTCGCCATTCCAGGGCGTTTTTCCCACGGTGCCTGGCAAGAGACAATATAGCCTGCGATGTGGATGAGGTGATGTGGCCCGATGCAGCTCAGCGACATGATGCCGCACAGTGATTGTGGTGTGTGTGTGGTGTGAATAAAGTAAATAAAAAAACTTCACACCCTGATCATGTTTTCAAGAGTACTGTTGTGTGCAATAGATTCTATTTTTGCATTGAGTTGTGTTACAGTAGTGTACATGCAGAATTTCCTATAGATTTATACTCTTCATATGAAACTCACAAATCTAAATGCCTAATCCTCTGCAGAGATCTAAGAAGATCCTTTACTGTAAAGTTTCTAAAAATATGCATTGGCAGTTATGAAACAAAGAACCTTCTCACAAATTGAGCATTGTGTTTTCAATTGTTTTGCTGTAGTGTGTAATGATGTGTATAGTGTTTACATTTTTGAAAGCTTCGAGCTGCTCTTTTGGTGTGAAAGTTTGAGTTTTGAAGTGAGAAGGTGTGGTTGTGTTTATGTAGCTTTAGAAAAGGGTGTTGTGTTTAGACATTGGGGAACATGGAGGAAACGTTTGTGAAATGTGCTTTAGCATTTGAGAAAAACTCTAATAGCTTATGCAAAACATAAACGTGACTAAATACGTTATTGTCAGTAAACATATAAATGTCTATTTCTCAGGGTTCCCACGTGATGCAGTAAAACCAAAACTATATTTGTGCATAGCCAGTAGGTACCTGTCACAATCAGCAATACCTTTTTTTAGGAAGCAAGACTTTTAAAAAAATTGTGCATTGAAACTATTACAGTATATTGTGATCAGTAACCTTGAAAAAACACAAAATGACTTTCCACATGCCTATATTACCTATGGTCTAAAATGAAGGTTTTTCAGGTCTTTAAGGACAAAAAATAGTAGGAATACCAGCTTGACATCTTGCATAACTATCATATGTGGGGGTTTACTTGTACTGGTAACTCTGGAGGCACTACATGCAAAAAAAAAATTAAAAGCATTTATAAGTATGAACACAAAAGTGAACAGATATTACATCATTATTGTTACATGCATTCATGTAAATACAAATCCAATAGATAACCTATTTGATAAATAAAAAAATAACTGCAATAAAGATATTTGGCTGTTGCAATATAAAATACAGGTAAAAACTACAGATGCATCAAATAATTTGTTATAAATTTAAAAAATGGAGTGCTTCTTATATTCTGCCTAGTTGTGTTATAACTACATTACCTTTGCATTGGAAATGTTTTCCATAGTCATTACCCTTTGTATGTATTAAATACTTAAGTTATGCAAGGCTACCATGTGACAGAAAACCCCAGCATATGTTATTTGCAACCATCTGTTAGACTACTGGTAACACCTCCTAAGTGAAATTTGTTTTAATTGATTTAATAGTTAAAGATAAAATGATTATGTCTGCCTCACTTTTATGAAAAATATTAAAAATAGTATTGAAAACTAAAACAAATTGAAACTCAAAATTCTTAAGTTTTGAATACATAGATATGCTGAATTAGTACTAGTAATTATAACAGACTTAATGTTATTTATCATATCAATACAGTATTGGAAAGCAGTGTCTTATCTAATGTTTTATTACAGGAATTTATTGTCTCCAGGGTGGCAGAGTTGGTCATCTTTTTGACCAGTCAAACCTTTTAAAATGATTTATCTACATTAGAAAATGATGAAAGTTAATATTTTAGTGACTTGCTAAATTCCTTTGCTTACTCCTCTCTGTAATCTATTGTTAAATATAAGCTCATCCATAATCTATTCATATGTAGTAATGTGCTGTTCACAAAACAGCAAAAAGGGGTGAACAGGTTTTAAAATAAATGAAAACCCAACCAGGACTCCACTGGTCAGCCTAGGAAATAAGCTAAACCCAAGGGAGCAAGACCACAGACTCAACAGGCAGGCTTCAAGGTCTACCTGGACCCAAAAATGGAGCACTGGCTTTAAAAGTTAAAAAATAAATACTTGAAGTCTTCAAAAATACATAAATATTGCCCATCGAGTGTAACGATAAACAATACAATGTCAAGTCTGAGAAGACAAGGCAAATAAAAAATCTTTGTAAATGAGAATGCATTTGAAATAACAAAAGAAGCACCAAAATGGTCAAAACGGCAAAAAAGAACAAACAACTCTAAGTTGCTAACCAAAGACAAAATCCATAAAGCTCCACTACTCTCCTGCCTGTAACATAAAGGCCAATTGTGCATTCACTTGCTCTCAGCCTATTCAGTGCTTCAACTTGTGACGTTTCACTGTTCGACTTCAGTGCATTCATGTGGGTTTCTAGTCAGACTATTCCAAAACATGCAAGATTGTGGTTGATTTGTTACTTGATCTCCAAAAAAAGTAATTAAATAAAAATAAATGCATTTTTTGCCTAAATAAGCAGCAAAATAAAATATATTAAATATGTGTCACTTTCCTCCAAATGCATTTCAACCACAAAATGGTATTTTGGGTTGACCAGATTACATGTTTTATGTTAAACAATTCACAAAGGTGAAAGGTCAGCATTACATCACAGCTCTGACAATTCAGGTATCTTTGTTTTGTCCAAATGCCTGATTTGTATTTCTGATTTGGCAGAGCGTTCACATGGAATTTCTGACTCAGTAATTTGGATTTACCATCAGTCCAAGAGTATGTGAATGTAGCATAAAGGTGGTCCCTCAGCAGTGCCATAATGGTGACTCCACCTGTTTGGCTTCTACCCATATAAAATAAGGAACACAGGCATTTACACAACAGATAAATAACATAACACATAAATACTAAATTATAAATAAACATAGCAATAAATACAAAACATATCTCTCTATTATAAAAAAAAAATCCTGGAGAGAAACACAAGGGTGTCGAGACGTGATTTCCACGTTAAGATCATGGAAGACATTTGAAAGAAACTGCAAGATGAAAGAGATTGGCCACAGAGCATCTCGCAAAGACCTTAAACATGAGACTTTGTGCCAAGAGATTGACCCAGGACGTGAGACATGGAACATGAGATTCTTGCAAGACATGCCCTACTTACAATCAATATCAAATAAGCCAAGAGGCAGCAAAACATTCAGTCGTTTAAAGGATTTGAGCACACACAGATCCAGGGCTCTCAGCGCATATAAAGCGTATAAGAACAGTATGTTATAAATGAAATGTAGACGACTAAGTGAAGAAGAAAGCAGCACGGAGAAAAGAGACTCAAAAGTGTTGGAGAAACAAAAAAGAAAAAGAATAATCTAGGTGCATATTCAGAAAATAAGGAAAGGAATTATCAGCCTGGAACATGTGGAATTGAAAAAAAAGCACGTCCAATCTGGCTCAGAATTAAAAGACATAGTAAAAGAGAAAGCAGAACTTCATAAAGACGTTCACAAATGTTAGCGCTAAACACATGCAGAGCAGTTTAGAGACAATGAAATCAGTGGAATTCGAAAGGCTAAAAAAAAAAAAACGCTAGCGAGATACACGTGGAGAAAGTTAAAGAATATGAAAATAGGAAAATTAGAAAGTAAAGACCGCAGTAGCGCAAATAAACAAACTGCCTCATTTAACTATGCACCTGTCTAACTTTGGTTTTGCACAATAATCACTGCACTATTGCACCTTAACACTTAATTCTACTTTATTCACATAATTTTACTTATTTATTATGTTCTACTATACTGTTATCTTTCAGTCTATGACTTTTTGTTAATCTAATTGATATTCTTCTAACTTTGCACAGTTTTTGATAAGCGGATCAGGATGATTTCACTGCATGTTGTCCTGTGTAACTATGCATGTGACAAATAAAGAATCTTGAATCTTGAGAATTTCAAAAACTGAGTTTACTTCACATGCATTTATTGGTTACTTTGAAAAAAAAGATTGTTTTGTCTGTGCTGAAATTCAAAACAGAGAAACCTATCCTGAATTATGGTACAAAGTCATTAAACACATGTCTCACTAACCTTTATTAAAAAGATTCAGCACGTTGGTACTCGCAAGATTCCAAATATTGTTTTTACAGACGTTCTGAAAGAAAAGTGAAACTAATGAAATAGCAACAATTCAAAGAAAAAAAAATCTTAAAAGTGTGTATCCGGAAATCCAAACACGGGGGCTGGCGAGCAAAGCGAGCAGGGGGAGAAGCCCCCTAGTTATAACAAAAATATAAAGCAAGTAATAATTCAGAAACAACAAAAAACAAGGAAAGCATACTTAAGTCAGGGAATAAATCCAGGGTGAAAAGTAACACCATGAGCATGTGGGCAGCACTATTTTACCAGTTTTATCATTCCTAAAAGTTGTCAGCTTGGCACCCCTCTCCAGAACAGTCTAACATTATCTTGCAATCTTACTTTTCTTGTTGATAAAGTTTTTATTTTAGAAAAGTACCTTCTAGAACACAAGCCTATTTTTACTCAGTTGATTCAGTCTTCCTGGACCATGAATACTGATTTGACATTTTTCTCTTTACTGACAAATCCATTTGTGTTTCATATCACCAAAAAGTGTCATTTTCTTAAGAGATTTTTAATGCCCTATCTATTCCCCTAAACCAGGAGTCCCCATCCCCTGTCCGCAACCCACTAGCGGGCCGTGGACATCTGACAGCTGGGCCGCAAGAGAACTGCCTGCTTATTGCTCGTCAACATTTGAAAAACATCCATTGGAATTTAACTCATTGTCACCCTCCTATAGAAACAGCAGTTCAAATTAGAAAAAAAACTTTACATTTTTGCAGCTCTCAATTGTGGTAAAAAGAAAAAAAGACGTTACCAGTGAATTCGGAATCTCGCCATCGACACTGTCAACTTTCTTGAAAGACCAAGCAAAAAAAGAAGAAAAATCTCGGGTTGCAAACGTATGTCAACTTCTGCATCCTGCTGTTCCTGTTTCAAGCTGAATAAAGTTTGTTTTGCGAAGGTACTGAGACTCCGCCTCGTGTTTTGGGGTGTAAGGCAGAGATTTATAGCACGGCCACAATCTTTTAGGTTTCGTTTCTGTGGCATTTCACTGCAGTGCTGTGAGCCTGCTGTTGCCTGCCCGGGCAACGGACAAACAATCTTACACAGATGCAGCAATTGTACTTCAGGACCCACTTCAGCGCGACGTTCCTGTTGGGTGAGGGGGATCCCAAAAGAGTTCAGAAACCTCACAGTATGAAGAAGAAAAGGATGATTCAGCATGTGATTGATAATTGTGCTGCCCACAACATTCTTCCACATTTAGATAATGTTCACATTTAATTCCTCCCACCCAATTGCACAGCAGTGCTTCAGCCATTGGGTTTGGACATCATTCGCACCCTAAAAGTGTATTATCGCAAGGAAATAATGAGAAAAATTCTTGTCAGCATAACTTGTAGACAGGAGAAGATTAAAATTAACACAAAAGAAGCTATTGAAATGATTGCAAATGCCTGGACGCAAGTTAAAGAAAGCACTATAGTGACAAATACAGAATCTCATTACTACGAAATTTTAATTACAACAAAATATTTTTTAGGTCCCTGGCAGTTCGTTGTAACAGAATTTTACCTGTATTTGCACTACAGGCATACAGGCACTATTGGGCACCCCATCTTTACCCACCTTTACCCAACTCTGCAGACTCAGTATCCAGCCAGGCTGGAGGAGTGTTGGAGGAGCCTGAGGAGGAAAATCGGAGGCAGTGGTGGAGCAGCAGCACGTGGGGCAGAGACAGAAGATACTGTTGTTCAAGTTGGCAGATAAAGTGGCTGCATTCAAAGCCAAACTTGATTTATAGGGCCAATGAGTGAAGATTGGGATTTTTGATATGTTTCAAACGTTAGCAGAGGTTGTTAAAGATACCAAGCCAGGGCCTTCTTTCTCCCAGCTGGTGTATGATCAACGATCTCAGCTTTCAATAGAGTTTGAGCATTATTTCCCAACCACAAAAGACCCCCGAAATGGGACGGAATGGATCCGTGACCCATTTGTGAATAAGCCAGGTGAATCAACTTTGTGCTTGAAGAGGATCAACTGGTTGAGGTTGCAAATGATGGTGGCCTTAAAAGTATGTTTGAGACAACTTCAAATCTCCATATGTTTTGCATTAAAGTCAAAGCGGAATATCCTGAGGTTGCCACAAAAGCATTGAAAAGTCTGTTTCCATTTCCAACATCCTATCTTTGTGAGGCAGCGTTTTCTGCAGTAACAGCAACCTAAAACGAAATTGCGGAGCAGACTTAACATAAGCAACACATTTCACTTGTCACTGTCTTCCATCATCCCCAGATGGGATTGTCTGGTTGCAGGAAAACAAGCTAAGGGCTCCCACTGATTCTGTATTATGGTAAGTTTTATAATTTCTATTACAATATTATAACTTAATAATAATAGAAATGTAATGTAAATTGTGTATAAAACTGCCCTATGAACCCGCCCTGAATCCTCCCCAATAACCACTCCCACTGGTCCGTGGAAAAATTTGCTTCTATAAAAACGGTCCTTGGTATCAAACAGGTTGGAGACCATTGCCCTAAACCATACTTAATTGTTTTATTTACTAAGGTTGGCAGTGAAATAGTAAGATTTACATTTTTTACATAAATATATACTAAACCCACAATAGAAAATATAGTTTTTGTTCAGCTCTTTAAATATAAAAATGTATTTGCTGTGATAATAAAATATTACAGAAATAGATTAAAAGTTAATACTGTATATTATAATATGAGCAAATGGTAGTGAATTTAATTGCCTTTTTGTATTTATCTATAAAAATGTAGAACCTATTAAGTTAATATGCATTATTTTTTGTTAAATGTATCTGCTCCTGGCATCCTACATCTTTAAAAATTTTAAGCCATAATTATTACACGACCCTTTCCTATAGCACATTACATGAAAATATTTACGTAAAGTTGTCACTCTCTGGTTTAATTGGCATGTTCAATGCAGATGTCATGGTCTCTTTACCTTGCCATACTAAAAATCTCCTGTAGCTGTCAAACCATCTCATAGCATTTCCATTGAGGGTGTTTTTTTTGCCTTCCTCTTACTTCATCCCTATGGTTTTACCCAGCAAAGTAACACATTCAACACCTTCAGCTCTAATGATGTGTCTCAAACATTTTAATTGTTTATTCTTTATCTCACATACCAGTATAGTGAGATAACTAAAATGTACTACATTTGTGACTTTATCTCTCTGTGAAATTTTTAGCTATTTTCTAAAAAAAAACAAATCACACAGCTCTCAAGTCTACCTTCCATACATTAAGACAGACTAAATGTAACACCTCAGAATGTTCACCTTTGTTTTTATTGTTATATGTTGGTTTATTATGTTTTAACTGCATAAAAGCTTGATTCAGTGATTGCTTTTTCCATCTTGTGTTTATGTGCCACCTAAGAAATAAATGCGATCCACTGTGACAAGTTGCATCACAAGCATTTTGTGAAAGAAGTTCTGACTATTTATAGCTTTATTTTAACACTGTGTAAAAAATTAGAGAAAAGAAACACCTTGGAGGATGAGGGAGTGATGGTCCCGGTAAGCTGACTGTGCTGCAGCTGCTTAAGTGCATGTGTCCAAGAGTTGTGGTTGGGACTCATTTAGTCCTGTGGGGCAGGAGGAAGCAGGCAGTTAAAGAAGAAACAAAGTTTTAATAGTGTGCCGGCACAGTGAGTGGTGCCATTAGGAGGAAAGGCTTTTAGGTAAAAAAGTTTGCAGACTAGATGTAAGAGCAGAGTTTGGGTGAGACTCACTCGTGGACACACGCACACACACACACACCCACACACACAAACGAGTGTAAAGCACCATTAATTGCAGTGAAGTGCTGAGTCCGGGTATGAGGAACACGTGTGTAGCCAGAGTCACTGCATTCTCCCTATTGGTAAAACTGATAGACAGAGGTGGTGGATTAGTGGATCTAACCCCTTAAAAGTGTCGATTACAAGTTCCATCCATCCATCCATTATCCAACCCGCTATATCCTAACTACAGGGTCACGGGGGTCTGCTGGAGCCAATCCCAGCCAACACAGGGCGCAAGGCAGGAAACAAACACCGGCAGGACACCAGCCCACCACAGCGATTACAAGTTTTCTTGTGTCAAACAGCCAGATAGAGGATAAAAGCAAGTGAGATAGTCTCTAAAGAAGGGAAAGGGGCAGAGAGAGTGTGCCACAACAAGAACCAAAGCCCTACCATAGGATTGAAAGGTAGAACTGGTGTATGGTGAGCTTAATTTGTAAATAACTTTTCCTTTTTCTTTCATTTTTTTCAGTTAAGAAAAAGGAAGAATTTGTTTTTCTTTTTGTAAACATTTTTCTTCAGAACACTGTAAATAAAGGACTCACTGTTCTTTCACCTTTTATTTTAGCACCTGTGTCACCGTTTCTCCATCACTGATCAAATTTGTTTCATTAACTTCAAGAAACTTTAAAGTTCAAGGTAGCACCATGATGTGATAAGGTATGGGGTACCTGTGAATGAATGATTTTAGGGTAACAGAGCATTCATCTTTAAGAAATAGCATAAAGGGTTAATAAAATTAAAATGGACCTATTCCTACTATTATTGCAACTGTTTACCGGCCCCCTACACCAAATAATGACTTTCTGAATGACTTTGCTGTTTTCCTTACACACTTATCTACTGTATCAAACATAATACTTCTGGGGGATTTCAGTATACATATAGATAATATCAATGTCCATATTACTAGAGACTTTACATCCTGCGTTGAGAGTTTTGGATTCCAGCTGCATACTGATGTTCCCACTCATTCCAAAGGACATATCTTGGACTTGATTTGCTGTTCTGGAGTTACCCTGATTGATTGTACTGTGGATGAACTCTCCATAACTGATGATTTTCTTATTTCATTCAATATTAAACTTGCACTTTCCAACACTAAGCTTTCCCGTCTCATGTCTTTTCGTAATATTAAGAATATTAACTTAGACTCTCTTTCCTCTAGTATTGATTCCCTTATTGACATTCATAATTTACCCACTCCTGAAGAATTGGTCTCACACTATAACTCTGGACTTAATGGTATTCTTAACTCTGTCACTCCATTAAAAACTAGATCTGTTTCTTTCTCCTTTTCTGCTCTCAGATTCACGCCTGAACTTTGGCTTTTGAAAGCCAAAAGTCGGTAACTTGAACAGTTATATAAAAAAAACTGGACTCTTTATTCATAAAGAGATGTACAAAAAAACATATACTTTATTACAAGGACTGTATTGCCCAAACTAAATCTAACTATTACACTCATATTATTTCTTCCAATTAAGGCAACACCAAGTCATTGTTTTCACTACTTAACAATTTCACACAACCCCCGGATTCTTTACCTTCTCACCTTTAATCAACTGAATTTTGCAATTCCCTTATGTCCTTTTTTAATGAAAAAATCCAGAAGATTCATCAGTCTCTCTGTACAGATTCCTCCAGTACTTCATTTGAATTTCACCCACCAACTCACTCATTTTCCTCTTTTCCGCTTCCTACGTTTTCAGAAATCTCAGATCTTGTCTGTAAGTCTAAGCTATCCACCTGTCAACTGGACCCCTTCCTTATAGTTCTGGTCAAAGCCTGCCTCCCCTCTCTGGTCCCTCTTATCTCGGCTATAATCCGCTCTTCTCTCACTACTAGTACTTTATCCTTTTAGTCCCACATCAATAACATCTCCCGGTCTGCATATTTTCACTTGTGTAACATTAATCGTATTCGCTCCTCCTTCACTCCCCACACTACTGCTATCCTTGTTCATAGCCTTGTCACTTCTCGTCTGGATTATTGCAATTCCCTTTTCTTTGGTCTTTCTTGCAAATCTCTTTATAAGCTTCAACTGGTCCAGAATTCAGCTGCTCGCATCATTACTAGAACCCCCTCTATTCACCATATCACTCCCGTTTTGCAGCAACTTCATTGGCTTCCAGTTCAGTTCCGAATTCAATTCAAAATTCTCCTACTAACTTTTAAGGCTATCCACAACCTTGCCCCTCCAAATCTGTCTGACCTCCTCCATGTTGCCATTCCCTCCCGTACCCTCAGATCCTCTTCCTCCATCCACTTGACTGTCCCCTTCGTCTGTCTTACTACTATGGGGAGCAGAGCATTCAGTTGCTCTGACCCCCAGCTTTGGAACTCACTACCATCTGAGCTTAAAAATATTGAATCATTTTCACTTTTCAGATCTAAAATTAAAACTCATTTGTTTAAGACTGCTTTGTCTCTTTGATTACAATTGCTC
Source organism: Polypterus bichir lapradei (assembly GCA_026402145.1). NCBI lineage: Eukaryota > Metazoa > Chordata > Cladistia > Polypteriformes > Polypteridae > Polypterus > Polypterus bichir. The sequence goes on from JANRMT010062854.1 coordinate 8,178,699, forward strand.
TGTCTGATTTTAACTTTTGTATTTTACTTTTGTTTATAATCTGTATTTTGTCTATTGTTCTGTGTCCTTGAGTGTTTAGAAAGGCACCTACAAATAAATAAAATGTATTATTATTATTATAAATGTCAGAAATAGGATAAAGGTCAAGTGAACAACAAAAGGTACTGAAAGATGACTAAGAGATGACAAAGAAGTCAACAGATGCCCTGTAAACAACCAGAATGGACAGTTGTTATATGCACAGAAATTTCAAGGGTGGTGGCACAACTCAAGGGTATAAAGAAGAACAGGAATATAATATAATAGAGTTTTATTTTATGTACATCATTTGGGTGTAAACCAACAAACCAACCAGAGAAATGTATGCATTGATTGACACTATATGTAAATTCGACAGTTAATAAAATGAACCTCTATTCTTTGTTTCTGTGATCATTCAGACCATGCTGTAAAAGACTACTCCCTCCAAGGCACTTAGCTGAGGAGTAATTAAAAGATACCATGAACAACTTTTCTCCTGCCTGATAACCGATTTGTCCTGTTAGGGGATGTTTCTTTCTTTAATAAGATGTTAAATTTCTACCACATACCAGATCCTCTTGCTTAACATTTTCAGATTTTACTTTGAACTAGTATTCTGGAACTACTTTGATTTTAGTAAACAACATAATATTTTTTTGCAATTCAATGTCCTCTTCACTGTCTTCTAATCCCTCGTTTAACATTTCCTGTAGTCCTCGTTCACTTTCAGCAATACGTACAGTATCCTCTACAAATTACACTTTGATAACACTGACACCTCCTTCCCTTATTCCGTTTAGTTCTTTTAAGCCTCTTAGAATCATTTCAATGTACAAAGAAAAAATATCTGCCAAAAGAACACAGCCTTTTTGTACTCCTTATCAACTTCCATTCTCTAGATCCACTGTTGACTCTGATAGCTGATTTTTGTTCCCAGTGCAGTGGAACCTCAGTTCACGAACGTCCCGAAACACGTACAAATTGGTTTACAACCAAATATTTTGCCAAACTTTTGCATCTGTTCACGACCACACACTCGGTATACGAACAAGCCAGTTTCCCTTTCAGTTTGTGCGTGCCGATGATTTCCGCATGTGTTCAGTCTCTCACTATGCATTCCTTGTGCAGCGAGCGAGAGTTGACACACACAGACACACACGTGAGAGAGAGACACACACACACACACACACGCGTGCGCGCGCGCACACACACATTTGAGCACGCGCGTGTGAGCGAGAGAGAGGGTTGGACACCTGAGGCCGAGAAGGCAGTTAAAGAATGCACCGGGCTTGTTTTTAAAGAAACAGATTCGAACATTGTTTTAACCTCTTTGTATTTAATGAAGACTTTTTTCTATTGGATTTTAACCTCCACTTCACTTCTGTTTACGACGATCGGTTCGTAGCGTGCATTGTTGCAATGTTACTTTTCTTGGTGGTTTTTAAAATTCCAGATTTTTCAAATGTTCATTTTTTTCCCTGTGCTTAAAACTCATAAAAAAAAAGTGTTTTTAGTGAGCGGTTCGTAGTGTTATAGCGCAAACTCTTGCAGTGTTAGTTTTCTCTGTTGTTCAAGGTTTTCTCAGTGTTATTCAATGTTTTTACATTTAGTTTACTATTATGCTATGTATTCTATGGTATGATTAACTATATTTGTGCTTAAAAATCTTAAAAAAAATATATTTACATACAGTTCGTATGGTCTGGAACGGATTAATTAATAATTAATACAATCCTATGGGGGAAATGACTTCGGTTAACAACCAAATCGGGTTATGACCAGGGTTTTGGAACGAATTATGGTCGTGAACCGAGGTTCCACTGTATAGAATTCATTACTAATCTATTGTAGACTTCTTAAAATTTTTACGTTTTTTTAAGAGTTCACTTTATTAAAGGTATATAAAAAAAACTTAATTAATGTTTGGGCATCCATTTTTGTTGCCTTCTGTTCAGTTAATTTCCAGCTTGACAGCCTCTTCAAACCTAGTGGAAAGCCACAGACTTTGTTATTTGGACTTTATTGTAATGCACTGTATCTTTTCTCAGTTTTTCTTCACCCGCAGTGTTAAATTAGCTACATCAAGTTTTTTGAGGTAAGTGCTTCAAACTCATCATTTATTTAATGCCAAGTGTAGTATGTTAAATAAATGAAAAGGTTGGCTATTAAAGATTTGTACTTGCTTTGGGCCCCTGTTGCCACTACAGCCTATGGAATGGGGAGATCAACTCCCTAAAACATACTATGTAGCAATGTCACTGTTGAACCGTACCTTCATGAAGATGATTGCAAATCACTGTGCTGACTAGGTGATAACACTGACATTTTACGTATTTGATGTAATTTGAACTCTATGATTTTAATTAAAAATGATTTATGCCTATACTTCAATTATCCTTTTTCAATAACCAGTTGATGGAAGCCAAAACCCAGACCAGCAACACCAGAAAGAAAGCAGGAAAAAAACTGGTACAGGACATAGACAGTAGTGAAACAAAGTAAAATATTGTAGCAAACAGTAGACAGTAAAAGCAGAAAACTTCCCAAAAAATAATGAAAATTGAATCAATCTGTGATGCATATATTTACTTAAAACAGCGATTCAATGTTGTTAAACTAGCTAATACGCTGGTAATGTGATGATAGGGCAAAGCTTTCCTATTAATATTATTGTGTTGTACCGTGTTAGCCATTATGAATGTAGTGAAAAGTCAAGCAAAATAACACCTTTTATTGACTAACCAAAAAAATTTACAATATGCAAGCAACTCAGGCCCCTTCTTCATTACATCTTGCCTGAAGAAGGGGCCTGAGTTGCCTCAAAAGCTTGCATATTGTAATCTTTTCAGTTAGCCAATAAAATGTCTAATTTTGCTTGACTTAAACTACTATTAATATTACAAAACACCAAGCTAAATTAAAGTTACTTATTATAGCACAGTATTTCCTTTATTAAATTAATTTTGGAAAATATTAGATACACAATATACATAATTCTACTTTCTGAAGTATATTTTTATGATATTTTGATAATGTGATAAAATGGTATGTAATCAGTTATGGCTTAATGCAATATAAGAAACATAAGAAATTTGACAAACGTGAGGTGACCATTCAGTCCATCAAGCCTGTTTGTTTAGCTAATAACTAAACATTCCCAGCATCTCATCCACATTCTTCTTAAAGATTGTAACAGTCTGACTCGGTAGTTTATTCAAAATTTATTCATTGGAATCCGCATCCATGCAAAAAAGAGAAAGAAAACTTCAGCGATTACTCCGAAGACTTCAGCAATTACTGCTCTAAGTAATTACTCAGCAGCTGCCTATTTTTTAATCTGTATGACTCATTCATGAACTCTCACATTCCAAAAATGTGCATTTTATGCTGTCTTGAGGCTACAAGTTGACCCGTGCCCGGTGTCTCTTGATCTAGATGATATATGAGCATTTTATGGAGGGTCTCAAATCATTTTTTATTCATAAATGACTTGGGAATATTTGACCTCATAAGTTACATCTATAATGAAGAAGCAGTTCAAATATAAATATAAATTCTTGTGGAAGGAAACCAGTTTGATACAAGGAGTGCAGGTGTGTTTAATGTGTTGTGGACAAAAGTCCAGCTGCAAACCATCCTCCCTAACACTGCTTACTTGTGTCACCTTCCCACTACAGTTATAAACCATCGACACACAGTGCTGGCAAATTAGTGGAAAGTCAGCACTGGCCAATATTAAAAGAAAAGGATGATTCTCAGGATAATAGATGACAGTAGGGAAATCTGATGTGTTATATACTGCACACTGCTACCCATTATAATCAGCCAGTGACTGGCCCATTAAGAGTTCATAATTGGAGAGACATCTGGGCCCACTTGGGTGAGTGCTAGTGGGATAGCCCCAAGGAATTCAAATCCTTGTACTGACTACAAAAGCTGTTCTCAGCATAATCTCTATCTTGGCCAAGTTTATCACAATGATTTATCATCATTTACAAATCTACAGCAAGATAATTTGACACTGCAGTTTATTTAGACAAGCATATAGGGTAAATGAAGAGCTGTAGAGCTACCAATACTACATTTTATTACATTTTTTGGCCATTATTTTGAACAGTAAGTGATTGCATTCTCAGAAAACACATATGATAGTTGGGCATCCCTAGCTGTAAAAGACAAGAAGTCTTACATTCGGTACAGTTGAACATCCTTGTTTCACATAATTGAACCATTTTCATTGCTTAAAACAAAAGAACAAAAGAAAGAACATTTCATTAAACATTTTCCTGAATATCAAATGCCCCTTCTCGTAATCCCAAGCGGGACTTTTGATTTCTCTTCTTTGAAAAACAAAGAATAAATGAAAGGCAAAAATGCAAAATTAGAAAAGAAACCCAAAATTCAATGGATCTAAAAGTAGAAAACAACCAAGCCTTTCCAAGAATTAAAAAATAAATCTAAATAACAAAGCCAAAAGTCAAAATCCAGAAGATAAGATAAACCTTCAAAAAGGTCTAAAAAAACAAAACAACAGATGCAAAATTTCAAAACAGGGAATAAACACACAGTGAAATAAAACCTAAATGAATGCAACTTTGTTTAAAGAATGACAAAGCAAAGTATTTATAGTCCTCAGGAATGGTGTCATGTCCAATTTACAACACCTATGTTTAATTATCTAATCAGGGGGTCTCATTACATTGCTTAATTAAAGATTTAACAGATAATGAACAATACCCTACACTACTACAAAACACTAAATGAAAGAAATTAACCACAATGAAACTGTAATGAGAAATTACAAAGTAGGCAAGAGAAAGAAAATACAAAGAAAACAAAAAAAAAAACAAATTTCACAGATAAACTATAATGAACACTAAAACAATTTTTTAAAAAGGTTAATATTGTCAAATTTGAAGAAAACTAAATAGCAAGTCTATGTGGACAGTATGCAATTTAGGTTAACCCAGGCAACCTTTCTATAAATGTTTTGAAAAAGAATAATTAAATCATTAGCACAGGTTGATACACTAAATGCAGAGATGCACACAGCTTGAAGATGAATGAATTTTGGGTATAAGGATCAAGAAATGGATCATAAACCTTAAATGAAGCAAAAGAAGAAGATAAGGGAAAAACAGAAGCCAAAACCAAAATGTAAGGGGAAATTGCAAGCAAATAATGCTAACTATATCTCTTAAACTATGAAGCATTCAGAAGACTCAAATACATTTTTAATTATCAATCCATGCTGCATCTGTAATGCCATGTGATGCTTCTTCTGGAACCACGGCCCCCAAAAACAGCATATATTGTATTGTAGTAATCAGGGCCGGATTTAGATGAAAAGAGGCCCTAGGCTATTCCACTTATGAGGCCCTTTCACCTCCTATTTTAAAGTTTGTTCAAATTGCTAACAATTTGAATGCAGGCCCCTCTTGATCTTGAGGCCCTAGGCTGAAGCCTAGTTAGCCTATAGGAAAATCCGGCCCTGGTAATAATGGAACCATAAAATTGCAGCACCCACAAACAAACAAAATGACATCACAGTAAAACAAACATATAACAATAAAAATAATTAGTCCAGAAACAAGTTATAAAAAATAACTATACAAGGAGAATACCTGATGTCCATAATTTTCCAAAATATTAAATAAACTGCAAAAAAAATATTCAAAACAAAACATTTTTGTCTGAATCTTAAAAAGGACTACACTAAATGTCAAGTTAAAGAACCAACTACAGGTAAAATTCAGTTACAACGAATATCTTTACGACGAAATTTTCATTACAACGAAGTATTTTTATGGTCCCGACAGCTTCCCCATATGACATTCTATAAAAGAATCTATAAAAATCTCGTTACTACAAAGCACATTCAGCAGATACTTTCATTACAAACAAAATACCCAAAAGACCTTGAAATGCCTGAATGAATTATCCAGAGAGCAGTTTTTTCTGTGGTCGCAGCTCATTTGTACACAATAATCCCCAAACAGAAACATTGTAAAAAAATATGTCTTTCTTTGAAATTTAATCGTACTGTTTTTTTTGCTGTTTTTGTTTTCGGTGGTTTTTAGTGATACCTTTTACTTATTGCTCATCAACATTTGAAAAACATCCTTTGGAATTTAACTCATTGTCACCCTCCTATAGAAACGGCAGACACGAAAAAATGATAACAGTTCATATTAGAAAAAAAACTTTTGCAGCTCTTGATTGCGGCAAAAAGAAAAAAAGACGTTACAAATTCGGAATTTCGTCATCGACACTGTCAACTTTCTTGAAAGACCGAGCAAAAAAAAAAAAGAAGGAAAATCTCGGGTTGCAAATGTATGCGAACTGCTGCATTTAAAGATGTCAAAAAAGCAGTTTTTATGTGGTTCAGTGATGCTCGTTCAAGAAACATTCCTATTAATGCGGCATTCATTCAAGAAAATGTGAGGTTTCTAAACTCTCTTGGGACCTCCCACAACTGGACAACACGTCGAAGAGCGTCCGAAGTGTGATCACCGCGTCTGTGAAAGACTGTTTATATGTTGCCGGAGCAACAGCAGGCTCACAGCTCTGCTGTTTCTCTCCGCCAAAGCAAACTCAATGGGTAATGCAGGGAACAGGATTACATGGCCATTAACCTGGCCACAACCCTGCCTGACTGCTGTGTCTGTTTATAGGAGAGTGGCAGATCCTGCTACAATAAATAACCGTGCTGGTCCGGTTTCAAGCTGAATAAAGCTGGTTTTGCTAAAGTACTGAGACTCAGCCTTATGTTTTGGGGTGCAAGACAGGGACTCACATGTCACATGTACATACACCATAATAAAAAGTAGGCCCAGATTATGGCTGGAGGGGAACCTGAATATGAGATTGAAAGCATTCTTGATTCTCAAAGAGTGGTTTCTCATGTGCATTACCTAGTGCGTTGGAAGAGTTATAGTCTGCAAGACTGGTCCAGGGTGCTGTCCGAAATTATCCACAATCTGTGATTGTTTTATCAAATCTATTTATGTTTCCTTTTAAAATGAGGAGTGTGTTCAGAGCCTGTGCATTATGAGTGTGCTTTACTTGTAGGTTCATGAGCAATTAAACTTATTTTTTGTGCAAAACTCACTTATATCTTGATCTCTAATATGAAAAAATTTGTGAGCCTGCTGTTGCCCTGCCCCGGCAATGGACAAACAATGTTACACAGACGCGGCAATCACGCTTTGGGATGCACTTCAGCGTGACGTTCCTGTTGGGTTGGGAGAAAAAGTCTTGTCAGCATGGGTTGTGGGTAGCAAAAGAGTTCAGAAACCTCACAATATGAAGAAGAAGAAAAGGGTGATTTGGCTTCTGATTGATAACTGTGCTGCCCACAACATGCTTCCACATTTAGATGTTTGTGTTGAATTCCTCCCATCCAATTGCACAGCAGTGCTTCAGCCATTGGATTTGGGCATCATTTGCTCCCTGATTGTATATTATTGCAAGGAAATGCTGAGAAAAAGTCTTGTCAGCATAACTTGTAGACAGGAGAAGATTAAAATTAAACGCAAAATAAGCTATTGAAATAATTGAAGACACCTGGACACAAGTTAAAGATAGCACTATAGCTACAAATACAGAATCTCATTACAATGAAATTTTCATTACAACAAAATATTTTTTAGGTCCCTGGAAGTTTGTTGTAATGGAATTTTACCTGTATATCAAAACAAAAATCTGAGCCTATATTAATTTATTGTTTTTAACTAAATAATTTTTTCTTTTTATGAAGTTTAGATGCTGTGTAATGTGCCTACCCATCCTTTATAGGGTCATTAATCTCACAAAAACGCAGTGAAATTCTTACTAATATATGCTGATCAATATGCAGCACACTCTCCGCATTGATTAGTGACTACATCTAGAGTAGCATGACTGTTATGACTTAATAAATCACATACCACACATATCACATTCCTAGCAACATTCAGTGTCTTAACAACCCAAAGCTCCAAAATGGCAGCACCCATTAGGAAACATTGGAAATGGTAACAAGAGGACATTGCCAAAATAATAATAAAATATATAAACACATATTAATTAAAATCAAGCCCAGAAACAAGTATTAATAATGAGTTATTACTGTGTTCTTGGCAGATGGATCCAGTAAAGATTTTCTCAAATATCAACCTGGGTACGTTTCTTTGAGCTCCTGTTTGGCCAGAAACCTGAGGGTTGCTTTTCATCTTATTAGAAGACTGGAAAAGTAGCTTAGAAGACACCAAACTCCATGAATATTATTCCTGTTGTACTCGTCCTAGAAGAAAAGTTTAAAAGGCATTTGCCTTAGCACAAAGATCTTCTGTAAGGGCACAAGAGTAACAAAACCAAAGTTTGATCGTAGGACGACACTGTACAAATTCAATAGAGACAAGTTTGGCTTATTTTTTAAAAAATCCAGCTTGAAGACTAGGACCTATACTAGATAAAATAATCAGTCCTGCCAACCAAACACCAAGAGTTCCCTGCAATATAAAAACTGTGGAGATGCTGGTCTTTTTAAAAAAGAGCCATTACTTTGTAAGATCTTCTGCAGATTATTGAACATAGGGTAGTGTAAACGGTGCTTACAATTTCCATCAGCTTGGGGATGAATCTAAGCTAAAAGAGTCACCTAAAGAACAAGATTTCATTGGCCCAGTAGTGCAATAAAAACTGAACCTTGTGTAAAAGTCCGTGTTTGTCCATAAGGATGTTCTGAAGCACTGCACACAACAATTAAAGTCAATTAAACTATCATGTTTTGTATCAACTTTAAGCAGTTTTGCAAGTTTAAAGCTAATCTGAATCCACAAGTTGTGGAAGAGAACAAACAAGTTGTATCAGTTTCCTTGACTGAATAAATGGATATTGGTAGATGCCTCTAAAGAGGTCTTGTTGGGATGAACCCACCTTTTCTAATTTCTGATTATCTACATTTGTCAGACTTTCATCTGGATTTCTTGTTGCTCCTCTACATTTAAAAGTATGATGACTAAATTTTAAGGTTACATTCAGAGTATTCAGTTGCCTGCAATGATGACCTTAGGAGTTGTGTCCATCTCAAGTAGGCCTAAAAGAAAACTCTATGAGCAAGATGCTTGAATTTCCTAAATCTGAGACAGACAGATTTCTCAGAATAGCTGGTTATTAAAGTTGCTGCTCTTTACACAAAAGTCTCCAACCTTGAGAAATAAAACACAACTTCCACAATGGACATCAGAATACAAAGCAGTGTTGGTGGGATTTAGGAAAGAATGATCATCTTCTCCCTTACCCTTAGGAGATCTGGTTTAAAAAAAAAAAGTTCATTTTCCAATATTGATCCCTGTTGTGACAGGTTTGTTACAGGGTGGAACATCTAATGTATTTTCAACTTAATTTAGTTCAATTTAATTTTTGTATAGCCCTGTTTATTGATTATGGGCTCTATTTTTGAATGTAATAGTATTGAACAGTGTTAATATGTGTTTTGCTTGTCTTTCCTTCCTTCTTTTACTTAAGATTTCTAAATTGTTAAATGCATTTACTGGTTAATAAGTGCAGCATAGCACTGTAATTTTCTACTTTGTTTTTGATTGTTTTACTCAAACTTCTGACCTCTGTAACAATAGTTAGACTTCACCTGATAAAACAGGAAATGTTAGTAGATGCAGAAAATAGGCTTGAAATGAAAAACTTTCCACTATAAGAATGAACTTTTGAGACAAGATTAGTGCAGTGTTTCCCAAATTTGTGTTGTTATGATGACTTTTCATATGCCAGGTTGTTCATGACCCACAGGGAGTCGGGTCCTCTTCCATGAATTAAACGTGACCCATCATCTCCCTTAGTGAATCAAGCATGATTGTTAAAGGGGTAGGGTCCTGTGTGATCACCCTAGCATCAGAGCATTAGATGAATCAAGTGCAATTGTCAATGCTTTTCCACCTTGGTAAATAGTGCTTGATTGTGGTTGGGGTCGCTGATGGGTGGGATGGCATTGTCTGGGAATCACCGCAGCCCACCTGCAATACTATCATGGCCCAAGGGTTTGGAATATCTCATTTAGAGATAAGATAAAACTTTAAACCACAAACTGTTCACTTTTGATAGAAATTCCACATACTTAAAAGTTAGATGCTTCACTTTTATATGTGCTGACATAGCCTGTTAGATGACTTGGGACAGAGAGGGTCTAGGGATGTTCACCTTGGCCCAGAAAAGTTTAAAAAAAAATCATCACTTTCAAAGTAAAGCAGGAAAAGGGAAGAATGAGTTCCAGCTGATGCATGTCATGAGATATTTGAGGTGAAACAGTGTAACCTTAGGGTGTACTCATACTGGCAATTTGTTCCGTGCCCGAGCACGATTGCCCACATGTAACCCCACAAAGTTTAGTTTGTCTGACTAGTGTGGTCACTTGGTGCCAGGCCAACCATACCATGCCCTGCCCCGATTGGAAGAGGCAGGCCTGAGCATGGTTCAGTAGCATTCAGGAACAATGCGATCGCTAAATGTGTCCAAGCACGGAAAACAGACATGACGTCAATAATGTGACAATTCAGATAGTGCAAGTCTCATTTCAATCAATACCATTAGAGTTAAAAACAAGTTTTTTCTTCTCGCCTTACACATGAACGTGAATTGCAGTTGGCAGGAAAAGCTGCACATTCCTCCCTTAACATCATTTGTCTCTGTAAAAATCTTCTTGTTCATGCAGCATAAATAACAGCAAAATGCTGCGTTGCACACTCAATAAATCGATAAGCAGGTAGAGCGTTATCCTGTACTACATTACTCCAAAACAAACACAAAATAAGTAAAATAATTTTGACATGCATGCTGTCACTCCATGTTTGGATCTTGTTTTGGCTTTACATGAAGTCACATGGTCATGACAAAAGCGTGGTCGGCCCCAGAATGTTAAGTGCAGTGTGAGTGCAGGCCAGCAGGGGAGTAGAGATGGGAGACAATCGTGCTTAGGCACGGCATGGAACAAACACCCTTAGAGAATGAGCAATGCGTGGTAGCCAGCATTGTCTATGACAGCATATTAAGAATGTTAAATGTCTAACGAGTGAATAAATGAATATACCTGCTCCCCTTGCATTAATTTTTGCTCTATTCTGCCACCTCTGGTAAACACAACAGTCAGAGGAGACATCCTCTAGCAGGGAACATGAAACACAGCACAAGTCAGTTCTTGGTGCAAGCGTGTTGAGGTGGGGGTATTGTCTCTTTTTAGGCAACGTGAGTGCAAGGATAAGAAAACAACAGTTGGGTTGGAGGACATATCTGTGGGTTTACATAACAAAGAATCTGGGCATGGGAATAAAAGAATTTATGTTTTAGGGTTACTCAGAACCTTTCTATGATAAAATAGGAACAGAGTGTTTTCACAAATCTATAACAATAACATACTAAGAGTATATTACAAACCATGCAAGATTTACATAGATGGAAAAATAGACAATACTAACAGACCATGTGCGCTTCGCTGGAGTTGCTGCAGTTGGAATAATTATGTATCTACATGCGACTTATAGAGCTTCTTTATATACAACATTTTTGGTTTGTCCTCCTGGAGCCAAAATATATAAATTTTCTCTATGACTAATTTGTGAACATGCTACATAAAAAATAGAAACGGGAAAAACGGCAACACTGCCAGGAATAACAGTAAATGAAATAAAGTCAAAGTCTACTAAACACTAAAGTACAAAAACAAAGTGGAAGGTAACAGCAAACCGCAACACAGCCGGGTACACCGGCACACCGCGTCTACTAAACACTAAGAAACACTAAGTAGAAACACTAAAGGAAAAAATACTATTCAGTAAGTACTGCGTCTAGTAAACAGTAAATCACTAAAGGAGAGAGGACTAAACACTAAGGAAAAAGAACGGCAAGACCGCGTCAGCTGCGGAGCTCAGCTTGGAGCGAAATGAAGTGAATGAAATGAGGTGAATGGGAGGGGAGATGAGCACGTGACTCCCCCACCTGCCTTAACTCTCCATCCCTCCATAAACATACAAACACAGTCTCTCGGATCCCAACTCTCCTTTATATAAATCAGTAAAGGAGAGACGACTAAACACTAAGGAAAAAGAACGGTAAGACCGCGTCAGCTTCGGAGCTCAGCTCGGAGCGAAATAAAGTGAAAGAAATGAGGTGAATGGGAGGGGAGATGATCACGTGACTCCCCCACCCACCTTAACTCTCAATCCCTCCACAAACACACAAACACAGTCTCTCGGATCCCAACTCTCCTTTATATGTATAGATTAGACACATAGTAAAATAGAGTGTGGACGCTAGGGAGTGTTCCAGCTTCCTCAGACTAAACACAACAGACAGAGGGCACAAGTTATAACACAAAAGAGCCTTTTTATCGTGAGGAAAACTCTTCACAAAGCGTTTCCCACCACCACAGCCACAAGTAAAACACAAGTACAGCACAATGGCTCTTCTTTCATTCTTTTCTGGTGTTTGCCTCCTCCGCTCCTCCCTGCAAGCTTCGTCCTCTACCTCCCAAATCTGGCTCGTCCCTGTGAGGCCGACAAGTCCTTTTATATTGGCCAACACAGAAGTGCTTTTGCTCTTCCGCCCACGTGATCTTCCAGGGCAGGTGGAAACCTCTTGCCATGTGGCTCCTCCATTTTCACTGCACTCCCTGGCAACACCCACGGTACCCAACAGGGATGAGACAGAACTCCAAGTACTTGGTGCCCTGTAGGAATCAGGGGCAATGCTGCAATCCAAGGGAGCTGCCATGTGGTGGTCTGGGGGATGCAGTGCCCTAAAGAACCTGCCTTCCCCCATCCTTCCATTTCTTGGGTGTCCTGGCTGGGTTGGGCTGCCGGTTGTCCCTTACAAGAGTAATTTTGAATGATTAATATAAACAAATCAAGAAATACAAAATTTATTAAGATTATAATGAGATGTGGCTCATTGACAAAATAAGAGCGGAAACAAAAACTCCATTCAAGAACATACCTGTAGAAAACAATCCTCTTTACAGCCCATTGGTAGATCATGAAAAGGACAAAGACAGTCAGACTCAGATAAAAATCACAGTTCTGATGACCTATGCCAAGTGCCTCCTCCTATTTCTGGTGATTTTACACAAATGTATACTAGACAGTGTCATAAGAAGCAGATTTATTTCTTTTATTGTTAAATCCCACCATTTCTGATCTCTGGAGTCACATCTCATGGGCAGAAGTTGTGACCACAGCAGAATACAGAGAAGATAAAAATGCAATAGTGGAGAGCCAGTAACAGCTCTTAATGATTGCCAGGTTTTTAATTTATGAACAAATGACTAACAAATGGAGTTACAATATGAACAGCTAATTGGCAGATCTAATCAGAGTATGCTAGACTAAAGTAAAGAGTCGTCAGCCTGAATATAAATGCAGAGACCAATGGCACCTTTTTTTGTACAAGCAAGAGAGATTGTTCCAAAGCTTTGAAGCCCTGCGGCTAAAGGCTCAACCTCTCACAATTGTAAAAGTAATCAAACATTCCACATTTATGGAGATAGGGCCAGTTCTAAGTTCTCTTCCCCATACATTTAACCTTTAAGGTACAAAATGTAAATAATATTCGTCTTTGTTCTGGTTTTTGCTAGTGTATCTGACTACTTCTTTGACTACTACATCTTCTGGTTTTTATATTTATCGTGATTTGATGAAAAACCAAAAACCATCAGTGTTTATTACAAGGTATTTTTTAAGGGAATAAGATTGTAGGCTCAGTTGTTCTGTCACGCAGAAGAGAAGGCAGATTTTTTCATATTAGAGATCAAGATATAAGTTTTGCACAAAAAATAAGTTCAATGGCTCATGAACCTACTAGTAAATGCACATGCTCTGAACACACTCATCATTTTAAAAGATTTGAGAAAACAATCACAGCTTGTGAATTTTGGGCAGCACCCCGGACCAGTCTTGCAGACTATAACACTTCCAACACACTAGGTAATGCACATGAGAAACCACTCTTTGAGAATCAAGAATGCTTTCAATCTCATATTCAGGTTCCCCTCCAGCCATAAGCAGAGGAGATGAACAGACTGGATGAAAAAACTGGACTTTAAAATGTGATGGGAGGACTATTTTTTATGTTTCTGGGCCTACTTTTTATTATGGTGTATGTACCTGTCTGCGGTGGGCTGGCGCCCTGCCCGGGGATTTGTTCCTGTCTTGCGCCCTATGTTGGCTGTGATTGGCTCCAGCACACCCCCATGACCCTGTAGTTAGGATATAGCGGGTTGGATAATGACTGACTGACTGTATGTACCTGTGACGTGTGAGTCTCTGTCTTGCACCCCAAAACATGAGGCTGAGTCTCAGTACTTTAAAAAACCAGCTTGTATTGAGCTTGAAACAGGAACAGCACAGTTATTTATTGTAGCGGTATCTACCCCTCTTCTATACACAGACGCAGCAATCAGGCAGGGTGGTGGCCATGTTAGTGGCTAGGTAATACCGTTCCCTGCATGTATAATGTTCCTTGCATCACCAGTCGACAGCAGGTGCTTATAGCACAACCTCGATCTTTTCGGATTTACTTTCGCAGCAAGCCTGCGGTTGCCCTGGCAACAAATAAGTTGTCTTCCATCGCGCTTTGAGACGCTCTTCGGCACGTTGTCCTGTTGGAGGGAGTTTCAAAACAGTTTAGAAACCTCACAGTACCAATAATGCAAGGTGCCAGTTTACAGTATGACAGACACCCGGAGCCAAACGTCTTGTATAGCAATCTACATATTCTCCCCTACTCAGCATTGTGGAGAAATCCTTTTTTTTTCTTTATCTGAATAAATTCTGCAGAGGTTGCAGCTAACTCCTGAACCATTCTATTAGATGTTTCTCAAGTTTTTCAAATGCTCAAAGACTAGTAAAAGATGAGGAGGTTAATTTAACATACAAAATTATATGGACAACGAAAAGGAGACATCTTGGTAAAGGTTAAGAAAAGCCATCTTCTCCAGTATGACTGAAAAGAATTTACATTGCACCAAAGATATTTCTCTAATTCTTCATTAATTAAGTTTGTCTATTGTCTGTCTGGGTGATGTACAGTGGACAACTTTACTTTTGCACCTAGTTTTGAGCAAAAATTATTTCAAAAATCAAGGAAAAAAGTGTGAATCTTGGAAAACTGTGTAATCTGAAAATGTCTTTAATGAAAATATAAGCAATATGCCCCTTTAAAGGGATAAAGTTTACCTTTGAAAATAAATTCATAATAACCTAAAGACAGGGTGAGATTGTTAGGTCTTTTTTTTTGGAGAAGCCAGACTCTTATTATTTTGATATTTTGTTTGATAACTATTTCTTAACAGTTTTTCATCTAAGACAGGATGAAATCTAAGCAATCAACATAGACCTTAGCATATTCAACATTAATATTTGCATTGCACCAACAATTGTAATGAATTTTGCAATATATGTCACAACAAAAGGCATTGCAATTTTCATTCCAACAGATGCCACATCAAAAATATTAGCATTACTTTTACGAATCCTGTACCAAATGGCATATAACAGAGACACAGTGACAAGATGAACACACGGATAAATGTCCTTTTATTAGGGTGAATGTTTGGTTGTTCAGGGCTCCTGTTTTTCTTTGTGTAAGGCTTTTGTCTTTTTAATTTATTTTTCATAACTAGGTGTTCTAACATTTACTTTAGAGCTAGTTAATTAGCCAGGTGGTTATGCTGACTCCAATAGAATCAGGGTGTGGAGTAACCTTTTGCAAGCTCACCGTAGTTCTGCTATTAGCTTCCTATTGTTTTCAGGACTGCATTAGCACCCCATAGGGTTTTGAAACGTATGCTGTTCAATTCTGTTTATTATTTCCTGGTTACTGTCACAACCAAGCAATTCTGTAGTTGATTATGGTCATCACAGGTCTAATGTGCAGAGATTTAACATAATTTGCAAAACAAAATACAGTGTCACTCCACTGAGATTTTCAGCATTCTCTGCTAGTCTTCCTTATTGAGGTCAGTGCACTTGGTTTAAAGGAAATGGCGTAAAACTTAAATTCTGTATAATCTTTGCCTCCATGGCTTTAATTGCTGGTATGGTTCCAAAGACGTTAATACATTTTTTGTCCTGTTAAACTTCCAGCTACGAGGGATATCCAGAAAAAAAGGTTACAAGTGCCCTGGAGGGTGCAGGGAATTTTTTTTTTCGAAGGTTGGCATACCTGCGTGTAGGGGGGTCCTAACAGTCAAAATAAGCCTGGGACCACGTCAGTCAGTTGTGAAATGTCATCACAGCAAGCGAGTTCGTCAACCTCTGCTGAGGCCGTTTGCTCCACCTACTGCCGATGCGAGATTCGTTCGGTCATCAAGTTCCTCACTTTGCGTCACGAATCCGTGGCCGAGATCCATCGTCAGCTTGTGGAAACTCATGGACCTGAGGTAATGTCACGTCAGCATTTTCCAACGATGAGGAGGTGAAGGAGACAGTGGAGAAGTGGCTTTCGGAGGTGGAGCGGAGCATATTCGACGAGGGTATAAAAAAGCTGGTGCCCAGGCTGAAGAAGTGCATCGAAGTTGACGGCGATTATGTTGAGAAATAAACATATGTGTGAAAAACCATTTGCCCCCTTCCTGATTTCTTATTCTTTTGCATGTTTGTCACACAAAATGTTTCTGATCATCAAACACATGTAACCATTAGTCAAATATAACACAAGTAAACACAAAATGCAGTTTTTAAATGATGGTTTTTATTATTTAGGGAGAAAAAAAAATCCAAACCTACATGGCCCTGTGTGAAAAAGTAATTGCCCCCTGAACCTAATAACTGGTTGGGCCACCCTTAGCAGCAATAACTGCAATCAAGCGTTTGCGATAACTTGCAATGAGTCTTTTACAGCGCTCTGGAGGAATTTTGGCCCACTCATCTTTGCAGAATTGTTGTAATTCAGCTTTATTTGAGGGTTTTCTAGCATGAACCGCCTTTTTAAGGTCATGCCATAGCATCTCAATTGGATTCAGGTCAGGACTTTGACTAGGCCACTCCAAAGTCTTCATTTTGTTTTTCTTCAGCCATTCAGAGGTGGATTTGCTGGTGTGTTTTGGGTCATTGTCCTGTTGCAGCACCCAAGATCGCTTCAGCTTGAGTTGACGAACAGATGGCCGGACATTCTCCTTCAGGATTTTTTGGTAGACAGTAGAATTCATGGTTCCATCTATCACAGCAAGCCTTCCAGGTCCTGAAGCAGCAAAACAACCCCAGACCATCACACTACCACCACCATATTTTATTGTTGGTATGATGTTCTTTTTCTGAAATGCTGTGTTCCTTTTACGCCAGATGTAACGGGACATTTGCCTTCCAAAAAGTTCAACTTTTGTCTCATCAGTCCACAAGGTATTTTCCCAAAAGTCTTGGCAATCATTGAGATGTTTCTTAGCAAAATTGAGACGAGCCCTAATGTTCTTTTTGCTTAACAGTGGTTTGCGTCTTGGAAATCTGCCATGCAGGC
>JANRMT010062854.1:8196228-8233697 GCA_026402145.1 Polypterus bichir lapradei
GTCTCTGCGCTCTTGGGGTAATTTTGGTCGGCCGGCCACTCCTGGGAAGGTTCACCACTGTTCCATGTTTTTGCCATTTGTGGATAATGGCTCTCACTGTGGTTCGCTGGAGTCCCAAAGCTTTAGAAATGGCTTTATAACCTTTACCAGACTGATAGATCTCAATTACTTCTGTTCTCATTTGTTCCTGAATTTCTTTGGATCTTGGCATGATGTCTAGCTTTTGAGGTGCTTTTGGTCTACTTCTCTGTGTCAGGCAGCTCCTATTTAAGTGATTTCTTGATTGAAACAGGTGTGGCAGTAATCAGGCCTGGGGGTGGCTACGGAAATTGAAATCAGGTGTGATACACCACAGTTAGGTTATTTTTTAACAAGGGGGCAATTACTTTTTCACACAGGGACATGTAGGTTTGGATTTTTTTTCTCCCTAAATAATAAAAACCATTATTTAAAAACTGCATTTTGTGTTTACTTGTGTTATATTTGACTAATGGTTAAATATAAATTAAATAAACTGAATTTGGTGGAATATTAGTTGTTTATGTGTGAAGTTTAAATTGATATGCTTGAACCTTAAAATAAATTAATGAGTACATATTGTCAAAGAGGTGACAGCTTTCTGTGAATTATAGCAAGTGCTGTTTTAGGGATGTAAATTCTGGTGAGGCCATTCCAGAATTTTCCTATATGTGTTTGCAGACCCCTGTACTTTCCTAACTAATATGTTCAACTTTTTCTAATTATTAGCAAAATGTGCTAGTTCATTTATCTTCCACAGTACAACAAATCAATCAAACAGTGCAATGCTGGGCCCGGTCTGTCTCAATTAGCATTAGATCATCAGATTATTGTGATAGTTTCTGACTGTCTGGTTATCATCTGACAAAAATGAAGCAATATAAAGCAATATAGATTTAAAGTGTAAGTAAAGTGAGAGTCTTGCAACCGCACAATGTGTAAGGAAGTATAATGGCTATAAGGGCAACACCTCAAGTTTAGAATCAAATAGCTTTACGGTGAAAGTGGACAAGCCACCATAACATGGCAAGAAGATGCAGACTTCACACACTCCATGATTCAAACTGAATACTACACCCTAACTGCCTTACGGCCAGGAGTTTGCTAGCTACGAGGCAAGTGAAAAAACAAGTTTCTACATATATGACTGCTTTTTCCACATCAGGATTCTGGGCTGCCTGTTTGCAAAGTATAAGAAGCACACATAGGGAGGCGTAAGTCCTACTAAGAGGTGTGTGAAAATCAAGATACAGCATTCATACTGGTGTATGCTCTATAGGAATTGCTCAAACTGAAAATGCAAACACAATTAAAGAAGTAATAATAGTGAAGTATGGTTTACATTTTAATACAGATGAGGACCTTCAAGCCCCATCACTAAATTTTAAAGTGCAGGTTGCCTATATGCACACATTTCCAAGGGTATATCGAACACTGCAGGGCCAACTGGCCCGGCCCCTCCACTGATAACAGATTTGCAGAACCCAACATGAAGACAATTTCACATACTACAGGAATCAATATATTTCTAGACAATTTATTATATTAAGCATATGATGGAAAATTATAAAACTGTAAAAAATAAGTTGCTGAAGAAGATAAGCTGATGGTTCTTATAAAAAATGTAAAAGTCGTAGGCAAATGTGTAAAGCACAGTATAATTCAGGTAATCTGTTCCAATAAAAATTAAGGTTGGTAATGAGAATTATGTGAAATTCATCACAGTGGAACAACAATGGAATTAATTAGGTCCTAAAATGGTTAGGTTAAACTATGTGACTGTGTTTTAATTGGAGTTCCTGGGTCTCCTAATGCTACTCTCATTACGAATCACATTTTGTCTGCATCTCCATTTCACATTGGTTATAAAAATGAATTATAAAGCTACAGATTTCACAAATCAGTTGCACACAAAAGAAAAATATTTCTGAAGGCACACAACTATATACAGATATTTTAGAAGTGAAAGAGCTATTATTACTAGGGATCATGTTTTTAAAATTACTTTTTTATGTACCTGTGCCTTTGCAGAGTAATTTCTTTAGAAGCTTGTGTCACTTTTTTGCTTTTGTTGCCTTTTTAACTTTATCAGTGCTGTGGTGTTTTAATGCCCATTTAGGAGCTATTTAAAGTAGGCAGATTCCCACATGAACTGCACAGAGACAGAGACAGAGTGAGAGGCATGTAATGGTAAGCCCTGTGAAGATCTGCTGTGTCATTTTGTTTGCCAGGCTAATGACAGCTCTTGTCTGCAATTTTATACCACATATTGTCTTCTGCATCTTGTCTCTCTGTCACCACTTAAAAATGTGATGTGTCAGTTGCATGTTTGTACAATTTTTTTCTTTATTATTTTGCCTACTGGTTCAGACAGATATGTTACTTTTAATATTTAATGAAATGTAAAATTTTGTTTCATATTGTATTTTGCCTTTACAATTTAATGAAACTGAAATTTTCTTTCTTATTATATGCCTAAGATGAGTAAGACAGCTTGAGTTTCTTCAGATACCTTTCACATTAGAGCTTTTATTATTTGAACATGACTCACTTGTCTTTGATGAATCTTTTTTGTTAAATATAGTTTTATATTATACTGTTATAGTTGGCTAAACACTCAACACACACAGTTTTTAGGAAATGTGTCCTTTTAAAGTGGCTTGGGAAATTTAAGAGAAGGAGTCAACTGTTATTTCATTCTGTTTACTTGTGTACTGCATACAGGCAGAGCTGCAGGCTCAAATATAAAAACAACATCATCTGCTGAAATACTATATATGAATAAAAATAATAATACAATGTGTTTTGCTTGACTTGAGCAGTCACAGTTTTCTCTGTATGTTTAGCATTCGTTTGCTCAGAGGTTGATGTGCTTGCTGCTTCCTGAGCAGCTCTTCTTTTTTCCACCCTAGCAGCCCGCTTCTTCTCTTCGTTCATTGGCATCTTTTCGCGTTAAAACTGATTTAGTCACTGTTTGTGTTACAATTACTTAGTACATTTTCTTTAATGTTTCACTTAAGCTGGCACTTAAGTCTTCAATCTGCCTCAAGAATGATTTAAGATATGAAGAGGCAGGGGAAGTGATGGCGAAGGTGGTAGGTTATGAGAACGGCACCCGTACGTGTGCGCCGCATGGCCGCCCTGCTGGCCGCTGCCGAGAGTTGATTCAACAGTAAAATAAAATAAAAAGAGGAATAACCTTGGAGGTCAATCATCACCCCAAAAGCGAATAGTAGACGTAGTATATGTGTACCAAATTTCAGATCAATAGTTCAAACGGTTTGCGAACTACAGGTGATTTGAAATCCTGGACAGACAAACGAACAGCCGCGGTAGTGTATTATATAAGAAGATGTGAACCCTAATCCATTTATAACCCTTTCCTTGACATTAATAATTATCCAAACATTTTTTTTGTAATGAAAGTCTTAAATGTGCTAGTTAACATACACTAACATAAATATCAAATGTAAATAAAAAATTGCATGCTTACTTATGTCAAACCTAATTAAGTTTTACTTCTGTAAAACAAATGCACCAGACCTTACTGAGATGCTCCCAAGAAAAATATCAGCTGAAACCAAATGTGTTGACAGTTCTTACAATATCCAGGTCTATTCTTCAGTGCAAGTTGATTGCTAGTAAAGTTGGGACACTCATTTAAGAGTCAGATCTGTTAGAAGGAGTTTAGTCAGCGCTTCTGTGACTTGCAATTGGTTCTAATGTTTAAGGCCTCTTCATTCTCAAACAATACCTTTCCTTTTATTCTCATTGATCTATTCTGTTAGTACTGTAATTAGTGATCGAGCTAATTCGGTGTAACCAGTCCAACATGGATTTTGTGTTAAAAGATAGCAATGGACATCAAGGTGAGCATAGCTAATTAGGTGCTTATGCCCTCTCTTTTATACATTAAAGTGTTTCAATACATCTTCATGGCTGGTGCAAATGTCATGGAGGAATATGTTTATACCATACATGCTCAATGGGAATCTGATCACTTTTTTTAACTAAGCCCAGGATGTCATGTATGAGAAGCTGCAGGCAAACCTGACTATCTACATGCGACATTTTCTGTGTACAACAAATCTATTCAGGGATTTCTAACTTCTATATTGGTCTATTTTAGGAAAATGTAGTAGATAGTGCCAGAAAGCAAAGTAAAATTCCCGCCATCTGCATCACACTAATAACACTGTATGTTGTTATCACCTCCCGCCTCTTGGCCTGAAAGTGTAGATATAACACGTAAGGTAGTAGATTTTTAAAAACGTCAGTCCAATATGCTGAAAAATGATGAGACCATGCACCTATTATTGTGTGATCACTACACAGTTGTGTGGTATTTGTTTTTATTTTGTTTTTTTTGTATAAATGCATTTATTTTTATAGTACAGTTTCTGGGGGTGCTGACAGTTTTTGCAAGCACATTCTGAACATGTCTACAGAGGAAATGATATTCATTGTCAGGTTTCATATTGGGTGTACTGCTGAAAGTTACATAATTCATATGCCTAGGACTTCTTCAATAAGAGCATATACATTTACTTTGAGGTATGTTAACCACTTACATTTACCCCTTGAGAACAGAGGATAAACAAAAATAAGTGTAAAGTCTGGTAAAATTCAGGCACTACCCAGAATTCCTATTATGTCAAAATATAGAGTTAACAAATATTAAGCACCCATGTCCAGAAATTAGAAGATAGTACTGTGGCTTAATGACTTAAACAATAAAGAAATATTTAAAAATGTAGCTGCTAGAAAACTTCAAATCAGTAAGAGACTTGAACCCATTATTATTTAGATATAAGAAATTGAAGAAGGTGAGGTGCTTTTTTCAGCAGCATTGATGAGGAACTGGGGAAGTGTAAACTAAGGCACTGAAATGAGATTCCGTTCGTTAGTTGAATATCAGAAGAACAGTGCAGATTCTGTCCTTGCTGTGAAACTATAGAACATCTCTGAGTACTTGTAAAGATATTTGAAATATCATGAAAGGTTGCCAGTTCTATGTGTATGTGCTTTTCAGACTTACTATTCAAATCTTACTATTGTATCTAGTTAAAGGTGCTTTAAGAACATGGGTTTTGGGATTGCTGCTGCATGTCACTCTTATTTGAGGACTGAGGGTTGTGTTTGCAAACGTAACATTAAGTCCTTTCAAACTGGGAGCCTTTGTCAAGTGTACTTTTTGTCTTCTCTCCAGTTTGAGGTCTTCATGGGCAGGATACCAAGGAATAGCAAAGGTTTGGAGACTGTCCAATACAGGAAACATTTTATTATTATTTTTTAATGAATTTATTAAAAGCAAGTAACATTCCATACATTCAAGTCAAACTTAACGAAAGTAAATTCAATTCAAAGGCCACACAAGAGAAACAGAGGAAGGCCAACAGTCTTCGTAAAATTTAAGAGTAGAAAGGAGGGAAGAGAATCCTTTTCCCCAATATAAAAGCTTATTCTAAAATGTTATTGATTAGATCCTGCCAGGTTTTTTAAAAAGCTTTGAAGAAATTCTGTAGATGAGAATTTGTTTTTTTTCAATTTCAAATAGTATATAACATCAGTTACTCACTGACTTAAAAGAGGTGGGCTTGGATTCTTCCAGTTGAGCAAGACAAGTCTATGTGCCAATAGTGAAGTAAAGGCAATTACCGTATTTTTCGGATCATAATAAGCACCTGACCATAAGACAAACCCAGTTTTTAGAGCAGGAAAACAAGAAAAAAATATTCTGAACCAAATAGTACCGGTATACTAAATATTTATTAAAATATAGCAAAATACAGTAATATTTAACAGCGTAAACTCAACAGTGGTGTTAAGAACCATCATCACTTCCATTAACAAATGAGAAAAGACTTAGAGGCTCAAGCACATTTCTAGTTTTCTGGAAACCCCAAAAACTCATCATTGCTAGTGTCAGGATTTATGAAGCTCAGTTGCTCACAATTACTTATATCACTTTCTTCGCTATCTTCATATATGATATTATCTTCAGTTCCATCAAAGACATTGCTAAAGCCACATTTTTTGAATGATCGTGCAACGATTTCCTCCTTCACTGACTGCTATGATGTTTTAACCCATTCACAAACTTGAGTGATAGTGGGCCTCTTCATTCGTCCAGTAGGAGTCAGATCATGATTCCCAGCAGCCATCGATTTGTTCCACTCTTCTCTCATAAAGACTTTAAATGGTTTGTTGATTGAAACGTCGAGTGGTTGCAACTGGCTGGTAAGACCCCCAGGAATTACAGCTAGATGAGTCTTCACCTCTTTAAATCTGTTTTTTGTTGTTTCACTAATATGTGCTTTGAACTGGTCAAGCACTAATAAAGCAGATTTTTTCAGAAGCCCTCCAGGACGTTTGGACCACACTTTTTCAATCCATATTTTCATTCCATTTTTGTCCACCCATCCTTTTCCATGAACATGTACAACAACTCCTTGTGGAATAACATCTTTTGGAAAGGTTTTCCTTTTGAAAATAAGCATCGGTGGCAATTTGGTGCCGTCAGCACAGCAGGACAATACAGCGGTGTAATGTGTTTTCTCATGTCCTGAGGTTTTCATGGTTATTGTTTTGGCACCTTTGAGGTCAACCGTCTTATTAGATGGCACATCAAAGGTTAGCGGGACTTCATCTATATTCCCAATCTGGTCCATTGGAAAATCATTTTTTTTCTAGCATTAATTACAAATTTATGAAAAGACAGAATCTTCGATTCATATTCTTGTGGCATTTTTTGTGCAATTCTAGTTTTGGTGCGCATAGCAAGGCCACTTCTCCTCATAAATCTGTAGCACCATGATGGTGAGCCAGTAAAATCCTTAATGCCTCTACAGCAATGCATTTGGCTTCATAGATGATCATTTTTGTAGAAACTGAGAAGCCTATATTCCGGTGACATGTGATCCATTCTTTCATGTCCATTTCTACTGTGGCCATTTTGCAGTATGCCCACGCAAAGTGTGCTTACCGGTAGTTTTATCAAGTTTTTGCAGCTGATCCTCCTGTTTCCTCCACTCTCTTATCATTTTTTCAGTTGGAGGTGGCCCAAAATGTTTCTCCGCTGCTCTGTTTCCATGTTCTTTTGCATATTTTACTACCTCCAGTTTAAACTGACTTTTATATGCTAATCTTTTCATCTTTGACATTTTGTACCGTTAGAGAATTGGTGTTTTTCTGCCGAAAATACCAGTAATAAAAGAACTGTCAGTTGTTATGAGAGACATATTACCGTACACATCAGTAATTTGACTCATACCGCTTGGTGATGCACATGGGTTACCGTATGTCTTAATCCATGCATCGCCAAGCGGTATTAAAATTAAAGGGCACCAACCAGCCTGATAGGCAGGGCTTTGCATGGCAGGAGAGACACACATAGTCGGGCTCCTTGCCTGCCTGTCAGGGCACTGTGTGGCATCACATAGTCCCGGCCAGCCAATTAAGAGGCCGACTGGATGAATCCGTGCTCCGCCAAATGAAGCAGGTGACAGGGCGGACAGCAGCTCCACGGATGGGTGAGTAGCATGATCAGTATCTATGCAGTGCACAACTGAGCTGATGGTTCTTCACTCTCTCTCTCTCTCACTGCGGGATTGTGGGCAATCATCTCCTATTCTCCGTCTGAGTCGGCGTGCCTCACTCATATAGTCAACATCCGTACGTGCGTATACTGTTTACTAAGGCATTGTCTGTGTGTGTGTGTGTGTGTGTGCTGTGATGTGCAAGTCCCCGTCTTGCACCCCAAAACACGAAGCTGAGTCTCAGTACGATACTTTAGTAGCACCAGCTTTATTCAGCTTGAAACAGCAATAGCGCGGTTATTTATGGGATCTGCCACTCTCCTATACACATACACAGCAGTCAGGCAGGGTCGTGGCCAAGCAGTACTGTGCCCTGCGCATTTATAATGTTCCTTGTTCCTTGGATCACCCATCAACGGCAGGCGCTTATAGCATATCTGCGATCTTTTCAGATTCACGTTTATGGCGAACTGCTACAGCGCTGGGAGACTGCGATTGCTTTGGGACACTCTTCCGTGTGTCGTCACATTGGGTAGAATCCCACAAGAGTTTAGAAATACTCACACCAGCCATGATTCTTTTCAAAGGTAAAGTGCAGGTTAATTTGTTTTATGTATTTTACTTTATATTTTGTATTAATCTTTTTTATGTGAATAGTTTTAGGTTGTGGAAAGAACCATCTGAGTTTCCATTACTGGTATTTCTTATGGGAAAATTCACTTTAATATACGAGTGCTTTGGACTGCAAGCACGTTTCCGGAACGAATTATGCTCGCAAACTGAGGTTCCACTGTATTTTGTTTTGTAAGTGCTGCTGTTTACTGCCTTTTAAAAAAGCACCTAGGCAGGGCTTTTTTTATTTTTATTTTTTTTACATTTGATTTTGTTTAAATACATTTTGTTGTAGAAGTATGGTACCTAGAACACTTCTGGTCATGGAATTAAATCCTCCTGTCTGGACCTGTCCTTGATGATCTGATCCTCTCAGTCAGTCAATCAGTATCACACACACACACACACACACACACACACACTGGGGAGGCTTGAGCTATGCTGATCGTGTGAACTGAATGACTGACTGACCATTGAGACTCCAGGAGACAGGACTTGCAGTGCTCTCACGAACACAGCTACAACAAGCTGGACATGGAGCAGCACATTAGTACCAGCACAGTAAGAAGCGGGCGGTACCGGTACATTAAGTCCTTCCCCCTCCCTCCTTCACACCGTCATCGCCATCGAGGTCATCTGACTTCTACTGTTGGCGGACGCCATCCCGCCTCCTTTCATGTCATTTGACGCAGGGTGTGTGGCATGTCTGAGAGTGGTAGGTGGGCATTGCTTCAGCACCTGTCCATACGGCATCGCTGATTGAGTGACTCTGGCTATGAGGGGTGGGGAGGTCTGACATCACCTCCAGCACCTGATTGGTTTGGTGTGTCCAAGAGTGGTGGGCAGGCATTCCCTCGGCGCCCGTCCGTATGGCGTTGCTGATTGAGCGGCTGTGGCTATGAGGGGTGGGGAGGGCTGACATCACCTCCAGCACCTGAACTGTAAATTGTAAGCGACAGTAAGCGAATGCAGCAGGGGGCGACAGTGCATGGGACACCACGGGCAAACAAATATCCTTTTACAACAGCCTTGCTGGACAGCATTCGGACCATAAGACGCACCTTCATTTTCCTCCCACTTTTGAGGAAAAAAAAGTGCATCTTATGGTCCGAAAAATAGAGTACATTTTGTTTGTCCTTCTCCACTTTAAGCCCAACTTGGAATACACCAAACACAGCAGTTAATCAATTAGGAGTGATTGTGACACCAAGGCTGTCTGATAGGCATTTAAAGATTTTTGTCCAGAATGATGTTAATATGGTACCCTCCCAAAACATAGGGCCCAATGAGACTGTAGTTTGATTGCAGTGTTCGCAGTTTGTATCTTGCCCTGGAAACATTTTGGACAATTTTAAATGAGACAGATGTGCTCAATAAAAGATTTTAGGTTGAATAATTATGCTTTACATATACAGATCTAGAGTGAATTCTGTACATAGCTGCCTTCCACTCCTTTTCTGAAATGTTGAGTAAGAGATCCTTTTCCCACTGTACACTAGGATCTTTGAAAGAAAGGGACTTTAAAATGTATTTATATACTACAGAAATGCTGTCTGAGCTCTCAAGACTGATCAATATTTCTTCTAGAATAAAAGAAGGTGGGAGATGAGAAAAATTTGGCAGATTTTATTTTAGCAAAGTTTCTAATTTGGTAATAGTGGAAAAATTGTGTTGATGGGAAGCTAAATTTGGAGTGTAATTATTTGTGTGATTCAATGTTATTATGTATGTACAAATCTCTATGTGATTTAATCTTGTACCTTTTCCAAACATTAAAAACTGTGTAAGTTTGAGAGGATGGAAAAAGGGAGTTATCGTGTAGAGTTGCAACAAATAAAAGGTTCTCTGACTACATTGGTTCCATATTCTGAATAAATGAAGGACAATTGGGTTGTTAGTATACTGACGATAACATATACAGGTATTTACTGGTGTACAGAGGAAAGGAATATAAAGAAGTACTGCAGGATTTCAATTCTATTGTGGACCAAGCCTGTGTATTTTAATGTCCAGGGGCCTCATGTATGAACGGTGCGTACGCACAGAAATGTTGCGTAAGAACTTTTCCACGTTCAAATCGTGATATATAAAACCTACACTTGGCGTAAAGCCACACACTTTTCCACGGTACCTCATACCTTGTCGTACACAAGTTCTCCGCTCGGTTTTGCAGACTGGCGGCACCTAGCATCAAAGCAGTGCTACTGTTCCTGTGTGGTTACTGTTTTATTTTCCTGACGCAGCTTTATAAACACACTGAAACTAACCGCATATTGTTTATTAGTGTAATGCATCTGATTGTAATTAACTTGTAACAATATAATGGTCCAGGGAATAGCCATAGTATTCCAAATACCATAACTGCTTTAGTGTTGTTACTCTCACTGCACCTTCTTCTTCTTCTTTCAGCTGCTCCCGTTAGGAGTTGCCACAGCAGATCATCTTTTTCCATATTACTCTCACTGCACCAGTCGGAGTATTTATATCACTGTATCTGAGTGGGGAATCACAGCAGCAGCAGCTGATCGGAAAGAGAATTATCGGTATACAGTATCAAGCACACGCTGTCTCAGCCACGGCAAAACGTTTCAAAGCCTTTCCTGTACGGACCTTGCGGTTCAGAAACAGTTTTCTTAAACGCACTTAATCAAGTGCTCCTTGTAGAACTGTTTGTACGTATAAGTACAATCACCCCACTGTAAACTTGCACTACAGTTATAATATTACACAACCTGAGCCACTTTATAAAGTGCGTATTTACATATGATGACGATATCATTTTTAAGATGAAATGCAGCAAAATATGTTTATTATATTATACAGATAAAACTTTAACTTCATTTAAATAATCTATATTCTTCACTGGGACTAGCGAGAAGGATAGAATAATTAAACATGTACTACGAAGATATTTCAATGTTCCTTAAACGTTTTGAAGAATCAGTGCTCTAAGCTTACAGATGGCTTAACGTCTATTACAGAGCTGATTGTGTGGTGATTGGTTACTTGGAGAAAGAAAAGCAAAGACTACAGGGGCGGCCACGTCAATATATATTGAATTTAAAACAGAAAGAGAAAATAACAACACAGCTAAAAACGCAGCGACAAATTTCGACAAAAGTTAAACGCTTGTGTCATGAGCAGAAGGTGGCTATGCAGTGTCCGCAACGGACGTGGCCATCCACCGTGCATAAGATACCATATTGACATTGGCGGGCGAAGGGGCCACCGATTCTTTCTCTTTATTTAACTTGGGAAAGTTACTATTCATCCATTCTGAGATACAAGTCAGACATTTTGTTAGTGAATCAATAGAATCGGGGTCATCAGGTGCTATTGATAAATACAGCTGTGTGTCATCAGCATAGCTGTGGTAGCTCACGTTGTGCCCTGAGATAATCTGACCTAACGGAAGCATGTAGATTGAGAAGAGCAGCGGACCCAGGATAGAGCCTTGTGGAACACCATATTGGATATCATGTGTCTTTGAGTTGTAATTACCACAACTAACAAAGAATTTTCTCCCTGTCAGGTAGGATTCAAACCAATTTAAGACCGTGCCAGAGAGGCCCACCCATTGACTAAGGTGATTTCTAAGAATGTTGTGATCAATGGTGTCAAATGCAGCACTCAAATCTAAGAGGATGAGAACAGATAAAAGGCCTCTGTCTGCATTCACTCGCAAATCATTTACTACTTTAACGAGTGCAGTTTCTGTGCTGTGATTTGTTCTAAAACCTGACTGAAATTTATCAAGAATAGCATGTTTATTGAGGTGGTCATTTAACTGCATAATGACTGCCTTCTCTAGAACTTTACTTAAGAAAGGCAGGTTAGAGATGGGTCTAAAATTTTCAAGAGCCGAGGAGTCAAGATTATGTTTCTTAAGTAGGGGTTTAACTACAGCAGTCTTAAGACAGTCTGGGAAGACCCCTGTGTCTAATGACGAATTTACTATGTCGCACACAATCACTGCACTGTGAAACCCATGTTTAATAACGTGCTTTAACTCCTATCATCATGAAAATGATATCACGTATACATCTCAGTATTTTAGTTATTCAGTGAGCTGTAATATCACAAATGTAATGGATTCTGTGTCCAGTCGGAGGAAGAGAGCCGGTTTAAGAAGCAAGTAGTGATTCACACGCATAGAGCACAAAGAAGATCACATACAAAACAAAGCATTTAACGTGCTACTTTAATTACGATGTGATTTGAGAAACTGGTTAATTAAAAGATTGTAAGATGAAGTTTATGATGTTCTATTTTAATGACAAAATAAACTACGTGATTAAAGTGGAAATTTCGAGATTGAAGTTGACATTTCGAGCTTTTTCCCCACTGTGTGCCTTTTTTTTTCTGTACCCTAATAAGCTTTCATATGACACTCAGACAGTGGGCTACGACTTGCCTTTTCACGGCGACTTTGATATCTGACAACTTCTTTTTTATTCGCACTGTGCGACTTTGTGAATGTGAGCTTTCAAGTTTCTCCAACACGCTATGTCACTCGATCAGTTTCCTTTTGTTGATTATACCATGGTTTAAATAAACAAATAGTATGTTTTCCTTTGCCTCCACTTGGTATTCGCTGAAATTCTTATATTTTCCCCCATGCCTTTCCCATTGTCTTTTCACAGAAGGCTGAGCTTAAGGGCGATTTATATTGATTTGCTTATTCAAAGAGGCATAATTCTGGGAAGAGTTGGGGCGTTACATAAAGCGCGTGCTCGAGCGTTACTTTTCACGCTGAACAGGATTTATGTAGCGGAAGAACGTGGAAGTTGGAGTATGCACAGATTCCTGCATCTGGATTTTTCTGTGCGTAAGCACATTTCGGCTTTTGTGCTTACGCCATGTTATAGTGCGAATTCTACGCATGGCGTTATACATGAGGCCCCAGGCCTGTGTATGTTTATCTATTTGTGTCCAGGTTTTTATAGCTTGTATGTTTGCTGCCCAGTAATAAAACTGGAAGTTAGGTAGAGCCATGCCACCTTCTGTCTTTTGTCCTTGTAGGGTCGCTCTTTGGATACATGGATGTTTTGAGTTCCAAATAAATGAGGTTACTGTTGAATCTAATTGCTTAAAAAATTATTTATTGATGTATATTGGAATGTTCTGAAATAAAAAAGGAGCTTAGGAAGAAAATTCATCTTAACAGTGTTAATTCTTCCAGCTAGAGTGAGATGAAGGGTTGACCATCTATACAAGTCTTGCTTAATTTTTTCCATGCAGACGGCGAAATTTTTTTGATAAAGAGCTTTATGTTTACTTGTGATGTTTACCCCTTGGTATTTAAACTGTTCTGCAATGATAAAAGGTAGGGTGTCTAATCTAATATTATATGCTTGAAAATTAGCTGGAAAGAGTACACTTTTATTCATAATTCTGAGACCAGAGATCTTTTTAAATTCTGTGGGTGCTGTTAAGACTGCAGGCACAGAATTTTGTGGGTCCGATATATACAGTACCATATCATCTGCATATAGAGAAATTTTCTGTTCCAGTCCTTCTCTGGTAATCCCCTTTATCTGATCAGCATTTCGACAGTGTATTGCCAGTGGTTCAATGGCGATTGCAAACAGTAGCAGTGACAAGGGGCATCCTTGTCTGGTACCACGTTCTAGTTTAAAGTAGTCTGAACAAATGTTGTTGATACAAATTGAAGCTTCTGAATTGGTATACAGTAGTTTGATCCATTCACAAATGTTCAGGCAAACCCAAATTTCTCCAATGTAGTAAAAAGGTATTTCCATTCAATCATGTCAAATGCTTTTTCTGCATCCAATGATAATAATATTTTTGGGGTGTTTGACTTAGTTGGTAAGTATATTACATTAAACAGGCGTCGAAGATTTGAAGATAAGTGTCGACCCTTAATAAATCTAGTTTGATCTTGTGATATTACCGAAGGGAGCACTTTCTCCATCCTTCTAGCTATGATTTTTGAGAGTATTTTAACGTCATTATTCAAAAGTGAAATTGGTCTGTATGATGCACATTATAATAAGTCCTTATTTTGTTTAGGAAAAACAGTGATTAATGCTTGGCGAAAAGTTTGAGGAAGAGTTTGATTGTCTCTGGCTTCTGTAAATGTTGCTAATAGGAGGGGAGGTAGCTGAGCGGAGAATTAATTTATTTCTGTGGGAAAGATATGAGATAATCTGTCCTCTTAAGAAGGCCTTAAGAGTTTCCCAGAGTATTCTTGCAGAAATCTCTGAGGATGTATTTGTCTCTAGGAAGAAACTGATTTGTTTGGATATAAATTCTGTACAATTCTCGTCTGCTAATAGAAGCGGGTCAAGACACCATCTGTGAGCCGAGTATGTGGGGTATAGTAACTTTAGCTCCAAGATCAGAGTTGCATGGTCAGAAATAACAATAGCATCGTATTTGCAAGATTTAATTGTAGGCAAGAAATTATTATCTATAAAGAAATAATCAATTCTGGAGGAGCAATGATGTACTGGTGAGTAGAAAGAATATGTTCTTGAGTTTGGATTTAAAAACCTCCAGGGGTCTGATAAGTTGTGATCAGTTATAAACTTTGTAATTATCTTTACAGTGTTAGATGTCGTCCCCCCGTGATAGAAGTCCTATCTAAGAGTGGATTTAAAACACAAAGTCCCCAGCCATTATAATTTTATGAGTGTTCACATTGGAAATCGATGCAAATAAATTTTGTATAAATTCCTTATCATCGACATTAGGTGCATAAGCATTTATCAAAATAATTTTACAGTTAGATAAGTAACCCATGACCATCACATATCTCCCTTCAGGATCCAATACTACATCTGATGCTACAAATGAGACTGTTCTATGTATGAGAATTCCCACACCTCTAGTTTTCTTTGTAAAGCTAGAATGGAACATTTGGCCAGTTGCAGCCGGAACTGATCCTTGCTTAGTAAGTGGGTCTCCTGTAAAAATAATATTTTAAACCTGTTAGGTGAGAGACTACTTTCTTTCTCTTTAATTCGTGATTCAGGCCT
This sequence comes from Polypterus bichir lapradei, assembly GCA_026402145.1. NCBI lineage: Eukaryota > Metazoa > Chordata > Cladistia > Polypteriformes > Polypteridae > Polypterus > Polypterus bichir. The sequence continues at coordinate 8,211,398 of JANRMT010062854.1, forward strand.
TTAACATTCCAGCTCACAAAGTTAACTGTCCCATCATGGAGACATTGATTCTGAATTTTTGATGTCATTTTATAGTCTTAAATGTTGGTAGTTATAATTATAAAGATTAAAAGGATAGATTAGGTGTAGATATAGCCTGCTCTCTTTCTCTCTCCCCCCCCCTTAAAATTTGCCTCCCCACGTGAGGCTAGACCCCACTTCACGCAGTCCCGGTCCTCTGACATACCCAGAGACAGAGCAAGTAAAACAAGCCCCCACGCAGCTGCGTTTTAGGATTAAAAAATAGAGATATCTATTGCCAATATAGTCTAAATACTATATGCCTAAAATATAATCATTAACAAACTATGAACTTAAAATATATATAATCTTCAGCAATCTTAATGTATTAAGATAATAAATCTGGATAATAAACCTGGGGAATGGTGTTAGAAAGTGGTCCAGAATAAGCATAGTAAATCTTAATGCAATAATAGCAATAACAATAAACCATGAAGTTTAGGGTATGATGTTAAAAAGTCTCGTTTAGGGTAGAGAAAAAATAAATAAATAAGAAAAAAAAAGGTCTCTGCTGGTTTGGTCGTGTGATATTACCGAAGAAAGCATTTTCTCAGTCCTTCTAGCTAGAACTTTGGAGAGTATCTTAACATCATTATTTAGAAGTGAGAGTGGTCTGTATGATGCACATTGTAGTAAGTCCTTATTTTTCTTAGGAATGACGGTATTTAATGCTTGGCAAAAAGTTTGAGGTAGAATTTTATTGTCTGTGGCTTCTATAAATGTTGCTAATAGAAGGGGAGCTAACTTGATTTAAATTTTTTTAATAAAATTCAGCAGCATAAGCATCAGGTCCTGCAGTTTTCCCACTCTGAAGTGAGTTTATAGTGTCTAGTAATTCTGAGGGTGTCAGAGGTTTATCCAGTTCCTCTGTACTGAGAGTATCTAGCTGTGGTATCTGTAATGCATTGAAAAACACATTAGATTGTGTCTTGTCTTTTTTATACTGAGTAGAATATAAGGATTTACAATAATCTCTAAATGTGTGCATTATATTTTTATGGTCAATGATTTTGTCTCCGTCTGTGTTGGTAATTACTGGTATTGCATTGCGAAGTTCCTGCTTGTGGATTTGTTGAGCTAAAATCTTTTTAGCCTTCTCTCTGTGTTCATAGTAATGATGTTGTTCAAATCATTGTTTTCACTACTTAACAATATCACACAACCCCTGGATTCTTTACCTTCTCACCTTTACTCAACTGAATTTTGCAATTCCCTTATGTCCTTTTTAATGAAAAAATCCAGAAGATTCACCAGTCTCTCTGTACGGATTCCCCCAGTACTGCATTTGAATTTCACCCACCAACTCACTTATTTTCCTCTTTTCCGCTTCCTACCTTCTCAGAAATCTCAGATCTTGTCTGTAAGTCTAATCCACCTGTCAACTGGACCCATGCTGACTCCCCTCTCTGTTCCCTCTTATTTCTGCTATAATCCACTCTTCTCTCACTACTGGCACTGTTCGTTCATCTTTTAAAACTGCTGCAATAACCCCAATATTGAAAAAACCTGGTGCCGATCCGACTAATTTCAGTCATTTTCATCCTATTTCTAATCCACCCTTCATTTCCAAATTCTTGAAAAAATAGTGGCTATTCAACTTCGTTCTCATTTATCTCAAAATAATCTATATGAACGGTTCCAGTGTGGTTTTTGTCCCCTCCACAATACAGAAACGGCACTTATAAAAATTACTAATGACCTCCTTATGGCAGCTGATTCTGGTTTAATTACTATTCTCATCCTTCTTGATCTGAGTGCACCCTATTTGTCACACTACTCTTCTCAATAGATTATCTTCGATTGGCATTACCCACACACCACTAGATTGGTTCAGATCCTACCTCTCAGGCCGCACTCAGTTTGTTCAGCTTAAAACTTTCACATCCCAACCCACCGCTGTTAATTCAGATGTGCCCCAGGGCTCTGTCCTGGGGCCCCTCCTTTTAATTATTTACATCCTTTCCCTTGGCAATATCTTTCATAAATATAACATTAGCTTCCACTGTTATGCTGATGATACCAAGCTCAATCTCACTAGCAATCCTACTGCTTCCTTTCCACCCACCTCCCTTACTGATTGCATAGCAGAAATCAAATCCTGGTTTTCCTCAAACTTTCTTAAATTAAATAGTGACAAAACTGAGATTCTCCTCATTGGTACAAAATCAACATTATCCAAAACTGATCATTTTTAATTTGTTATTGATAATTCCTCTATTTCCCCTTCCCCACAGGTTAAGAATCTGGGTGTCATCCCTGACAGTACTTTATCCTTTCTGTCCCACATCAATAACATCTCCCAGTCTGCATATTTCCACCTGCGTAACATTGATCGTATTCGCCCCTCCCTCACTCCCCACATAGCTGCTATCCTTGTTCATAGCCTTGTCAATTCTTGTCTGGATTATTGCAGTTCCCTTTTCTTTGGTCTTTCTCGCAAATCTCTTTATAAGCTTTAACTGGTCCAGAATTCAGCTGCCCGCATCATTACTAGAAACCCCTCTATTCACCATATCACTCCCGTTTTGCAGCAGCTTCATTGGCTTCCAGTTCAGTTTCGAATTCAATTCAAAATTCTCCTACTAACTTTTAAGGCTATACACATTCTTGCCCCTCCATATCTGTCCAGCCTCCTCCATGTTGCCATTCCCTCTCGCACCCTCAGATCCTCTTCCTCCATCCACTTGACTGTCCCTTTTGTCCGTCTTACCACTATGGGGAGCAGAGCATTTAGTTGCTCTTCTCCCCAGCTTTGGATCTCACTACCACCTGAGCTTAGAAATATTGAATCATTTTCACTTTTCAAATCTAAACTTAAAACTCGTTTGTTTAAGATTGCTTTTTCTCTTGATTACAATTGCTCTGTCTGATTTTAACTTCTGTATTTTACTTTTGTATATAATCTGTGTTTTGTATACTGTTCAGTGTCCTTGAGTGTTTAGAAAGGCACCTACAAATAAATAAAATTTATTATTATTATTATGTTGTGATTTAAAAATTGAGTTATTTTGTTTCTATTGTTGTCAAGAGGTTGAGTTCTAAAAAAATCTAATTGTATGGATTAAAATTCTGTATAGTTCTCGTCAGCTAATAAAAGTGGGTTAAGACGTCAGTTGCGAGATGAGTATGTGGGGCATGATTTGAGCTCCATGGTCAGAGATAACAATAGTGTTGCATTTGCAAGATCTGATCATTGGCAAAAAATTGTTACGTATAAAGAAATTCATGAGTAACAATGATGTACTGGTGAAAAGAAGGAATATGCTCTTATCCGTTTTTGATCCCCAGCCATTATAATTTTATAAATCTTCACATTAGGAATGGATGCAAATACGCTTTGGATGAAGTCTCTATCATCCACCTTGGGTGTGCAATTACAATTAAATACTCTTAATGATGAAATATTGCCCTTTAGAATCAGATACTACATGTGCTATTACAAATTTTTTCTGTGTATTAAAATTCCCACACCTCTAGTTTTCTTTGAATAGCTGGAGTGGAATATTTGCAACCAAAACTGATTCTTGCTTAATAAGTGGGTCTCCTGTAAAAATACAGTCTGAGAAGTGACATCAAACTTAATTTAGATTATAATTTGTCAAAATGTACAATAAGGCTTTTAGGTTTTGAGGCATTCAGTCCACGTGTGCAGTAAGCTGCTGATATCACAGTGTCTGATTTGAAGTTCTCTCCAATTATTTTGGGGAATAGTTCAGCTATGAATTTCACTGGGCTTGGACTTTCATGGTTTTCAAGGAAAACTTCTGTATCCATCTTCCAGTACAGCTATTCTGTCTCCAAGCACTTTGCATTTGGAATTTGCAGTCGTTGCTTTTTCGTCAGCAGTAGATGCCAATTGTCCAACAATTTCAATATGAGTCATAAATGTTTGCTTAACATCTTCAAGCTGAGCACAAAGTGCTCTAAATTTATTCTCAAACTTACTCGCATTTTCCTGTATTTTTTCCACAATGTTTTTCTAGCATGACTTTAAAGGTTGTCTCAAAGCGATTACTTAAATGTTTCTCCTGGTGTTTAATATCCTGAAGCAGCTTCTCATTTATCTTATTTACAGTATATCCTTTATATCTTTCCTTTTATCCTTTATGTCCCCACCAAGAGCAAGTAGTTATAGCGGTACTTACTGCAGTGATCGTTATCTTCAGCTAGGACTTGTTTGTTTTTTGTTTGTCTCTGTGCTCCATGGGCTGAGTAACAAGCCTGGGTGGAGTCGGTGGCGGCGACTTGTGGGGGTAGTTGACAGTGGGGATAGTAAGGCCATTCACAATTCCAGTGAACCTCCATGAATTGATGAGTTCTCCTGGCCCGACTCACTTGCAGTTTTGCTGACACTTTTGCTCTCAGCTGGAGCCGATGCTGCAATGTCAAGTCCCCGGAAATCTATTCTATCACCTATCTGTTCCACTACAGTCTCTGGCAGGCCATACCTTGAACTTGAACTTGAGGCCTGTTTAGACTTAGATGAAGCTTTAGCTGTCTTTTCTGTTTCTTTTTGAGCCCTTTTTCTGCTATTTCTCTACCTACATTACACTGTTATCACCAGCATGCAGTTGAGCAGTAATAATTCAGTTAGCAAATTCAAAAAATGAGAATTATGTGACTTGTTCTCGGGTAATGATTCAGTTTATGAGTCAAAGTAACACACTTTTTTTACCTCTTCCTTGAGTAATTATTCACTTTGTGAATCAGATGAACAAGAATTGTGTGCCTTTTTCCCCAAGTTATAATTCAGTTCAAAGTCAAAAGAATCAGTGCTGGGTGCAGTCAATGAAACATAAAAAGTGTGTTAAACTAAATATAAAAACAAATAATTACAATATTATTTTGATAAGGTTTAATTTTGTGTGACTCATTTGTTGAATTTATCATCTAAAAACAAGTTGTATAAAAAAATACATTTTAATATAAATCCATAAGGATAAGTTAATGTTTTATAGGCTACTGTTTAAGTAACGTTTTTGCCTTACATATATGATAAGATGACCAACATCTTTACTTAGAGGAGAGAGACGAGAGAGGTTAGGAGCACGCACTGATACAGTGCATTGCCACACCCACCACATGACAAACCAATTCACTTAGTTATAATAAAATTTTCATTTTACAATAATAAACAGGTATGCTTTTGCAAGTAATTAAATAATAAGCTTAAAACATTTTGCTAATTATTATAAAAAATGAAATAAGCAGAACATGTAATTAAAAACTAAGCACATAATGAAATTTATTCTTTATGATAATCTATTTTACATATTAAGGCTAGGAAAAGTACTACAGAAGAATTGTTTTATCACAAAGCAGATTTAAGTAGAATATACTTTTAAGGCTAGCATGATTTAAAATAGAAAATACATACACATATAAACACATTTTATTCAAAATTTATGAAGAGGCAGTCAGCAACTGTCAGGTCTATGAGGGTGTGGTCAGTGTAGCTTTACAGGATTGTTTTGAGGCAACAGATTGGGACGCTGTCTGTGAGCCTCACTTGGAGGACATTGATTGTCTCACTGACTGTGTCACAGAATAGATTAACTTCTGTGTAGACAACACTGTACCTTTAAAATCTTTATGCTGCCTCCCTAACAACAAACCATGGGTCACCAAGGACATTTAAACTCTTCTGAATGAAAAGAACAGAGAATTTAGGTCAGGTGACAAACAAGCAGTGAAGAGGGTACAGAAACAGTTGTCTGTTAAAATAAAAGAGGGCACGGATAGGATAAAGCTGGAACAAAAGCTGCAGCAGAACACCAGAGAGGTCTGGAAGGGCATGAGGGCAATTACTGGCTTTAATTCAAGCTGCCACAGAATTGAGGGTGACAGAGAAAAGGCAAATGAATGTAATCAGTTTTTTAGTAGGTTTGACAGCATGCCTCAGTCCAACCTGCCCTGCATCTCCACCTCTGTGGCTAACAATGTATCCCTGGACACCACCATCAATACCTCACCTGCTAACTTTTCCTTCTCCCACCACTCATTACAGGAGAAAGAGTGCGGTGAATCATTATCTCCTACCCCCTCCTTACCAGCTGAACTCTACTCCGCCCCCTGTTCTATCCACAACACTGACACAACCAGACCATCCACCACCTTTATAGAACACCAAGTCATGAGAGAATTACGAAGACTTCATTCTGACAAGGCAGCAGGCCCTGATGGCATCAACCCAAGGATGCTGCGCCTCACAGCCATGTGGTGTACTACTTAGGATTTTCAACTTAAGCCTGAGTGTTAAAGTGCCAGTGCTATGAAAAAAACGTCTGGTTCCTGTTCCAAGGAAGGCACATCCTAGTGCCCCTTCTGACTACAGGCCAGTGGCGCTCACTGCACAGTTCATGAAAGTCTTTGAGAGACTAGTCCTGGAAATGCTTTGCCCTGAGGTTAAGTCAGCACTGGACCCTCTCCAGTTTGCCTACCAGGTGAAGATTGGAGTCGAAGATGCAATCACCTACCTGCTGCACCGTGCCTGCAGTCACCTAGACTAGTCAGGAGGAACTCTCAGGATTATGTTCTTCGATTTCTCATGTGCCTTTAACACCATCCAGCCAGCCAGACTTGGGAGTAAGCTATCGGAAATGCAGGTGGATGTTCCCTTAGTATTGTGGATCACGGACTATCTGACGGGAAGGCCACAGTTTGTGCGGCTACAGGGCTCTGTGTCTGACACCGTGCTGTGTGGCACTGATGCTCCACAAGGGACAGTTTTGTCACCATTCCTCTTCACCCTGTACACTACAAATTTTAGTTACAACACGGAGGGCTGCCATCTGCAGAAATTCTCTAATGACTCTGCAATAGTTGGTAGTATCAGACATGGAGATGAGACGGAATACAGGAAGGTAGTGGACAGTTTTGTTGACTGGTGTGAGCTGAATCAACTGCAGATCAACACCAGTAAAACTAAAGAACTGGCAGTTGATTTAAGAAGATCGCAATCTCCAGCCACTCCCCTGTCTATTAGGGGTGTGGAGGTGGAGATCGTTGAGGAGTACAAGTATCTAGGGGTGCATATGAGCAATAAGCTAGACTGGTCCAGGAACTTGCTGGCCATATACAAGAAGGGTCAAAGTTGGCTGTATTTCCTATGTAAGATCAGATCTTTTAGTGTCAGCAACACTATGTTGCGGATGTTCTATAACAGCGTGGTTGCCAGTGCCATTTTCTTCGCTGTGGCAGGCTGAGGGGCTAGCATGAAAGTGGCAGACATCAGGAGACTAAAGAAACTAATTCAGAAGGCTGCCTCTGTGGTAGGAGTGAAACTGGACAGTTTGGAAACTGTGGCAGATCAGAGATTGTTATCTAGGCTTCGGTCTATTATTGAAAATGCTAATCACCCACTTCATAGTGTTGTGGTTGGACATAGGAGCATTTTTAGCAGTAGACTGACTACCAACAAGTGCTCCACTGAACATCACAGGAAATCCTTCTTCTTCACAGCCATCAGACCATACTACTCTTTTTCCAGTCACTCACCCACACTTTAAGCTATTACCCTTTTTCTTTATTGAATATCCAGGTACATTTTTTCAAGTATTTGAAATGGGCAACATACTATTTGTTCTTGTGCAATAAATTGTCTGCTCTTCACATGAGAATAGGTGCAATACTCTGTACTTTAGTTTGATACTTACATTTATTATACTTTATATTTACATGATTACTTTATACTTGCTCTTAGTGTAACATGTCCCTTGTCTGTTATTAAGTTGTAACATAAGTAATTTCCTTTGGGATTAATAATGTTTTTCTGATTATAAAAAGAGTTAAAACTGGAGGATTGCAGAATAGACAGATTTTTCTTTTTCAGTCAGAAGAGAAGGGTAGAATCTATATGACCATGATGATTGATTATAAAACCTACTTTCTTTTTTACTTATTTTAAATATTTTACTGAGGATATCAGGATTAGATAATTAAACTATTACATTTAACATACATTAAACATGTTTAAATAAATGTGATATAAACGTTTTAACAATAATTTTGGTTTAAACCCAGATGCAGGTAAGAGTAGTTTTAACCTTGGAGTTTAATTGAGGGTTAAATCAGGATTATGGATGAAGAATAATAAAAGACAAGGGTTTCAGGCCTAAAACACTTAAGCATTTGTAAGCTTGAATCTTAAAATCCCTTAAGTCTCCATTGCTCCTGCATCCATGGGAAAGGGATCCATCTCCCTTTACCATACAGTAGGAGCTCTATAACCCGTGTACCTCTCAATGCCCGACTCTAGACAACATTACTGTCTTTTGATTTTTCCAAAATTTTACACACACTCTTCGTTTGAGGTTTGTATGTATGTGGTTTATGCATACTCTGATAGATACCTATGTTTTATCATGTAAAAGTGTTCATTAAAGGTGTCTTAACCTCTAATGTTCTATTTATATTGGTGGACAGTTATGCTGAAAATGCCTAAATTATTAGTTTTGATTTACATGTACACCCCTCAGTACTTACCTATTTGACATTCACTCATCACTCATTCTCAACACAGGCTGTAATGGCCAAGGATGACTAACTCAAAGTCAAACTTTCAGCAAGTAACAAGTCTGGCAACCTCAGCGTCAATACCTTAGCAAGGGCCAGACATTGCCTTATTTGCAAGCTGAAAGAAATGCACATATCTAAAAGAACAAGCACAGCTCGCACTTACACAAGCATGCAAGACATACTTCAATAAGGCCAAAAGGTTCTCCTGCCAGGTTACCATTATCTTTCAGTTTCCTGACTGATACATCTGAAAGTGCTAAACAAATAACAACAAATTCATCACTAGGGGCAGATAATATCAATACAAAAGGCAAGTTTCATTAAGGTAATGTTCAGACTTTGAATTAATAATTACACCGTCATCACGGCGCTGTCAGATCTAAACACTAGCATGGCAAATTGCTTGTGTACTGAAGTGACTTTAGCTGCAGGTGGAAGTTCCATTTTACTTACGTACCAAGCAGAGTTGCGTTGTGGCGCAGAGCAGTCTATTAGCCGATAAAACAAACTGTCTGCTTCTACGATCCTGCGTTTGTCCAGTCTGATAGCAGTCACAGACATTGTATCTTTGCTTGCCGATACAATAGTTCTAAGCAGGCATCAGACACAGAGTTACTTTAGTGAAAAGAATGGAGATAAATGCCATCAACTCAGAGAGGGAGAAGCAAGTTTGTTGTACCACATGAACGTCACTGAGAAAATAAAACTGAATAATAAAAAAACAAGGGCTAACTTTTACAAGTAGCCAAAATTTACACTGGGTGTTAAAGACTCAAATCAAATGTACTGTATGTTTTTATTATATTGTAGAAATAATAATGATAATAGCAGCTCACTACTTAAAACACGGAGCACCCGGTCTCGAACCCGGGACCTTAGGATTAAAAGGCATCAGTTCTTACATCTGCACCATTCAAGAATACATTAGGGGTGGGGGCTGACTTGTTCTCAATCCTACTTTTGTAAAAATTGATTGATTTGTATGGAATGATTGCAATAAAATTAATAAAATTTCATAAAGAATACATGTAAACTCCCTGTCAATTGACATTTGAATTTGAGTTTTTAACTCATTGACAGCCACATGTAAATCAAATGCTTTTTTTGGTGCCACCTGTCTATCTCCATCAAAGGACTACCCTTAACCCTCTAAAAGCTGAGGAAACAAGCAGTCCCTTGCAGTTCATTGAATGTGATTGGTGATATTGAGGAGTTCTTGAGTTTATTACTGTGCTTTTGTTGATTCTTAGAATTCTGTGGCCATTTTTGCTCTGCTTTTGATCATTCAGTTGGATTTTGTATTGGGACGTGTTTTCTGCTGGCTCGACCATTTTAAGGAACTCCATCTGTATCTTTTATGCTTATCTGAGTTTCCTTGTTTTCAGAGCATTTTTGTTATAACTGTTTTTTTTATAAAGATTCTTTATTACCCCTGTGTTACACAAGCCGAAGGCTGACATACTCTTCCTCTTGCGGTTTTGGTTACAGTTTTTGAACTTTATGGTAAGGTACTGTCAAGTTCATGACAGTAAGACTTGTCTTTTTCTTTATTATACTGCAGCTGTTTTACATAGATACATATTAGATAGGGAATAAGTAAGCTTATTGCATAGGGTATTACTCTACTTTATTGCATTTTACTTTGTGGTTTAATAAGTAGATATAAACTTTAAACATTAATTTGGTGTAGACTGGTGTAAACTTCTTGTCCCAGAGAGTCAGGGTGGGTAGAGGTTTTATTGAAGAGTCAAAGAGGTTTAGAAGGTGAAGTACATATTAACAGGCACTTCAAGCCTACAACCGAACTTATTAAGGACCCACTACTGATTTCTAAGCTCAGAGGTCTAGAACTGTTAAGTAACAATTTCTTCCAGGTCTGTCACCTCTGTGCCTGTGAAAGAAAGACAGAAAGAGAGACAGATTACCTAGGTGTTTCCCCCCACCCCACCAATCCTTCCGGCCCACCTCTTGACAATGTTTACAATACCTAGATCATGATTAAGAGTGGAGACAAGACTGAATGTTTGTAAAGATTAAAAATGGGTACTAGTGTTGACAATAAGTACAAGCTGTAGAGAGGATACATCAATTGAGCTCAAGTAAAACAAAATGAAATCTGAATTTAAAGCATAAAAATGTAATAGTTGGAAATGATAAGAAGACCCTTTATATTTGTAGCTCCGGAATAAGGAAATTCAGATAACTAACAAAGGTAGAGCTTGTGCAGTAGATCATCAGGATAAAAATAAATGGGAGATGCAAACTTGGTGATTACTCAACTGATAAGAAGCTAACAAAAAGCCAGAAAAGCAGCTTTAAATCAGTTAGGTGTGTGGAAATGATTGTTATCAGGATGGTGTGTCAAAACAAATGATGGTCTTAATTAAAGTGACAGACTTAAAGTGACATTGCAAGATTTAAACAAGTAATAGTCATTATGAAAAAGAGATTTAAATAAGGCAATTTAGATAAGAAATTTGCCGATATTACATTCCAAAGTTAGATTTTTGCAGAGATGTTATTGAGATATTATATTCTAAACAAACAATGGCAGAGTAAGCAATTATTTTTATTTTTTTTAAAGCATGGAGTAACTGTTCCTTGATTTTATTATTTAAATGTATTCTGTAAATCACATGAAAATGTTTAATTACATTAAATTTGTGATAAACAATTTAAATTATACTTTAAAGCTTACAAAAAACTAATTTCTAATTAAGTCAGTTTATTTTTTGCTCTCTTTATCCTAGCTTAAACACCTTTCTTGTAGCTGTATGTGTCCAAGAATAGGGAATATACCTCAGTCATCTATAAATGACAGAATAAACTCTTGGGAAATACTGTACAGTCATCAAGTATTTAGGTACTCATTACAGTTCATTAAACTATTCACTAAAGTGCCCACTGTGTTGGAAGAAAACAATGTTTTAGGGTGTAGTGCAAAATTCAAAATATTGAGATAAAATTCATCCTTAAATTTTCAAAATTGCATGCATCAAGTTTATCCAACACTTATTTGTCACAATAATGATTTTATGTTTCATATCTGTAAAGGAAATAAGAGGGGGCCTAAATCTGAAGATCTATGCATCACTTTTCTCCACTGATGTCTCTTTAACTCAAAACCTGTATTTAAGTACATTTCAAAAAATATAATGGTCTGCTTCTCAGCTTTGGTGCCCTTTTTATTTAATGTTCAAAATTTCTGAGTCTATATATTCAGTTTGTCTCATGAACCACACAAGGTTCATTTAGCTGTTATTACAAGACTACAAGGCTATGAATTTGTTAGTATGAAATCTTACACAAAGAAAAGAGTATGTTTTTTTCAGTAATTTCTTTTACATATATTAACCTGGCTATAATTTTATTAAAGAGTAACGTTATTGGGAAAGGTAAAGCAAAATCTGTGAGAACTCCTGTATCAATATTATAGCTTTTCTGAATTGTTAAAACACATTTCCTGAAACCATCCCTCCTTTTCTCAAAACAGGAAGCACAAAATTCAAGCTACATTCTCAAAATATTTGAGTTGTCCTGCAAAATCAAACAATCCACTCAAACACACTATAGTGTATAACCAAACACTGCTGTCAGGTGATGCAATGCATAAACACCTCTCAGCAGTCAACAGACACTGCATAAAATATGTAAAACGCTGCATTCTTGGGCTAACAGGAAAAAAAAACTTAATTTTATGTTCTGTACTGTATGTACTATAAAAAAAAAACCTGTAGCAAAAATTAAAAATAATCAATCCATTATTCTGCCTCAGGATCATGCCTTTGTGCTGGGTCAAGCCATAGGACTTCATCTGCATCATCGGCAAGGCTCTCCCTTGCTTGGCAAGGGAGAAAGAATCCTTTGGTATGTTGAATCGGGCCTTGAACAGATTCCACTCCTACTTCACTGCATGACGAATCCATTGCTTGGAGTAGATTTTCCTGGGTATAGGGATTTGGTTGTATGTTTTTGAACGTCATACTGAGAATAATTCTTCTATGGGGTTTAGGAAATGATGTTGTGATGAGAGGTTTGTGGTGCAGTGCTTTATATTTAAAAATAAAATCATGTTCCAGGAAGTGCAGACTACGATCGGGTGCAGGTGTGTGTCACTCTGGGGTTGCTTGGCTTGTTGCACACAAACGTGCAATTGCAAGCAGATCAGTCGGGTCCCTCGTTCATAACTCAGAGTGGGCAAAGCCCCACATCTGCGCCCAATTAGGGAGGATAAAAAGGAGCCTGTATGGTGGGGGGTTTGGGTGGGACAGAATGTAAGATCAAAAAATGGTAGACTCAGAGGATAAAGAAATGAAAAGGAATGGAGAGAAGAGCAGAAATGGACAAAAGCCAGGGCGATATAGACAGGAAAGGAGCCTGTGGCTGATGCTCATGAGGGGACTAAGGGCTGCTCCTGCTGAACAAACTTTAGGTATGGATTACCCTTGTCAAGCTTGGGTCGCAAAGTTGCATAGGAGATTACCAAAGGTTTTTTAAGGAGTAGAAACTTTTTTGCTATTCAGGCAGATACAAACACAATTCTCTTTCAGAGGCGATTAGAGGCCTCGCAAGGAACAGCTGTCAAACTTGACACGTGAGCCCCAATTCTTTCTCAAAAGAACACAAATGCTACTTCATCAAGGGGGTACAGCTGCTTGGAAGCAGCGGCCGGAGCAGAGGAAGTCTGGGAAAAGAGACAGGATAGTTAGAACACAGGACGGCCATGTCTAGGTCTTTTAAATGTTTGAAGCGGCAAGCCAGCATGCCTTCAGCTGGTCCCGCAAAGACGAGCTGAACAGTGTGTTTATTTTCCATTGAAAAACTGTTTAAGAGGAGGTTTCTGAAGGGTGGCCGCATCCCCCTGCAGCAGCAGTCACACCCTCCACAGTCTGAAAATATTCTTTGAAATTGCCTGTTTGTACCCATTGAATCTCATACATGAGTTTTAAAATTCAGGCCTGATCCCTTGATACCTGCTGGATCCTGAGGTGAAATCATCCATTTTACACATTAGTGCAAGAAGATGCTGCACAGTATATCTGGATTTTTGACATATGCAGTCATCCCAAGAGCTCAAATCTCTAACCTGTGGATTTGTTCTGGCCTTTCCCTCATTTCTTGGGAGAATTTGGTTGAATTTTTCAGTGGTAATGTGGAATTTTTTATTTGTAAACCTAAGGAACTAATTTCTGCAGGGAAGTTATACATTAATAAATAAAGTGATTCTGATGATCCATAAATTATTTAAAGTCAAGTGACAGCAAATACAAAGACAACTAGTTAAGTCTGAACACATTTATAACCCCACTATAAAACCTATGCACAGTTATGGAAGTTTTTGTTTTACACAAGTAGTTTTCTTAAAAAATATTGATTTCATTTCCTCTTGAATGGTTATATAGTCTTATTATGGGTCTGACTTAATTTGCTGGTTTTAGCCATTACATAGACAAAAACTAAATTTAAATAATGGTGTGTAGACCTGTGATATTCATTGTATGCTGTAAGTCTTAACAATGTATTTAAGTAAAGAGTTATGCATAAGGTTACTTTACAAGCATGCCTATTTCATTTTTTTTTACTTAGTTTGAGTTTTGTTTCATTTATTTATTTTGTTATTTTGGTGATAGTTTCTCAATACCCTCAGGCCTGTAAAAATTAATTATTCAGAAATTGTACTGCTAAGTCTACAAAAACTTCAGCAGTAACACAAAGGCAAACAAAGAAAGCAAAAAACAGTAATAAAAGGTTATATCATTAACCTGCAAAAGGGAGCTAATTATGAATACCCTTCATTGGGCTTGCAAGAGTTTACTGACTGTCTAGTCATATGGGTGAAACAAATTACTAAAATTAAAAGGTACAAAATAAACATCCCACAGATGGCAAAATTCATATAACATTCTCAAACCCACTTAATTCAGTTCATGGTTGCAGTAAACACAATATGCAAAAGAATAACCAAAAAATCAGCACAAATACCTCATAAGTAGTGAAATATTTGACAAACTGATGGTTACTCTAAATACAACAAAAAAATCCTTTGTAGGGGAAAACAGGCAGCTTTATGTGACACACTAATGTGACCAAACAAGGCAAGTGTGAACAAGATGATGTCATATAATAATATTATTGATTTTATTAAAAGCAAGTAACATTACATACAATCAACTCAAGCTTAATAAAGTGAAATTCAACCCCCGCCCAATAGAATGAGATAAACGCCAACAGCCAGAGTAAACCTTTAAAAGTAGAAAAGAGGGAAGAGAATCCTTTTCCCCAATAGAAATGCTTATTCTAAAATGTTATTGGTTAGATCCTGTCAGGTTCAAAAAAAGTTTTGAACAGATCCTCTAAGTGATTATTTGATTTTTCCAAATTCAAATAGTATATAATATATCCACTGACTTAAAAGAGGTGGGCTAGGATTCTTCCAGGTGAGCAAGATAAGTCTAGGTTTTAGTAGTGTGGTAAACGCATTTACAGTTTGTCCTCCTCCACTTTAAGCCCATCTGAGAGTGCACCAAACAGCTGTTAATGGCTTAGAAGAGATTGTGACACCAAGGCTATCTGATAGGTATTTAAAGATTTTTGTCCAGAATGATGTTAATTTGGTGCACGCTCAAAACATGTGGTCATGTGAGGCTGGAACTTGCCCTGGAAACATTTTGGTTAATTTTAAATGGGATAGATGTGATTGATACAAGATTTTAAGTTGAATAATTGTATGCTTTGTGCATATGGAGCTAGAGTGAATTCTATGCATGACTGCTTTCTAATTCTTTTCTGAAATGTTGAGGAACAGATCATTTTTCTACTGCACTTTGGGATCTTTGAAAAGAAGGGACTTACTGTATATATTATAGAAATGCTGTCTGAGTACTTAAGACTGATCAATATTTCTTCTGGAATAGAAATATGTGGAAGGTGAGGAAAATTGGGCAGATTCAGTTTAGCAACATTTCTAATATGAAAGTAGTGGAAAAGTTGTGTTGATGGGAAGTTAAATTTGAACTGTAATTGTTAGTAGGAATCAAATACATTATCTTCTGTATAAAAAAAGTCTAAGTGCTCTAATCCTATACATTTTCCAAATATTAAAGACTGTAAGTTTGAGAGGGTGGAAACAGGTGGTTATCTTGTAAAGATGCAACAGAGAAAAGCTTCTCTATCTTGAAGTGCTTCCTACATTGGTTCTATATTCTGAATGAATGAAAGAGAATTGGGTGTTTAGTATATTGATGATAACTTGTATTTAAGAAGTACTGCAGGATTTTAATTCTATTGTGGACCAAGCCTGTGTTTGTTCATCTATTTGTGTCAATGTCCAGGATGTTAAAACTTGCATATTTGCTGCCTAGTAATGACATTGAATGTTAGGTAGTGCCATGCCACCTTCTGCTTTAGGTCGTTGTAGGGTCAGGCTTAGGATGCCTGGATGTTTCAAATTCCAGATAAATGTGGTTATGGCTGAATCTTATTTCTTAAAAAATGATTTGTTAATGTATATGATGATACTTTGAAATAGAAAAAGAAGCTTTAAAAGGATATTCATCTTGACAGTATTGATTCTCCCTTGTGAAGTGAGTTGGAGGATAGACCATCTATGCTCGTCTTGTTTAAGTTTTTCCATGCAAACAGCAAAATTTTGTTAAAAGAGAGCTTTATATTTACTTGTGATGTTTACATATAGATATTTAAACTGATCAATGATGATAAATGGGAAGGTGTCTAATCAAATATCGTGTGCTAGAGTTCACTGGAAAAAGCACACTTTTATTCAAATTAATTGAGTCCAAATATCTAAGAACTTTTGCTAGTGCTGTTAGGACTTCTGGCATGGAACTTTGTGGGTCTGATATATACAGTACAATATCATCATGCATATAGTGATAATCCCATTTATTTCAGAAGTTAATAGCAAGTGGCTCAATGGCAATGCAAAGAGCAGGCAGTGGAGATAGGGTGCATCTTTGTCTAGTACTATGTTTTAGTTTGAAGTAGTCTGAAATAATGCTGTTAATACAAACTGAAGCTTCTGGACTAGTATACAGTAGTCTGATCCATGCAAATATGTTCAGGCCAAACCCAAAATTGTGCTATGTGGTGAATAGCTAGTCCCATTCAACCTTATCAAATGCTATTTCCTTATCCAAGGATAATAAGATTTCCGGGGTGAATATATTACATTAAACAAGCGTTGAAAATTAGAAGCTAATTGTCTGCCTTTAATAAAGCTGGCTTGGACTTATTACCAAAGGAAGTGCTTACTCAGTCATTCTAGCTCGAACTATGGGGAGCATCTTAACATTATTATTCAGAAGTGAGATTTGGCTGCATGATGCACATTGTAATACATGCTTATTTTTCTTAGGAAAGACAGTAATTAATGCTTGGCAAAAAGTTTGAGGTAGAATTTTATTGTCTCTGAATTTTATAAATGCTGCTAATAATAGGGGAGATAATATAGTTGAAAATGTTTTCTAAAATGTATCAGGGTAGCCAACAGGGCCTGCTGCATTCCCACTCTGAAATGAGTTTATACCATCTAGTAATTCTGAGAGTGTCAGAGGTTTATCTAGTTTCCCTGCACTAATAGCATCTATCTGTGGTATCTGTAATGTATCAAAAAACACATTAGAGCATATCTTGTCTTCTTTAAACTGAGTAGAATATAAGGACTTATAGTACCCTCTAAATGTGTGCATTATATTTTTATGGTCAATGATTTTATCTCTGTCGGTAATTACTGATATTACATTGCCTGTCTTTTCCTATAAAATGTCTTATTTGGAGATCGGGTATGTTCTTAATCTACTCTGGTAATTCCACTGATCCGGATGCCTTCTTGGTTTCCAATTTATTTTTGTGGAAGATATATGAAATAATATGTCCTCTCAAAAATGCCTTCAGAGTTTCCCACAGTATTCCTGCAGAGACCTCTGAGGATGCATTTGTCTCTAAAAAATAAACAATTTGTTTAGATATAAATTCTGTATAATTTGTGTCCGCTAATAACAGGTGGTTAAGATGGCACCTGCAATATGAGCATGCGGTGTGTAGTGTTTTGAGCTCCATGATCAAAGGGGCATGGTCAGAGATAACAATAGCGTCATACAGTACATGCAAGATTTAATTGTGGGTAAAAAATTGTTAATTATTAAGAAATAATCATTTCTTGAGTAACAGTGATGTACTGGTGAGAAAGAATGTTCTCTTTAGTTTGGGCTTAGAAATCTCCATGGGTCTGATAAGTTATAATCGATTATAAAATTGTGTAATAGTTTTTGCACTGTTAGATGTTATTGCCACTGTACCTGAAGACCTACTTAGGTCTGGATTTAAAGCACAATTAAAGTCTCCTGGCATTATAAGTTTATGACTGTTAGATGCCAATGCGTTTTGGATGAAGCCTCTATCATCCACATTGTGTGC
The DNA here is from genome assembly GCA_026402145.1 of Polypterus bichir lapradei. Classification (NCBI taxonomy): domain Eukaryota; kingdom Metazoa; phylum Chordata; class Cladistia; order Polypteriformes; family Polypteridae; genus Polypterus; species Polypterus bichir. The sequence continues at coordinate 8,229,410 of JANRMT010062854.1, forward strand.
ATCAATATTTAGTAAAATCATTTTACAGTTCCATAAATTACCCATCACCATCACATATAGCCCATCAGGATCCGATACTACATGTGTTACTACAAATTAAATTGTTCTATATATTAAGATTTCCACAACTCTAGTTTTGTTTATAAAGCTGGAGTGGAATATTTGGCCAGTCCAATCTCTTTCCAACTGAAACTGATCCTTTCTTATAAAGGGAGTCCCTTGTAAAAATACTATCTTGGCATTTAGACGTGTTAGAAGTGAAAATTTCTTTCTCTTTAATTCGTGATTGAGACCTCTGACATTCCATTTCACAAAGTTCACTGTTTGCTCACAGAGACATTGCTTCTGAACTTTTTTTACATTTTATAGTCTTAAATTAAGGTAGTACATTATGGCATAAGATAGCTTTAACCTTACTTTTCAGTTTTGCCAGGCGTTATGGCTGTGAAGCCTATTTTTTGTGTTGCCACTTACAATTTGGGGGGTAAAAAAAGATAGATTATAAATAGCATCCCCAAATGAGGCTAGACCACACTTCACAAAGTACCAGTCCTCTGACATGCATAGAGACAGAGCACATCCAAAACAAAACAAGCCTCCACCCCCCAGCGGTGTAGAAAGATTAATGGTGAGATATCTATTGGTAATACTGTCCAAATACTATAAACTTGGAATATAATCTTAAACAATCCTGAAAGTATAAAACCAGAGAATGATGTTAAACTGTCCCCTTTGGAAAAAAAATACTAGTTACTTTATGGTAACCTAAATGAGCATATATTAGTGGAAGATAGTGCTATATTATAATTATAATTGAAATGTAAAAGTAGCTGAGAAAGAAACAGAATTAATAATTATGGAAAAAGTCTTATTGTGAATGGACCAAATTGCAGGTAGAATCGATGTGATTCACGATCATATTTCAAAGAGTGTTGTGATCAGTTTTCTTAGCTCTTTTTCTGCTTCGTCCAGAGAACTAAAAATGTAAAACTTGCCTTGAATATCCACTCTCAATTTAGCAGGATACAAGAGGCTGTACCTAATTTCGGCTTTGTGTAAGCACTGTTTAATGTTGAAAAAATGCGGCATATTTAGCAGCTGTTGAAGGTGTGAAATCAGGGAAAATACAAATGCTGTCATTTTCAAATATAATCTCTTGCTTCAGGTTGAGAAGTAACATCTAATTTACTTTAGAATGTAGTTTGTTGCCCAACAAGGACTACTTCACATAGTGCAGATGTATTCTGCAGTCATAAACCTTTCCTACTTTCATACTGTAGTAGAGGGCATTCTTGGAGCAACAGCGAGAAAGAAGGAAGAGGAATGGAATTATTTTGTTTTTTAAATACTATGAAAATGTCTTTGGTCTACCATACAAAGAAGAATCAAGGGGTGATAGTATTGCCAAAATGTGAATATGACATTTTTGTATTACAGTAACTATCTTGTCTATTACGGTTAAAATATTCCATAAGATTTGTAATGGTGTCACAAACAAAACCTTTTTGTTTTAACAGTTTAACAGCTTTCTCAGTACTGCTACCATCATTTGTTGCAGTCAGTAACTCCTTTTACTTTATTATATTACTGGTAAGTTATGTAGGTTTAATACATTTAACAATTATGTCTTCTGTATTCTGATGTATTATTCAGTGTAGGCTCAATTTACATTGCCAAATCTCGTTAACTCGCCGAGTCTGAAAATAAGTTTAGTTTCCAAGGAGGTTTTTGCATTGTTTTCATTATTATTGTTTTTATTATTATTGCTTTTTTTTGCATTTGTAATGTAAGATGATATTAGGATATTAAAATTACACTTAAGTACTGCACAGAGGTTTTTGACTTTCCAGCATAGTCATTGATTATGGAGTCTTATTGGTAAGCCATTCTACACATAGAATAAGTCTAACGCTGTCCTCATTTTGAGCCATTTCTCCACTGCTCTGCTTTTATAGTTCATAAAACAGATTTTCTTCTATGGTGTTCCTTTCTTAAACCCTTTTGAACACATGTTTGGGTGTTTTAATGTTGATGAACTTCTTCCATTTCAATTTGATTCTATGTAACAGCCTCTCAATATCTTTACCTTCAGCAATCAACAAAATTAGTCATTGGATTCTTTGTTTTTATTATGCTGAATTCTTTGTCACATGGAGATTTTTCATTACACCATCAGTCAGATATTGTAAGCTACATCCCATATAGGGCCTTCTCATTTTTGTCTGTGCACTTTCTTGGTAGAAATGCACTCATTTGTTAAAAAACTGTATTTGAGGGCAAATTATTTTTTCTTTTTTTTTATTAGATTTAGTACTGTTGCAACCTTCTTAACAGGAAGGAGCCCACCTGGGGGCAAAAGAAATAGTGGTGGAACAGAGAGGCTCAGGATGGGATTTAGGCTAAGAAGGAGGCAAAGAAGACATAGTAAAACTCAGGGAGGGAGGTCGACAGAGAAATGTATAGGCAGACAAATAAGGAGGCAAAGAGGGCAGTGGCAAGAACCAAGACACAAGCTTTGGAGGAGATGCATAATAATTTGCAGACAAAAAAAGAGAGAGAATTTTTTTAGAAAAGTAAAGGCTAGGAACAAGGTTGGGAAGGATTTTAATCAGATAAAGTAGATGAAAGATGCGCAAGGTGTGGTCATAAATACACATGATGAGATCAAGAATAAATAGAAGAGGTACTTTGAGAAGCCGTTGAACAAAGAAAATCCAAGGGTAGTATTTGGGGATGGAGTACCAAATGAAGGGCTAGTACCAAGAAAAGGGAAGGAGGAAGTAAAGGAGGCAGTGAAAAAAATGAAAAATAGAAAGGCAACAGGACCAGGTGAAATACTAGTAGAAGTGCGGAAGAGGTTAGGAGAAGAGGGAGTATATAGGTTGAAGTGGTATGGACATGTGATGAGGAGAGACAATGAATATGGGGGTAAAAGAATGATGGGAATAGAAGTACAGGGGATTACGAAACACAGTGTAAGATGTTATTATCCTTGTGCAAGCACATACAATAGGTTCCGTTACGCTTGTCAATAAATGGTGAATGGTGGACTTCCATGGTAGAGTTCCTCTGGCTCATGGGGTGTTTGGCCTTTCACACTATACACCCTCACCAGAGATGGCCAGCTATAGGGTGATCAGCCCTAAGCTTGCGTCCCATGCCCAATTTAGTCATGAGAGTCGTTTTGGTGTCAAATGACTGACATCTCATGAACCTATGTATGGCAGCCTAAGCTTGTTACTTAGTGGACAGCAGGGGGCATTCCTCTTCATCCAAAGCCATTGGCTACTTCTTTCCGTTGCTTCTGATGCAGCTTTGATGGCTGCGCGCTGGCTCTGACCCCTAATTCCCAGGTCTCTCAGCAGTTTGATTGTAGATGTTGCCACAAACCCTCAGCATCCAACTTTCACTAGGCGAACTTCCAAGGTCCAGCCACGATGTTGCGCTTCAGCAGCTAACTCAGCATAGTGTAGATCAGGCATGTCAAACTGAGGGTCGCCCGAGGGCCACATGGGTCACATTTGTGTTGTCATGAGGGCCACACACAACAACTAATTGAAGTCATTTAATAAAAATTATCGCAGAATATTTTTATTACTTAAACTTAGAAATGTACGATGTGCATACAAATGGTTTAGTGGCTAGACACATTCATGAATGCAAGGTAATGAAGTAGTTTAACAAAAGAAAAAAAAACGGGAGTTTAAAATGGCAACATAGACTTGTATGCAACAGCAACAAATGCATTGTACAAAAATTACAACAGTTCAAAATGAATATTTAGTTACGACTGTTCAATCGTTTTTAGTGTTTTGTCCTGAGGCTTGACACCTCTTTTTAATGACAATTTTTGATATATCTGGCTGGAATGTCTGTGCAGTTCCGACTTTGATCAGAAATGACAATTGTTGGTCAGTCAGCCTTGTTCTCTGAGAAGTTTTTGTTGATTTCATGAAGGAAAATAACTGCTCACACACATAGGTAGAACCGAACATTGCCATAATCTTTGTGGCAAACTTTTTGAAGTTTTTAAACTTTTCTGGAAGGTATGAAAAGAAACCAGGTATCCCCACTTCAAGATACTTTGCTCTGAGTGTAGAATCTGACTGCATTTCTAATAGTTCCATCTGCAGGCTTTCTTCTGCCTTGACAACATCAAAGGTGAATGGTGCTGAGAATAATGCAAAGTGGTGTTCAAAAGATGAGAAATCATGAAATCTTTCCTGAAATTCCTTTGATAACAATTCCAGGTGACTGTCATACTTAGCAAAGGTAAGTACAGACTCAG
>JANRMT010062854.1:8233707-8314965 GCA_026402145.1 Polypterus bichir lapradei
GTGAAAGTCGAAGCACGATATTGCGAGGGATTACTGTATTCACTGCAGGTAGCCCTAGCTCCTGTCGCGTTTTTTAACCTTGAAATAATCAATATTTTTTGCAGAGAAGTGGTAGGATTAGTCACTGCTTAATATGGCTATAAATATCCCTCAAACCATTCCGATTTTATTTCAAAAATAAATTCTCGCTACTGCAGAGTCTACGGCAACTTGAGTGAACCACTCTACAATCAAAACAAATGCGTCCAAACAATGCATTTACAGTGGTAGGTTGTTGATGTGGATATGACTATTAACACTTCTGTGTGATAGAGGTGCGGGCCGCAGGTGTGCCTGCAAAGGGCCACATGCGGCCCGCGGGCCGCGTGTTTGACATGCCTGGTGTAGATATTTCCGCTCCTGTGCCTCATCCACGGAATCCTCAGGGTATGGTGAGGTCGATATTGTAACCCTTCCTTAAGGAAGGGAAAAGAGCACCATATCAGGTCTCAAGGTAGTAGTGGCAATCTCCGGAGTAAACACCAACTGTTGGCCAATATCTACCAGCAGTTTCCAGTCGCGTGCTAAGCACAGCTGGCCTCTCTCAGATGGAGTGGAGTTGCTCCTGGTAACTGTTGCACCTTCTTGGACAAAGGCAGTCGTCCATGGTTGGTTAGATATTGGTGGTGAAAGGGCATTGATAAGAGATCATTTTTCCTCCATTGTGAACGCAAGGCACTTTAGGACCTGGTTGTGGCACCAAGTGTATCGCACTTGGGTGAGACTGGTTTTACATTCAGTAAGTATATGCCAGAGGTAGGCTGGCCTGGAGCAAAGGGCACACCCTGGATCTTCACCAATCCACTGGTGGAGATTGGTTGGTGTTGGCAGAATGTCATAAGTGGCTCTGATGGTAAAGCTCAGCCTCCTCACCTCCATGACCCTCAAATAAAATCAGGCAGGCCAAACCTTAGGTGAATGGATAAAATAAAAAAAGGAAAACTGCTTGACTGGTGGGGGGTACAGGACCGAGGTGTCTGGAAAAGGTTGATAAAGCACATCAACCCTACACAGAAGAGGGAAAAAATAAAGAGGAAGAAGAAGAAGACTTTATGCAGGTTTGCAGATATTAAAGTACATTAACATCTTTTTGATCCTTTTGTTCATAATTTAACATATTTTTTTCTAAATTCCATTTCTATTTTCATTAAGAATTATAACCCTGTTCTTGACACGATTAAGCAACAGCTGTTCTCTGCAACTGGAACTTTGAAGAAATCAGAGTAAATATGGTTGTAAAAGCTTCATATTTCTCATACTTGGTAGTGACTGTTGCAGCTAGTTTAAGGTACACACCTGACTAGAAATCATGTAATGGAGGAGTTCAAAACACCAATAAGTTTCGCAGATAACATCACCGCTCTGATCCTATTATTCTACTTGTGTGTGTTCCTGTATGTTCATATTAATCATTTATGTCAACTTCAAAGTATTCTAATTGCTTTAACTAAAACTTTGAAAGAACTGTTGTAATATGAGCAGAATAAAAAATACAAAAGTCAAACATCACCTTACTTTCACCATGGATTATGGATCACTTGATATACAGTTTCTTTTCATTTATCAACTAAGTTATCATTTATAACTTCCAGTAATTATACAACCATTCAACATCATCTGAAATACAGTTTGGCTTCTTAACCCCTGAGAATATTTTAAGGAACAGTTGTGTGGGAAGCTGAATTTGTATTAATCAAGCATGTGAATCTTCTAATGTATACAAAAAGAACTCCTTCGAAGGGTTTAGATGTGTATATTGGCAATGGAATTTCCACAAAATAAAGTGAATACAATGAAAAATGTAGAACAGTTTAAGTTTGATAGTTGCAATAATCAGTTCTAATGTTAAAAATTAAGCCTTGGATCATAATTTAGTTAAAAAAAACAATTCAATAAAAAGGCCAGTATCTCTTCTTAGCAGGTTTTGATTCTTTCAGTTTTAAACTTGTGAGCATAACTATTTCTCTTTCGGTTAAAGTGGGATCTGATTTCATCACTATGGCATTTTCTTAAATTTTATGTTGCTGTCTGCCATTTTATAAGATCCATTACAGTAAACGTCTTTACAATTAAATCCCATTGATTACCTTCTTGGGTTTCCAATACTTGGAAAGAAGAAAAACATTTTATAGTGTTGGTTGTGTTCATAGTAGTACAGTTTTATTAAAACAGCATCATTAAAGAAGAGGTAAATGCTTCTCCAATATGATTCTGTAATTATTCTAGAAGTAAATACTCGTACTATGACTATTGTGGCCTTGTAGGACTCAACCTGATCTACATTAAAAATGCTATAAATATGCCATAATATCCAAACACAAGTACTTGAAAGATTATGAAACAAAGTGAGCATAAAAGTATTAACAATAAAAAAAAAAATTGGCTGCCCCACTGGGACTGCCTTGACAAATATCAGTCTATAGCTAACCTGGTTTAAACATATCAAAATATAAAAAAGCATTCTTTCTCAGCCTTCAGTGTTCTTCTGTTCTCCTGATTTCTTATTAGGAAATCCTCAGATACTCTAGAATTAGACTCCATTGTTTCATGGCAAGCACTTGCCATTTGTACCCAAGTCATAGTGCAACTATTACTATGAGTGCTATGGTTTCTCGCCTCAATGCTTACCTGGGGATACTCCTCAGGAGATGTTCAAATCTCAGTTTCCCTGTTCTCTGATGTGTACTTAAAGTTCTTTGTTAACTGTGATTTATCTGTTATCTTGCACTGTATAAGGTATCTCCCTACTGAATGAGATCTCCTGATGACATGTACTGTAGTTATAAAAAATAGAGTAAGCACTATCTCATTTACTCATGAGACTTCAGGATTTTTAGCTTACAGGATGGGTTTTCACACTCACCCTACAGTTTTTTGTGGTTCTTTATTTTTTTGGGGTCTTTGCTTCCTCCTCATTGTTCTTGGACAGCACCAGTGTCACATTACAAATTTGGGCAGCAGGTACAGCATCCTTGCCTAACATAAAATAACATTTTATTTAAAGGAATAGTCCAACCAAAAATGATAACATGTTTTTGTATATGTTACTATGAACTGATGGCAGAGAAAACTTTTTAATCTCATCTTTTCATGGTGAATAGAGATAACAAAGTTCCTTATAGAATATGCATCTGTGGTGACCAATGCTGGACAACAGAAAGCAATTTTAAAAACATCCATGAAGCAGTCTCATGTTATTCGTGTCTCATGATCCACATTTCAAGTCCTTTGCTCAGAATGTCCCAAACGCATGTATTTTTATTAAAATATTGTTGAATAAACCACCTCTGAAAAACACTCTTGTGAACTTTTGGACTCATTCACCCAAACAGGCTTCAACAATCTTGTTGTTTTTTTTTCGTGCAGACAGCTGAGTGCCAAATTGGCTGCCTTATTCCTGTTATTATTGTTTGCCTGTACAGTCCATAGCACAGTTTAGATGACTACATGAATACATGAAAACTTTTATATTGTGGTTTTTGTCTTTATTATCCAGGAGTGTGACTCTGGTTTACCTCTTGGTTTATGATGGCCTCATATATCTTTCTGATATATCTTTCTATATCTTACCATCCTTCTGCTGGTACCAGCATAGGTGAGACATCCCCACCCACAATTACAGCAGCCCATGTGAGCAGAGAGTTGAAAAGACTTCGTGCCAGCAAAGCAGCGGGTCCAGATGGTGTATCGCCACGACTGCTGAAGGCCTGTGCGTTGGAACTGGGGAGTCCTCTACAGCGCATCTTCAACCTGAGCCTGGAACAGGGGAGAGTCCCAAGGCTTTGGAAAACATCTTGTATCACCCCTGTCCCAAAGGTATCACGACCTAGTGAGCTGAATGACTTCCGGCCTGTTGCTCTGACGTCACATCTGATGAAGACCATGGAGCGGCTGCTGCTTCACCACCTGAGGCCACAGGTCCGCCACGCCCTCGACCCTCTGCAGTTCGCATACCAGGAGAAGGTGGGAGCGGAGGATGCCATCATCTATATGGTACACCGATCCCTCTCCCACCTGGACAGAGGCAGTGGTGCTGTAAGAATTATGTTTTTGGACTTCTCTAGCGCCTTCAACACCATCCAACCTCTGCTCCTTAGAGACAAGCTGACTGAGATGGGAGTAGACTCACACCTGGTGGCATGGATTGTGGACTATCTTACAGACAGACCTCAATATGTGCGTCTTGGGAACTGCAGGTCTGACATTGTGTTCAGCAATACAGGGGCACCGCAGGGGACTGTACTTTCTCCGGTCCTGTTCAATCTATATACATCAGACTTCCAATATGACTCAGAGTCCTGTCACGTGCAAAAGTTCGCTGATGACACTGCTATTGTGGGCTGCATCAGGAGTGGGCAGGAGGAGGAGTACAGGAAGCTAATCAAAGACTTTGTTAAATGGTGCGACTCAAACCACTTACATCTTAACACCAGCAAAACCAAGGAACTGGTGGTGGATTTTAGGAGGCCCAGGCCCCTCATGGACCCTGTGATCATCAGAGGTGACTGTGTGCAGAGGGTGCAGACCTATAAATACCTGGGAGTGCAGCTGGATGACAAATTGGACTGGACTGCCAATACTGATGCTCTATGTAAGAAAGGTCAGAGCAGACTATACTTTCTGAGAAGGTTGGCATCGTTCAACATCTGCAGTAAGATGCTGCAGATGTTCTACCAGACGGTTGTGGCGAGTGCCCTCTTCTACGCGGTGGTGTGCTGGGGTGGCAGCATAAAGATGAAAGACGCCTCACGCCTGGACAAACTGGTGAGGAAGGCAGGCTCTATTGTAGGAGTAAAGTTGGACAGTTTAACATCTGTGGCAGAGCAACGGGCACTAAGCAAACTCCTGTCAATCATGAATAATCCACTGCATCCACTGAACAGTGTCATCTCCAGGCAGAGGAGTAGCTTCAGTGACAGACTTTTGTCACTATCCTGCTCCACTGACAGACTGAGGAGATCGTTCCTCCCCCACACTATGCGACTCTTCAATTCCACCCGGGGGAGTAAATGCTAACTTTTTTCATTTTTATTACTATTTAATTTAATATTGTTTCTTTGTATCAGTATACTGCTGCTGGATTATGTGAATTTCCCCTTGGGATTAATAAAGTATCTATCTATCTATCTATCTATATATCCTTCTATATAAAAGCGGTCGGGATTGTCCTTCCATCCCGTGAGTGCTACGCAGGCGCGGAGTTTCACACATGCCCCGTCCATTTTGCAATGCACGATGGGATTTGTAGTTTCGTTTTTTCCAGGTAAAAGATGATTTTCTACTCCAGACTGTGCGAGTAGCACGGAGTTTCACACACGCCCCGTCCATTTTGCAATGCACGATGGGATTTGTAGTTTCGTTTTTCCAGGTAAAAGATGATTTTCTACTCCAAACTGTGCGATATCTTCTTCTTCTTTCTTACTATATAAAAGCGGTCGGGATTATCCTTCCGTCCCGTGAGTGGAAAGCGTAGCGGGATTCCGCTTATCACAGACTTACTACTTGCAGTTTGCGGTACGAAGCAACATGATGTGAGCAGAGTTCTGGTGCTCCCATCGTTCCCTTGCTTTTGTGCGCAATGCGCTGGAAAAATAGACAAAATTATGTCTCTGGAAATAATTAATGTTGATGGAGTACAAATGCCTCACCGTGTAGTAAATATCAGGGGGTTCAAAAGGGCGACCTCAATATAGAAAAAAAGTTTAAATTTCATCACAAAAATAACAGAAACTACGAGTATTAAAGTAATACCGCTCAAATGCAATATAACCAAATTAATGAGTTTGTATAAAATATCAAATTGATCTACATATTGAATTGCCTTAAGAAGTGGTCAACTTAAAAGTCGGTCGCCTTAAAAGGCGGGTCAGCCTAGTATTAAATGAATGTTTGATTTTAACCCATGTTTTTAGTAACTCTGTATTCTGCTTACTCCCCTGAGGATTAATTATTGTCCTAGAAACATATTATTGTTTGCTGTCTGGCCCTTATTCATTCTATTGCTTTGGATTTGACCCATGCCACTCATTAATAACCTCAGAGGCTCAGTGACTTTAATGGAAAAATTTCTGTTTTAATTCACCCAGTTCTACTGTGATACCTTTAACATGGTGTGCACAGAAATCCCCTTTAAAAAAAATCCCTTTCCAATTGCTTCAGTTGTATCCAGTCTTTGTCACTAGGGAAACCTGCCATAACAGCCTCTAATTCAGTACAATCGTGTTCCCTTAATTAAACAGAGATTAAACATCTACAACTTAAATTGTTAAATAAATTTAATAAAAACATTTTGAAGGATAGGCTGCTTCTTGTCACTGTAAAAGGAAACTTAAATTAGCATTTGAGAAAATATGACTGAACTATCAGCTAAAAGTTTTGTTTGATAGGAATTTGATAAGAATTTGAATTTTATTTGTTCATGTGTTATGTGTGACATTTAAACTTCTCACCAGGCTAGACTATAGTGGAACTATTTAAACAGGCTCTTTTTAATTAGAAGACTACTTTCATTTAATGTGAGTAGTGATATCATTCACATCCACTACCACTCCGTGATGGCAAGTGTGATTTTCTATGCTGTGGTGTGCTGGGCTAGTAAAATCACTTCAAGAGAGGCCAAGCGAGTCAACAAGCAAATTAAAAGGGCAGTCTTAGCGATAGGACATACTCTGGACACTTTGGAGATCATAGCAAAGGAGAGAATTAAAACAAAACTGAGTGCCATTATGAGTAATGTTGCACATCCTTTCTCTGACACACGACTTCAGCCAACAGATTATTCACCAGAAGTGTGTCAAGAAATGTTATGGTGGCTCCTTTATAACGAATGTGACTGTGACTGACAGACAGGTCAGAACATTTTTATTTTTAATTGCCTTTCTTTTTTATCATTCTGGCTTGTGTTCAGACACTAGTGTGTATGTGTCAGGTCAGGTTGGAAAACATGCACTGGTACAGCGTTTTGCTGCACCCATCATACAACAAAACAGCTCAGGATCCCGGTTGGCAACCCTCTAGGCAAACATGTAGTCCAGTCCCACCGTCTGAAATAACCATCTATCTGCCGCACCCTGGTGTTACATGGGCATCCCCTTGGCCTGGTCCAGCCTCTCGGGTCCTCAGCAATGAGGATCCTGTGTGCTGGATAACCCTTGGGGAGTCGCACCACATGGCCATAGTGCCGTGACTGACGCTCCCTCACAATGCAGGTAATGCGCCTCATTCGGGACTCTTTGATAAAAACTACTCATTTGACACAAAGTCAAACCAGTGGCACCCAAGGATTCTCCGAAGAGACACAGTACCAAAGGAGTCCAGTCTTCATCTCAGGTCATTGGATAGCGACCATGTCTTGCAACCATATAGTATGACAGGAAGCAACAGGACTCTAAAGACTTGGACATTCGTCCTTTTGCACATGCTCTCCTAATCCATCTACTGTAGTCAGAAGCTGCATTGTGCTTGTGAAAATTCTGTGACATCTGTCAATAATTCTTATTTCACCTGTAGCATTTGCTACTGAACTTGCTGTTGCAACTAAGAGGCCCTGAAAACACTATTATGATTTTTTCCTGTTTAGAAAGGATTCTAATGTTTACTTATCTCCTCAGCTGAAAATATTCTAAGTGCGAGTGTGAATCAGCAGGTAAACATAACAACTGAGTTTTGCATACATGTGTAGTGACAGAATGAGGTGGATGGGTGTTAGAGGTGACTAGTATGATTATAGGTAAAAGTAAAATTAGAAGAATTATTTACTCACTATGGGCCATACATACAAAATCTTGCTTAGATTCCATGCTAAAATTCAGCTTACCCTCATAAGCCATAGACAATGTGCACACATTAAACAAAAAACATAAAAACTGTACATAGACCATGTGCTAAGCTAGTTCCTTTATAAATCTAAAACAACTACAAACTATCTGATTCTGTGTATGCTTTTAGCCACTCCCTGTCATGCCCATTAGTAAACATATATAGTGTTAATACACCTTTTCTGAATATTCATGATCTAATCACCATATTCATTTGCCCATGTTCCTGAGTCATGTGCCCGCTACAAACTATGGAAGAACGGAGACAAAAAAGGCAGAAAATGAAACTTAAATGGTTGCGAATTTTGAGATGTTATTAACTGAAACTGATAACAGTAAAAACATTTGTTTTCCTGGTATCTCTGCTGTAGTCACAAATAAAAGAAAAAAACAAGACTGAGAGCAAGTGACAGCAGCTAAATGGAGAGAGCAATAGCAGTGTGCCATCATGCCATGCTCATTCTGCCACCAGTTTACAGTGTGACCTGTTGCAGGCTTAATGTGCAGAGCTGCAAGATATTTAAAGCACTCTTCTTAAATTTAAAAAAATTGAAATCATTTTGCCACATAAATGTCAATGTTATAGTACATACAGTACATAGTATGTCTCTTTACATACAACATCCAAACATCTTTGAATTGCCTTTGCGTATAATATTGTGTTTAGGGCCTTGTTCCTTAGCCACTTCAACACACTGTCTAAATAAGTCAATTTGCACTTAGATTAATTAAATTATGGAGTTCGAGTAACTTTCCACATAGCACATTAGGAAGCACAAAGACATGGAAGTCTGCAGGCATTCTTACATTAATATGCAACTATAGTCATCCATTGTCACCCATTACCAGACAGGGTTAAGTTGTATGCACACTATAAAGGTTACTTAAAGAGGTGCTAAATGGATACGCTGAGAAGAGTCTGATATCTGCTGCAAATACAGAATCACACTGCAGCACATAATAATTGTAGCACTATTCACTGCAGACCAGTTACGAGAAATTCCACCTGGCCCTGACAATGTCACTTCTGTTTCCAGTCTCAATGATACCATTTCCAGTTCTGGCCCCAGCCCCACTATTGATGTCACTTTCTCTGGTGTCCCTTAAAGCCGCCATCTTGGTGCCAGCAAATCACTTCAGTTGTGGACTCCAACCTGTATAAATCTGTACCTTGATTCTATTCATTTGCAGCCAGAAACAATATTCGGGTGGCTGCCCCAAGCCTTTTTTTTGTGTGACTCTTTGTCATACTTCTGACAAACTAAATGGCTCGATGATTTCTTCCAGATTGCCACAACTATTTGAATGAAGAAGTGGTTCCAGGCTTTTCTAACCTGCTTTGACCTGAACAGGGTAATGGAGGATTCTGGAGCCCATCTAGCTAACATAGAGCACAAGACAGGAACAAACCAGTCCATCACAGAGCAAACACACACAACATTCACCCACACACTAGGGTCGATTTAGTATCTTCAATCCACCTAACTTACATGTCTTTGGACTGTGGGAGGAAACCCAGAAAAAACCATGCAGACATGGAGAGAACATGCAAACTCTACTCAGGAAGGACCTGGGAAGCAAACCCTGGTCTTCTTACTGTGGGGCACCAGTGCTACCACTGCGCCACTGTGGCACCGCAAAGCCAAACCAGAAAACCAAATACTAAATGATCATATAGACCTTCAATAAACAAAACCAAAACAGCAAAAAAACAGAAAACCAAAAGGGGAATAAAGACACAGTGAACTGAAACCTAAGTATGTGCAACAGATGGCAGGATATTTGGCACTCTGAAATAATGGTGGGATGAACCTGAGGAGGTGGGGAAAGGTCTGCATTATTCCTAGTGAATGAGAACTGCAGTTTTGGGTTAGGTTTTGGGTTGAAATGTTAATGTTCCTTGAGGGTGCACACATTTGCTAGAATGGCATGTGTCTTGTTGATCTAGTGCCCCACATGACTACAAAGAGCAACTGTTAAGTTGTGTGTTTTGCCCAAGGGGTTTTCCATTGACTGTTTTGTTTGTTCCTGCTTTCATTTGTTTGTAAATTGTTTGGTAGCTCTTACTGTATAAATACTATAGAATTCCTTTAATCGGGATTCTTGATCCCCCTTGATTTAGGCAACTTGCTCTTCTGTAAACTCCTGGCTTTGACGAAGATCAGAGAAAGGTGAGCCAGCCTTGGTTGTAAGCTTTGGGTAGAATGTGCACAATAAAAATGGGAAGAACTGGGGTTAGAGTCTGGACAATCCGAGATTAGCAGTTCAAATTAAATATTAGACAGTAGTATTAATGGTTTGTTATGAAAACAAAATTCATGATTAAAATTAACACTGAGTGAATAAAAAAGCAATTGAACAATCATAGACCAAGTAAATAAATATGCTGCATATAGGTACTGTAGCAATAATAACCACAAGACATTGCAAAGGTTTGGGGCAGCCACTTGTCTAATTTTTCTCAGCTGCAAAACTTATTCAAAATCAAGTCCATGTTCACACAACTCAGTCCAAAACAGAACTGTCTTAGTATTAACAAGATGGCGGCTTTAAAGGCCATCAAAGGAAGTGATGTCATCAGGCCCGGACGTGACGTCGTTGGCTGCTCAAGAGCTGGAAGGATTTCCTTAGAATGGTCTGAAAAAGATCAAGAGATAGAATTAGTGCACTTTCACCACCCCCTGGTCTGACATGGAATTACATGTATTTGAGCCCTTTAGTTGCCTCCTAAACACGCGTGTGTGACAGTACAAATAGGTTTGATATTATGTGTCATAGTTTAGTATATCTGGTTGCATCCTAGTAGAGGGGCTCTGTGAAAATTCACTGAAACTTTGTTTTTTTAATTTATTTATTTAGCCTTTTTTGATAATTCTTTCCTGCTGATTTCTGTATTCTTTTTTGTTTCTTGAATTGCTGCTGGAGACCCCATCTTCTTGCAGCTATGCTTTATGGTCATTTGCAGTTTATTATTGTGTTCAAGAGTTGATATTTCATGTACATGTATGTGGTTCTGTTCATAAATTTAAGAACTCCTTCCAGAGCAGTTAATATTTCACCTTTTCTGATCTTTTGGAACAGGTCAGTGTCTTCAGCTGCACAATTTAATCTGACAATTTTAAAAGTCCTGTACACATGGTAACTCATCAGTTTGTTTTCTCATTTTTGCCTACTATTGAAAAATAAATCGATATACTAAAAAAAGAATTTGTTAATGTAGAAAATCGTTGAGCAAATCAAAGGTCAAATAAAAAACATAACTTATACTTTTGTTCTATGTTCATGTTTTTAGAAGGGATGACATTATATCTGTGTGGCTTTTAACTAACATAATTATATTTGTTATATATGTAATAATACTATCCTGACAATTTATTTTTGGTTGGTATACATTTTTCAGTTATGCAGCATATATGTTCCTGCTATATACAGTATGAAATATAATCTCTAGGCTAATAAAACAGGTTAAATATTACAAATTCTGTTTTGTCTAATTGTAAGAATACAGTATTTCCTCAGATTAATTCATTTAGTTTTAAGTATCAGTGAGCTTTTCATCTTAAACAGAATGAATTCTTGCCTTTTACTAAAGCAAAGCTACACTATTATCTGCATATCCCAGAAGAAGAGTCTTAAGGCAAACTGCTTTTTTCATTAAAATGTGAATTTTGTGGTGTGCACCTGTTAAATACCACAGGTCCTTTAAAGATCAAATTAAACATCTCTGTGTAAAGATGGAAAACTGTCTGATTAATACTTAATTAAATCCATATAGATCAACATAATATCTGGGCAAAACTCACATAGTATAGTATGTCATGAGCCAGAGGATAAGATCAAGATAAACAAAAGTACTAATTTTCTACAAAGAGCTGTTAAATCACTGTGGCTAAAAATATCAGAAATACCTAGTCTTTACTCTCACTGAAGTTGTAATTTACTATTATATCAGAAAGAAAAGCCTAAAAGTACTCTTGTTTCTCAAGGTAATTTGACAATTTGGCTCAATGTGAATCCAGCAGATTTTTTTTACTTCAAAAGTAAAAAAAAAAAAAAAAAAAAAAAATCAAAACAAAGGCACTAATGCAAAAGAGGAAGATAATTGTTTGCAGTGAAAAATAACATTTGAAACATATTCTAAAATGGTTTTAAGGAATCATACACACCATTATGAGTTTTTGGAATTAAAAGTTTGGTGGGACCCACAATAGAAGCCAGGTGTATGTTTAGGTGAGAGGCAGAAAGAGGATCAAGCACTTTCCAAGTGGTACACACGAACAAGACTTGCCCCTCTGCTTAAATCCATTAGCATGGATGAGTGACTGCTGGTGATCTCATGAAGGATCTTGGCTTAGACCCTGGAGTTATTTTGCCAGAGTCAGATACAGCAGAGAAACATTCATTGGAGTCACATGGACCGCAGTGGTGGCAGTAGTGTTGGAAGGTGGCAAAGGAAGGAGACAGTCTCCAGTAAACATTGAAGTAGTGAAGGAGAAACATAGCATTTACATTTTATTAGGCTACAAGTGATGATGTCAGGGGCGGCAAACTTGTGTGGAGTTTGCATGTTCTCCCCATGTCTGCGTGGGTTTCCTCCGGGTACTCCGGTTTCCTCCCACAGTCCAAATATATGCAAGTTAGGTGCATTGGTGATCCTAAATTGTCCCTACTGTGTGCTTGGTGTGTGTGTGTGCGTGTGTGTGTGTGCACTCTGCGGTGGGCTGGCGCCCTGCCCGGGGTTTGTTTCCTGCCTTGCACCCTGTGTTGGCTGAAATTGGCTCCAGCAGACCCCCATGACCCTGTAGTTAGGATATAGCGGGTTGGATAATGGGTGATGATGTCAGCTGAATAAGCCATAAAAACACAAAAAAATAAGCTCTATCAACAGGTTGTAATACAGTACAACTACCAAAGGACAGTTGTGAAGGACAGAATAATGAGCACTGGACAAACTCCTACTTAGCCAATTTTAAGGTGACAATGAAATCCACCTCTTTGTTATCTAATTGAAGTGGTTTGCCACTAGTACCAAGAATCTGAAAGAATCTAACAATCTTTTTCCAGATGTTTTTCCATTGTAAGAAAAAACTTCATAGGAGATGTCACAAGCATATTACTACCAACAAAATAAAGGTAAGAAAATTTGCTCACTTCCTCACAAATTTACATTTACTTATTTGGCTGATGCCTTTATCTGAGGTGACTTACAACATTTATGATACAACAACATTTATTTATATAGCACATTTTCATACAAATAATGTATCTCAAAGCGCTTTACAATTAGATCCATTTCTTTTGGTTTTCCAGTTAGAACACAGGCAGGTCAAGTGACTTGCTCATAGTCACAAAGTGTCAGTAGTGCGATTTGAACCCACAATTAGAGGTTCAAAGTGTTAACCACTATGCCACAATGCAGTGCTTGTCAAATGCAGAAGATAAAGTAATAAATGACTAAAAAAAAAAAAAAGTTAAATACGCTGAAAGCAGAAACAAAAATTAATATTTCTAAGTTCCAATACTTGTTCAGTGGGCAAAGTGCTAAATTGAATTGGACATAAATAATCAACATTACTCACAATAATGGAGACTAAAGATAGTACGACCGTTTTGTCTTGGTAGAGTAATATACTGTATTACTCTACTTTCCCCTATTGTATTATTAATATGTAGCCTTTGTCAGAATGCCTCAAATCTCTCACTTACCACTGTTTATAAGGTACCACTCCTTAGCACTTTAATTAGGGAGTACCATCAGCACTAAAAAACATACGGGTGTCCTCGTGACACACATGAAGTCTCTACACTTTGTTGGTTATATTTCATTCAGCAACCAAACAATGTTTTACTTCCACCGCATTTGTACAGTGGGTGCCCTAAAATTCACATGCATGTAAATAAATATACATCAACAGTATTTGCAAAAATATGGTTACCCCAAAATCCTGCCGACTACGCCAATTGTTTTTTCTTCATAGAGTATTATATTGCTCTACTGTCCCCTATTGTATTATTAATATGTAGCCTTTGTTATAAGGTACTGTACCATATAACTTCTCCTCACCTTCCCTTCTACATCTATAACCTCAGGCAATTAGGGGTAGTAAAAGACAAGCAGGAGTCAAGTTACAATTTAAATAATGTATTATTAATAATATTAATAAATAATAACAATATACAAAGTAAGTTTAAATATTGGCAACCATACAACCTGATAAATAGTGATGTGTAGTTTCAGGTGGCACACAGACTTGTTAGTTATTTAAAATATCTCTAGTTAAGTCCTCATTTTTGGTCAGCTTTCTTTAGAACAGGCCACATGCCTGTCTCAATATGGCTACCGAGCTGTGCTCTTCATTGTGTTGTCCTTTTCAGTTCATGGTGAGAGATGGTCTTTCATCATTTGGTAAGAGAGAGGGTGAGGTAAAGCAAGCAAATTTATAGGTTTTCTGTCCAACACCTAGAGCCAATAGGGCATCGTGGTACTTAAAGGCTTTTGATACACACCAATTCCAAACAGCCATACTTCAGACCAATGGGGGGATAGAACACGTTCACACCTACCATTCAAACCATATGTTAAGGTAAAGCTTGGCAGTTAGGCAGCCTGGCTTTCCTATGGGTGTTGAGGGACTTCAGATAAACATTTACCAAACTTGTTTGAGGCACTTCTCCCAACTCTGTCATAAAATTCACTTCCCTAACTTAATCCAGGGGGTTTAGACATGAATGCTTCTCACTAATGTAACACTAATATTACATTGCTTTGCCTAAGTTACAAATAAAGACACACAAAATATTTATCAACTTGTATGCAAAATTTCACATCACAACACTCCACCCCGATAAATCTTTTGTACAATGTCATTATAATTCAACAGTCTTCATTTTTTGAAGAGTCTGATGAATAACTTGTGCTTTGATTTACAGTTACTCTCCCACTGTTAAAAATTGTGTGACCATTTGTCCATTACATATCTTCTTTATTTCAAAGACAATCAGAAGAATGTGGATCTGCTCCTGATGACTTGTATCTGCTCCGGCTTGCTTCAACTGTTTCTTTAGCATTCTGCAGTCTTCATATGTCATCAGATCTGGTGGTTCAAAATAAGACAAGTCCATACCTTCCACTAAACTAACAGTACTGAAATTTAAATCTATTGTGTGAATTCTTTTCTTAATCTGTACTGGTTTTATGTCCAACTGCTAATTAGACCCCTGTACCAAATTATCCATTTAAGCATATGCAGCTGTACAATTAACATCAAAATTTGTAAGGTAACATACCACAGGTGCCAGTACAACCACTTCTGCCCAAGTGAGAGCTGGCCCCTCTTCATGCATTTGGGGTCACTTAGTTGCCTTTTGTGGTTTTCTACCCATGGTGTAGCCCTTGACTGCCATCAGCCTTTAACAGTTTAGGCTGGCATCAAAACCATGAGACATCACGGTTATGCAACTCTTATCATTCCCCCTGTAGGCCACCCCTAAAGTTGTTTGCTCACCATATGCATACTCGTTGTACTAAACACCTCAGTTCAGAATTGGCCTGTGCCTGTACCACAGCTGACAACCACAGCAGGGCTTTCATATTTTCTCAGTTAGACTATAGCTAAACATCAGAGCCCATATGACTTACAAATGTACCAGTTGCACCTGCTTCACCAATTTACTCAGTATATCTTTCTTTAATAATTGTATTAATTATATTAATTATCCCCATTAATTAATACCCAGAATCTATACTTTATGAATCCAAAATTAATCCCCTTATTTTGGCATTCCTAACTGGTTTGTTCAGTTTCCACCCCTTGGAATATAAATTTGCTGCAGTAATGAACAAACCTTTGCTTTTAAACTATGGATATTATGACTAGCCTTATTGTTATGTGACTTGTGGACTTGTTACTCACTTAAACCCCAATAAGTTTCTTTTTCTTGTTGCCTCTTCAGTTCTTCATCATGTCTGTCTTTGTCTTTGGTCTTTGCTTGTCGTCTTTTCCTAGCTTCTTTATTTGTTCTGCTATGTATGTCCATCTCGTCTTCTTGGTTGTCGAACTGGTGCCAACACTCAAACTTTGCTTCCAGGCATTCATTGGAACAGCTTGACCACTAGTGCCACTCCACTCCAATGCTCTAGTTGTAACCCGATCTCCTGCATGGATTTTACTCTCCTAATTGCCTTCACTATTTATTACCTGCACCAATCCCAAAGTCTGTAATTCCTTGCAATAGAAGCAGCACTATTGCTAAAGGTCAGAAAATTGAAACAGATACAGTATAACTATTGTACCTTTCCTGTCTTCCTGCGCTACCCTTCTATTCTTTTTGTCATTGCCTGTGTGTCCTTTTTATTGTATGGTAACTTCTCCCTGAAAGTGTGGGGTAAAACCTCTCCAAAATCCAAGTGCCAAATCCAGCATCTCTGCTAAAACTGACCTGTGCTCATTACTCAAGACCACCTCACTTTTCTCCATTTTATTGCACGGAGTTCCATAGGCTGTCTTTTTAAACAACTGGTCAGTCTGGTTTCGAATTACTGAGCCTATATGTCAGGGTGTTTCTGTCGAACTGTCAATCAAATTTGATTGATGACTTTAAGCCCCACCCATTTCTGATTGATGGCCAGAAGTCCCGTCCCTTTTTATCTGATTGGTGGATTTGAATGATGCGCCCCGTCCCTCCACCTGATTGGTTCCCCTTTCTGTCAAGAGCATTTTGATGGATGTCTGCCCCCTCCTTGAACCCACTCCTACCCCCACCCACCTGTTTGGTCCTCCTTTCTGTCAAGAGCCATTTGATGGATGTCCACCCACCCACCTGTTTACCCCAGGAAACTGTCAAGAGCCGTTTGATGGATGTCTGCCCCCTCCTTGAACCCACTCCCACCCCAAACCACCTGCTTGGCCGCCTGTCTGTCAACACCTGTTTGTGGGGTCGCCCCCCACTTCCTGGCCTCACCTCCCGAGGCCAAGCCCAGACACGACCAGGGTCTGCCTTGGCCCCCTACTTCCCAGCCCCCCTCTCCCGAGGACAAGCCCAGACACGCCCAGGTTCTGCCTTGGCCCCCCTCCTTGAACCCATCACCACCCCCAACCACTTCCCAGCCCCCCTCTCCCGAGCACAAGCCCAGACACGTTGAGGATCTGGCAGTTACATGTCCAGACATGCCTGCGCATGAAAGGCCTGCCCCGGCCCCCCCTCGGTCAGGCAGCACCTGTTGGTTGGCCCATCCACTTCCTGGCCTGCTTCTCCCAAAGACAAGTCCTGATATGCTCCGGCCGGACCGATTCACCTTATAGCCATTCCTGCCTATATTGCTTTGGGTAAGAACCCCTGTATCTATGTAACTATTAGTTTTAAAATATCTATCTAACCTTTGCTTTATCTAAGTCAAAACAGCCTTTTTTCCATCTCGCTGAAAATCCTTTCACAGAAAGGTCTAAACGTCCAGCTGCTGAGTCTTCCATTTCAGAGAAAGACACTTTTACAGCCACAGCTGCGATGAAAAAATCCTCCCAATCTTACAGAAATACCAAATGACAACCCCTGCAAGTATGCCTGTGTGCCGGCTCTGTCTCTCTCGCTGTTCACATTTGCTGCTGCAAGCTGAAAAGCTCTCAGAGAGCAAACACGGGCTGTGCACGAGCAAGTGAGCTGCATGCTCCAGTGCCTGGGTTCAGACAGCATGTGAATAGGATGGGGGTGTGAGAATACACACAATTGTTGACAAGCATGCGCAAGTCGGGATGGATGCTCGGAACCTTGCACACAGCTGTAATCTCCCTCCCCCACACTGTCTCAGGAATTCTTTGCAGTCCTTCTGGTGATAGAGAAAGGCACTTTAAAACACAAGGGGGTTGATTCACACTTCAGCCGTGGGAAATGATTCAAGAAAGGTTCTCACATCTCAAAGGTCACAGGTGGGACCCGGCTCAGGCCGGTTTATGACCTTTAGCCTCAGCGCAGAGAGCGTGCAGTGGCTGGTGATTTCTTTAAGCAGCTGCCTTTAAGACACAGGTCAAACTTAAAAAGAAATTCTGCATTTTTCAACGTAAGGATTTTTAGATGTCAGCCTTGGGCCAGACAACGGACATTACACGGGTGTCCAGTTAAAATGATGGGAAAGCACCTGTTATCACAGATCACCGTTCACATTTAAAAAAATACAGCTCTTTTGGGTATATAAATGTGGTGAGTCCAGGACCCAAGCCGTTGAGAACGACAAGATGAATTTCTCCCAATACAGTTTGTCATCACGAACTTATTTGAACAAAGTTTTGTAATTTTAATGACTAAGACTAAATGAAATAACTATTTTTCATACAGACTATTCTGCAGAGAGCATCGTCCCTGAAGGGCCCCTGGTAAGCCTATTCATGATTCTTATACGCATTAAACGAGCATGTTTTAAAAAACGGAGGTCTGAATCCTTATATTTTTACCTTAGATATGTACATCCGAGCCGACTCGGAACACGGTAAAATTCTTTTTTAAAAATGATATTTTGTTTTAAAACATGCATGGCTTGATTATCCGCATTTAGTCGTGTAGATGCATGAGCTCGGGAGCGTGTGCGCGTGGGCATGTGTAAGCGTGCATGTGTATGTAAGCGTGCACGTGTATGTTTATGATGTTGTAGCCTTTTATATTGACATGTTTCTATCGGTCTGATCCGTTCATGAAAGGGGATGATGAGGCTATAAATGTGTCTTAACTAAACGCATGACCGACATGCGTGAGTGAATATTCGCATATAATTACAGGTGTGTAATGGAAAATGTCCAGGAATACAATAAGAAAGTTTTTATTTAAAAACATATGGCTGAATCCTTTAATTTTCTCCGTAGAGATATATATACGAGTCTCCGATTCATTATGAGGAACCAGGTAAGAACCTTTTTAAAAAATGATAAAATGTTTACAACGTTCCTACGTGTGCTCTCGTGCATGTGTGTGTGTGCGCTCATGCATGTGAGCGCGCATGTGATTACGAGCGCTCTTGTGTGTATGCGCTTTCATTCATTTTGCTAAATGTAACTATTTTAATACGGAATAGTCGACCCAAAGTCCGGATGATTTTTAGACGTGTCGTGTATTGTTGAATCATGAGCTAAATGAATATTATAATGTTCCTGTTTTTATGAGATTATATTTTCATACCTTGAGACCCAGCTGTCTAATTTGAAAAAAGTTTGTGTCCATCTTAGTGTAGGGACTGCGCGTGCGCTTTGTTAAAGTGCTTCGGGTAGAGACAAATAGCCTATCATGTGCAAGAGTCTGTCTAGCTACCATAAAATAGAATTTTTTATATTGCCATGCTTCTATCGGTCTGAACTGGGGATGAAAAGGGGTGACGCGGATTAATACCTCTGGGGTTAATTAACCGGTTGAGCTGTGTGTGTGTGCGTGTAGACGAGCTTGTTTGTGTGTGTGTGTGTTTAGACGAGCTTGTGTGTGTATGCACGTGCGCGCGTGTGTGTGTGTGTGGCTTGCTTGTTTAAAGAGCGCTTGCATTTTGTTTCAGCAGCTGCAAGCACTGGAATGGGGAAATGTTATTTTAAAGAGCGTATGCATTTTGTTTTGTAGATGGAAATCATGTACAACATGAAACAGTTTCTGAAAGTGGTACCCCTGATTTGTACACTCGCAGTAAGTGTCATTTTCAGTTTATCGAAGAAACGTAGGGGAACATACGTATCTCCAGATTTTGTGAAAAGAGGCCTTAAACTGAGAAAGGCATACTTTTATTTTCAGGGTCCACTTCCCCAGGTGTTTTAACACAATTGCTGGATGGTTCAGAAAATCTAGCACTGTACCAAAACTGGAAGACCCCATAAACACCTTCGCCCTCTGAGAGCAGCATTCAGCATTCTCCTGCGCCCTCTTAGAGCAGCAGCCGACATTCTCCTGCACCCTCTGAGAGCCACGTTCAGCATTCTCCTGCGCCCTCTGAGAGCTGCGACCAGCATTCTCCTGCACCCTCTGAGAGCCGCGTTTAGCATTCTCCTGCACCCTCTGAGAGCAGTGTTCAACATTCTCCTTCGCAATCGGCAACGCCTTCTAATTCTAGCCAGCGTTGAGCCCCCGGGCGATCCCCTTTGCTGGCAACGCTTCACTCTGACCAAGGATCTCAGTGTAGAAATTGTTATTCACCTCAATATTCCCTTCAGCCTGACCATTAGCGGAGACATCGCGAAGCAGTTGGGTGACGTTCTTCGCTGGGTACTGGATCAATTTGTAGAATTAGAGTCTCCTGGGTACAATTCCGTACCCAAAATGAGTTTACATTTGATGCACCTGTATGCTTTTTCCAGGGTTCTACCCCGAAATTAAAGGATAGTTTTTTTTCCCATTAAGAATAACATTGAATACAAATTATCATTTTCTGTGCTCATAACTGTAACCTTTGCTTAAAACAGGTCTAGCAGCAGCGGTAACAACCGCGACAGCGGCAGTGATACAGACAGTGAACGTGAACATCCTGGAGGACGAAAAGGTAGGAAAAGACCATCCAGTGAAAACCTGAGACTATTAAAAGAGATGTCTGAGAGGCTCGAATATTTTATAAAACCCCCTAAAAAACCCCACCCCTCCACGAGCTCCTGAAATTGTTCAATCACCAACCCCAGTGACACATCCGATCGACAGTTTTGACCTCATTAATAATTCGCTTCAGGTTCTAAATTCTGATGAAATAGCCGTAGTTAACACTCTGCTGGAACTTTTGAAGAAAACCTCTTCTGAGGCCAGAACGTCTTCAGGCCCTTCACAACAACTAAATGCCCTAGACACGAATGTAAAATCCCCACAACCTTCTACCTCAGGGATATCAGGGGCCTCATGTACATCATGTACATCAGGTACCTCGGGGACAAGTAGATCCCCACTTCAGCACTTACCGGTCGACGACTCAACTATGTTGCCCTACCCTGTAAGACAACCTTCCACCTCAGGACCCAGTAAGGGCAGTCTTCAGCACTCACCTGTTGATGACTTAAAAGAGTCGTATAATTCCTCCCCACATCCTCAGACAGGATCAAGAGTGACTAATTCGTCCGGGGTAAACTTGAGTCTCGAAAACCAACTCTCCACAGCCATCTACCTCGCATACGGTGAATCCATTGTCTCCAGAGCCGTCAGTAAATTCTCCACACCCATCTACCTCACATACGGTGAATCCATCGTCTCCAGAGCCGTCAGTAAACTCCACAGCCATCTACCTCGCATACAGTGAATCCTTCGTCTCCAGAGCCATCAGTAAGCTCCCCGCAGCCCTCCACCTCTAGATTAAATAATTTGTCTATAATGGAGCGTCCCAAATTTAACAATATCGAGATTAGACACCGCTTCGATTTTTCTGAGGCCTACACACTTGATTCATTCGCCGAAGTTTTTAATCATATACACAAGACCCTTCAGCAAACATTAGACAGTTTTATGAGCACTTTGAATCCTAAGGATCTAGTTCAGTTAGAATTACATGCCGAATCTCTCAACCCCAGTGTTTTTTTCCCTAACCCCCGTGGGAATGCTTTCTGTTGAGGACTTTTTTAGCCAAATTGAATTACTTCTCCAGAGTCCTACTACTATTTTAGCCGATTCCAGTCTGACGCTAATTGTTCAGGTGGTGAGGGTTCCATCTGGTGGTGTAAAGCCTGTACTCTTTTCAATGATATAATCATGCAAAAGAAACGGAAGCACCTATGGATCTCCTTCAACCCGGATGATCAGTTCTGTTTTGCCAGGGGTTTGCTGGCTGTATTAAACGCTAGGTTCAGAAACAACCAGAAATTTTGTGAACAAGAGGCCCGTCAACTGCACGTCAGGGTCGGGTTATCAATGGATCAGAAAGTAACGTTTTCAGATGTAGAAAAATTTGAGAGGCTACTAGGAATTAAAATTATCATCCGGTACCAGGAACCGAAAACAAACGCTCTATTAAAATTTGAAGCGTCCTGTGCCAGAAAACCAAAGATGGCGTTCCTGTTTTTGCACCATGAGCATTGTTACGGTATTTTGAATCTAAAAAGCTTTCTGGGATTTGACTACATCTGTGATTTCTGTTACAGGGGATATTCTAGTCCGACACGACATCGTTGCAAACAGCACTGTGACGTCTGTTTATCTACAGACTGTCGATGGGTTGACGGGGAGGCTTTTTGATGTCCCGATTGCCGTCGTTTCTGTCGATCAAGGTTTTGCTTCGAAATCCACAAAACGCGTAAATTTAATGAAAAGACGCGTCGGTCTGAAAGCATCTGCGACGTCCATAAAGTCTGCGCCCTCTGCAACGAGAGATACGTTGTGAATGCTGTGTCAAAACCTCACAAGTGTCGACCCAAACATTGTCGCGTTTGTAGAGCGGTCGTGAAAGAATCGGTTCAAAATCATCTGTGTTTTATTCAAAGCTAACCACAAAGACTGATCCATGAAAAGTACGTGTTCTACGATTTTGAGTGCCGTCAAGATGACGGAACCCATATCCCCAATTACATCCACTGCATGCATTGGAATAGTCAATCGTGGCGTTGGGCCGGTGAGGACTGCGTAGCAAAGTTCTTCCACAGATATTGATGCCCGAAATACCAAGATTACACGTTCATAGCTCACAATTCTAAGGGATATGACGGATATTTCCTCATGAAATATCTCGTCGAGAGCAGGCAAACTCCGTTTGTTACATCTCAGGGTTGTAAGCAAATGTCTTTTATGGAAGAAGATTATAACTTGAGATTTATCAACTCGTTGAACTTCTTACCTATGAAATTGAGCAGTATGCTCAAAGCCCTGGGATTCCAGGCTCAAAAAGGTTACTTTCCCCAATTCTTTAATACCGTTGAAACTCAAAGTTACATCAGACCGTACCCCTATCCTAAATATTACGGTATTCAACACATGATGAGCCAGGAAAGAGAGGAGTTTTTATCTTGGTACAACTCGATTAAAAGCGGTACCTTCAACTTTAGACAAGAAATGGCATACTATTGTTGAAACGACGTGGTTATTTTGAGAGCAGCATGCATGAAATTTAGAGAGGAAGTGCTCAGGATTGGTAATATTGATCCTTTTCAGTGTATGACCCTAGCTTCTCTCTGTCTGTCCATGTACAGACAAAACTGCATGCCTGATAATGCAATTGAAATAATCCCAAGTGATCATTACAAAAGCACTCACAAAGCTTATTCTAATGCTTCCATGCAATGGCTAATGTTTCTTTACGAGATGGAAAAAATAAACATTTGACATGCCCTGAATCACGGTGAAGTAAAGATGGTATCATTTTATCTAGACAGTTATGCCGAAGTTCAGGGTGTCCCAACGGCTTTTGAGTTTGCTCGCTGCTTTTATCACGGTTGTCCAGAGTACTACGATGCACAAGCCAAACATCCTCTCACGGGTACGTCTTATGCCGAATTGTTTAAAATGAAAGAAATTGCATGAAAAATTTAATCTGACAGTTAGAGTGCTTTGGGAACATCAATGGGAACGCATGAAAGAAGAGGACACGGAGCTTAAGAATTTCTTAAGGCGCTTTGAGTTTCCTGAACCTATCAATCCCCGTGATGCCCTGTATGGAGGGCGCACCAACGCTATCAAATTATATCATAAGGTTCAAGGCGACGAGCAAATGCATTATTATGATTTTACAAGTCTGTACCCTTACATCAACGAAACAAAAACTACCCGATCGGCCATCCGACCTTTGTTTTTGAGGAGTTTGGCGATCTTAATAAATACTTCGGGCTCATTAAAATCACCATACTAGCCTCTCGCAATTTGTATTTTCCGGTCCTCCCTTTAAGAATTTGCAATAAATTGATGTTCGTTCTGTGCCGTACATGTGCAGAAACCCAGACATCCACCTACCTTTGCCGTCACAATGATCGGGAAATGTCTTTAACAGGAACCTGGTGCAGCGTTGAAATACTCAGGGCCTTAGATAAAGGGTACAGAGTTTTAAAAATTCATGAGATATGGCATTATGAACAGAGTACCGCAGATTTATTTTCCGATTACATCAAAATTCATCTGAAAGGCAAACAGGACGCCTCTGGCTGGATCATCGTGGGCCCGGGATGAGGCATCCCGCCAGTGTTATGTTGACGACTATTTCATAAAAGAAGGAGTATTATTGCAGAGTTAAAACATAGCCTCCAACCCCGCTAAGAGACACATTTCCAAGTTATTTCTGAATTCTCTTTGGGGAAAATTCGGTCAGAAGCCTAACCAGCTGACCACAATGTTCGTTAAACACATCCAAGAATTCTTCGATTACCTATTCTCGGACGTGTATTGGGTCTCCTATTTTGGCTTTGTCATCGACGAAATCGCTCAAGTGCAGTGGAGGTACGCGGATGACAGATACGTTTTACCTGGGCCCGTCAATGTGGTGATCGCCGCTTTTACAACAGCCTATGCCCGCCTAGAATTGTACGAATTGCTGGATCGTTTAGGGCCGAGGATTCTGTATCATGATACACATTCCGTTATCTTCACAGCCTCGCCCGGACAGTACATGCCGCCGCTCGGTGACTATTTAGGCAAACTCACCAGTGAACTAGATCCTGATGACTTCATAGAAGAATTTGTTTCTGGGGGTCCAAAAACATACGCGTATAAAACGTTCAAAGGCAAGGTCTGCATGAAGGTAAAGGGCATTACTCTCAATCACGAAACAGTTCAAGCGGTAAACCAATGCTCGTTAATGGATCTAGTGCATAGTTTTATAGAACATGATCTCACGAAAGAAATAACGGTTTATGGCACACAGATTCATATGAACAAAAATACCCTAATGTTGCAAAATCATCCACTCAGAAAAAAGATTCAGAGTGGTGTACAACAAAGGGTTCTATTGCCCGATTTCACATCTCTCCCCTATGGATACTAAAGAGGGCAAATCGCATTATGTGAAAAAACTTTTGGAGCACGCGGACCATGTGCTTTCTCTCTAGTCTGGTTTTATAGCTGCTGGCAGCCTCTGTACGATGAACTGTTAGCCCAATTTCCCAAAACCAAATTTTTTGAAGGGGTAACCTGCCTCCTTAAGCGACGATGAACTACTGCCGCCTGACCAAGTTAACTTGGTAATCGTCGACGATTTGATGGAACTGGCATGCCATAGCCAAGAGATAGAGAGGGCCTTCACAAAATATACTCATCACAGGAATTTGTCCATCATTTACTTGGTCCAAAATTTATTTTTTCAAGGCAAGAAAAGTAGAACGATAAATCTAAATGCCAATTACATCACCCTCTTTAAAAACCCAAGAGATAAGCTGCAAATCACCAATTTAGTGCATCAAATGTACCCTGGTAGGGTTCAATTTTTCTTGGAGGCCTTTGATGATGCTACGCGGACCCCTTACAATTATCTGTTGGTGGATCTGAAAGCCCAGACGCCTGACGAATTTTGTTTACGTACCGGATTGTTTCCTCCCGATTGGCCTGGGGCGTACGTCGTGAAAAGATAAACACGTGCGATTTTCCAAGTATCTGAGAAAGAGATGGTATGTCGTGCAGAATAAAAAGAAATCTCCTCCTGCTCAAGACCCTGCATAGGGTCTCCTGTCGCCGAAGAAAAGCTATGCTGAGCGAGGCACCGGATGACTTCATTTATGCTCTGGCCGAAATAGCTCTCAATACTTTAAAAGGCCATGTCCCTCTTACTTCCAGACAATTCAAGTTGCTGAAGAAGCATCGTTGCGCCATTAAAAAACACAGTGATAAAAAACTTACCGTTAAAAAGAAAAAAGCCCTTTTAAATCAGAAAGGAGGTTTTCTCAGAGCACTATTAAGCGCGGTCATTTCTTTCATTACTAGTTTAATAGGTTCGAGAGTATAAATATGGAACACACGTGCCAGATGTACCTGGTCCCTCAACAACAAATGGCTCAGTGGCAACAGAAACTCCCGGCTTCCAACGACCTTTTAAGCGCTATGGAAAGTGAACTGGATAAACAAATGAAACTCATACTTGAACGTGATGACTTGAGCGTCAATGCAAAAGTAAAACTTTATACGACCATCTTGCAAAGATACCTTACCTTTGTAAAAAAAGTGGATAAAGAAACCAGTTCTCTGACGTTATTGATGCCTGCCGAGAGCAAGGAGGAGCCGCAGGGGCCCTCAAAGAGGCTCCTAGTACCCCAGAAGAACGGGTGTATGACGAGATTTTGAAAAGTGCGCCAGATAAATCAAAGAAATATACCGAAATTATTTTACAGAAAATGTCGCATAACCCTAATACAACCTACTGGAATGGCTTGGGAGAGTTTGTGTTTCGTGGAGCACCGTTACCCAGTACGAATATGATCGATCTAATGCGGAACTTAACAGCCCATCACAACATACCGTCCTATCAGAGACCTAGGGGGTGGAAAGAATTTGTTAAGGCCCTGGCCAGTTTGAACATTCCGGCCTCGGGCCGTGCCAAACATCGACACGAGAGAACTTCTAGAGAGTTTCAAACCTTCTGCCCCAGATGGGGCCTCTGCCTCTGCTGCCGCTGCATCTGCTTCCAATACACCTGTTGGCAAGAAAACCAGATTTCGCAAAAAGAATGAATGGATTCTTTATTGAAATGTAATTATATTTTTGTTTAATAAAATATTATATTTGATTACACAGTTTGCCTATTCTTTATTAAGATAATTACAGGTCATAGATCTTTGCATACAGGGGTGATCCTGAAAACCTCTAGAAGTGTTCTTAGACAAGGTGTTGACAAAATTTGAACCATATCATCGTTCTTGGTGACTTCATTAAAATACAGGTTCATGACCTCTTTATAAGAGCGTCCTTTTCCTCTGTGATGCAGGAAAAAAATGCAGTGTTGTCCGCAGACGGTGGAAAAACAGCTTTGAAGCTGCCGGGTATGGTGAATAATTTCTTTACAGTTTCTGTTTAAAAAGCTGTATATTTCCTCAGGATAATAGATAAAGTCTGGTGGGGCGCCGTAGGTATCTAAAAATTCTCCAGTTTCGTCTATGTATCGCCAGCCAGTGTTCTCCGGGTTGATTTTGACGGTAAGTATTGACGATGATCATGGTCGGGAGATCCGTAAGTATCTTTTCAGGCAGTTTGTCGCACGCCAACACTCCGTAAAACAGATTTTCTGTGTACTCATGTTCTGTGGACATGAGTTCGTTGATCTGCAGGGTGTTCATGCTTTTTAGTAATCATAAAGTATATTTCTTCTCTGGTTTATTTCAATAATTTTGTCAAAGACCACATACATTGTTAGATTCACAGTATGTGGTAGGGGCTGCCGAAAGCGGATTTCAAATCTCATGTTCCTGGTTTTCATCAATGAGAAATGGTCTCCGCATTCTTGATCGGGCGTCAAATCAAAGGCAAACAGGGTGTAGCCTTGGGAGAATTCAGAACGGCTGATGGCTAGAGGCAGGTCTTTCAAATGCTTTCCGGAGGCCAACACGAGGTTGTAATATTCTCGAGCGGTGGTGTCATTAGCAAAATTGGGTTGAAATGGTTTGGCTGGAATTTGTTCTCCATCCAAATACAAGGCCAGGAACTCTACATTGTTATGCTTGAAATTGAAGGGGTTTCTGGCGTAATCCCCCTAAAAGGCATCATTATCCACCATGCCTAGGACCACGTACTTGGGTAATTGTCCCAAGAACAGGTTCTCCTGATTGCTCACCCGTATCCCAGCCGGCAAACTGAGCTTATATATTCATTCTTTCCACGGGGTACTTGGCATAGGCGTTTGTGAGAGCGTGGGCGTGCCCCAATTTCTCCACCGCTGAAACTTTAACTTTCTTGACAAAAAGAACGGCAGATAAAATGTTTACTTTGTAACACTCTGCATCTCCGGACATCAGACAGAATTCATTTTTGCTCCACACCATTTTTATTCTGACATCCACCCCATTTAGAATTAATTTTTCTTGAAAAAATAGGTCAGAATGAATAGATCCGAGGAGTTCTACTGTCTTACCCTGGGCTGTATAACCGTTTCTTTTTTTGAATGCCTCATTCGGTCCGTCCAAGGCTGTGTTTTCATGTTCGTTGGCGGAGTCTTTGTAAAAAAGACCCAACTTAAATTGATACTTGAGAGTTTCATTGCTGTAATTTAACAATCCCTCGAAAAAGGCTCTGTATGAGTAAAGGCCAGAACTCTGTGATATTAAGCAATCTCCCTGGGTTACATCCACTTGTGAAAATAAAGCGGCTATCAGATAATTAACAAAGGCTACCTTTGCCACGGGGGGTGGATTAGTTCCATCGGCATTGAAGATTTTGTATTGGACGTGTAGAAGCGTGTCTTCCCTGTTCCCGGTAATCAGAAACTCCAGTGTGGTGACTTCAGATAGAGCTGAGAGAGGACGTACCTCGACGTAGATGCTTTTTTCTACACTAGTCTGAGTATAGGGTACCGTAAACAAGTCCAGTTCGGATTTCACACACTCTTGAGACATTGAACGAAAGACATCTTGAGTTAAAAAATGTTTTTCGATTTCTTTTTTCTGCGGGCGTGGGATTTATCCTTGTGGCAGAGAGAGGAAAATGATGTAAAAGCGGAACGGCGCGTCTTTTTGATGATCGGGGCTGCATGTGATCCGGGAGGTCTCTTACGTTTAGTTTTCCTCATCACCATCAGACCCGCCCCCGCTTTTTTTCGGTTCCTCGAGTCATCGCTCCTGACATGACCCCTGTCACCACATCTTTGACAATATTCTTAGCGGCTGATTTAATGTGTGGTTTGGCAATTTCGAACCCTCTTTTCAAGCGAGGCAAAGCTCTTCTAAATAGACCTCGAAATATTCCCAGAACCGTACATCACGGGGGCCCCAGAGAACCCGGGGAGTCCGCTACTGGCTTGGGCTTCATAATAATGCATGTAAGGGTTAGGGTCCAGGTAAGATTTTATCTCTGTATTAGTCGTGTATACACCTGAAATGTAACTTGACTATGACCTTGCCAAACTGATATGGAACCGCTTTGTTCTGATCTGTCTTTATTTCAATGGTCAAAGTATCAAACTGAGTCCTGCTGACGGGAGCGTAGTGCAGCTTGTCGTAGGTAATTGTGGTAATCTTATTCATCTCATCCTCAATATGTACGCATCTCAAGAGAGGGACGTAGCTGTCTCCGACTCTTTGGTGAGACACAATGTCGCTGTATGCGTACAAGGAATAAAACCCCGCTCTGATATCCGCGGGGTAAGGAGCTTCATTCACCAGGCCAATAGTTATGTCCAAATGAGCTCCTAGAATCATTCTCAACTGTCCCTTGACATGCAGAGTTTCATCCTTCACAGTGTTTACGACATAGAATCTTCGCTCCAGAGCGCTGTAGCGGAATCTCATGGTGTTTTCCGGTATCGTAGTGACTGCTGAACTGGCCTCGATTGATTTTGGTTCTTTCGCCATCACTTCATTCATCTTGGCTGTCACTTTCTCGACGCTAGAGTAATACCCCACCGGAATAGTATAAAATTTAGCTATTCGCGGGGACACCATGATAAATTCATTATCCGGTTTGTCTAGGGTATTCCAGGTGTGCAGATACTGAATTTCGGCCAATCCAACTTCCCAGGGGCCCTGTAGTTCGATTGGGGCGGCTAATTTGACGGTAAATTGGGCGATGGTATTAGTAGTGGAAACATCCTGGTAAGAATTGCTGGGTGGTACAACATAAAAGGTTTTTCTCTCCGTTGTGAACACACCGTGAATGAAATACTATTTTTTTGATTTGCAGTATTTAACGTCTTGCGCGTAGCTTTCAGGGATCCAACTGTTAAACTTTTCGGGCCATCCGAGCCATTTCACCAAAATATGCTTTTTCCATGGATATTTTTTTCGCCAAAACCTTTTCAATCCTAAAGACGTCCGTGTCTCAAATCTTTTGTAACTCCGCGTTGTAAAAGGAACCTATAATGTCTTCGCCGTCATAATCTTTAAGCTTGTAGACAGGCGGATCCCTGGGGACTAGTTCAGAAACAGTAAATACCTCGTCTGAAAATGTTTGTTCATAGCCCTTGGTAAAAGGATTCCGGGATTTTGACAATCTCACCGTATCGCCGACTTTGAATTTATATTTTAGACTTCTTTTGGGTTTAGTTAGGTCATATAAGTTTTTAAAGACTTTCCAAGAATTGGAACTATTCACCTCGACAGGGGCCATTTTTATACCTCGGTGATTATAAGATTTCACCAAGTTCCGTAATACCTGCAGATAGGACCGGGTATTCTGGGAATTGAAATAACGCCACATTTTGGTCTTCAGAGTTTGGTTGAATCTCTCCACCACTGAAGCCTTTAATTCACTAGCGGTGGTAAAATGTTTTATTCCGTGTTTGTTCAGCAGGCTTTGAAATTCCCGATTGAGAAACTCTTTACCGCTATCCGTCTGAAGTTTCAACCACTACGTATATTTTGGGAATCAGCAGTAGAATATTATAATACCCTAGAACTTTCACTGCCAGTCGTTTCAGCCAATATTTATGGAAAATCTTCAGAATCTTCAGAAGGCGACCTTGACGGAGGTGATTTCAGGTTCAAAGAGGCAGGTATGCCTTGTCTGGGAGGGGTGATTTATATCGCAGCCTTGACATGCTTTTTTCTGGTCGTAGTAGACAATAATGTCCAGCAGAGACGTCATCAGTCCTTTAACAAGCTGCAGGGCTTTTTTCCAGGTTTCAGGCAGTACACCATCAGGGCAATCCATATCTGTCTCAGAACGTCCGATCGACATTGGTTCCTGCGGAACTTGTTTGTGCACCCATGGCTGCCCTGGAGCTAGGTGAGAGGTTTCCATCTGATCACCATTAGCGGAGACTGCCATATTCGGCTGATCACCATTAGTGGAGATGGGTGAGGACCTCGTCGACCAAGGAGACTGGAATCCACTGCCTGTCTCAAGGTCTCTTGACTAGAGAGTGTAATCAAGTCGTATAGTAAAATACTGCGGGTCAGATTCTTGGTGGTCCTGAATGCAATCCATCAGGACCAAGTTATAGAATTGGTAAGATTCAGGCCTTGAAGCCACAGTCTTTGGAGCCTCAGGAAGGAACCCTGAGGATGTTACGCCAGCCTCCATCATTTCAGAGTCTGTAGCTGCCGATATGCGGGGAGCTTTAAAAGCTTCAACGAATTCTGAAATGGTCTGATCCTCCATTTGGCTCCGGTGAATAACAGGCTGAGTATTTATGGTAAAAGGGATGGGGTGTGGCATAAAATAAAGGTGGGTTTTCCATTTCGTCATCGCTCGATTCCAGCTATGTTTCAGACCACATAGTCCGTTACTCGGCCGTCGCTTCAGCTTGCAGAATTCAGGCCTTGAATACTAAAGGCGGAGGAGAGTTTTCCTTATCGTCATCGCCTGATTCTACCCTTGTTTCGCACAACTTAGTCCGATCCTCCTCCGCCACTTCAGCTTCAAGAAACTCGGGCACCAAACATCTTTTAACCCTTTTCAAACGATCTTTCAAATAGACCTTACGGAACCAATGCTTCACTGGGGCATTGGTCATAGATTCCATTTTTTCTTCACAGAGTTTTTAGAACCAAAGATGAACTGTTTTTTATACACCACTTTCAGAAGTGTGCCAGGAATTGGAGGGGCCAACCAACAGGTGCTGCCTGACCGGGGGGCTGAGGCAGGCCCTTTGCGCACAGGTATGTCTGGACATGTAGCTGCCAGATCCTCAACGTGTCTGGGCTTGTGCTCGAGAGAGGTGGACTGGGAAGTGGTTGGGGGTAGTGATGGGTTCAGGGGGGTCAAGGTAGACCCAGGGCATGTCTGGGCTTGTCCTCGGGAGAGGGGGGCTGGGAAGCAGGGGGCCAAGGCAGACCCTGGACGTGTCTGGGCTTGCCCTCGGGAGATGGGGCCAGGAAGTGGGGGGCCACCACACAAACAGGTGTTGACAGACAGGCGGCCAAGCAGGTGGTTGGGGGTGGGAGTGGGTTTAAGGAGGGGGCAGACATCCATCAAATGGCTCATGGCAGAAAAGA
Source organism: Polypterus bichir lapradei (assembly GCA_026402145.1). NCBI lineage: Eukaryota > Metazoa > Chordata > Cladistia > Polypteriformes > Polypteridae > Polypterus > Polypterus bichir. Next base: position 8,265,545 of record JANRMT010062854.1, read on the forward strand.
GGACCAAACAGGTGGGTGGGAGTAGGAGTGGGTTCAAGGAGGGGGCAGACATCCATCAAAATGGTCTTGACAGAAAGGAGAACCAATCAGTTGTAGGCGCAGGGCGCATCATTCAAATCCCCCAATCAGAGAAAAGGGGGTGGGGCTTTCAGTCATCAATGAAATTGACAGTTTAACAAATACAGTGACATATACTACTCCCATCCTTTGTTCTTAGGCTTGTCCTGTTTCATTCAAACCAACTCCTAAACTGGTTCACTTTCTTTCCAACTCAGTCATTTCTTGCACTAGCACTTCTAGACCTTTCACGCACAAGCAATCAAATGTCTTTCATTTCCACTGTTCCTTGTTTTATTTCCACACTTTCTTCATTTAGTACCCATATTCTATTATCCAGTTCACGCCCACTAGTCAACAATTGCCATTCAAACTCACCAGCTCCTCTGCCTTCTATCTGAGTTCTTTTTCCTAAATCATATTTCAGTGCAACACTGGTTACCTTTTCTAACAGTGGCAAAATATCTATTGGTGTAACATGCTTTTTAAATACTGGACAGACCTCAATATTGTCTGGAGACTGTGGTGCAGTGGAGAATAATTGGAGGTAACACCCTTTCTTTTTTCCCTTCCTTTCTTGCCTCTCCTTTTCCTCCCACTCTTTATCTGAGCACTCATCTGTCTCCGGTAAGTCACCCACCCATGTTTTAGGGTTCCAGTCAATTCCCGTTACTACTGCCCTAACTTTCACCATGGGCGGTTTACACTCTCTTCCCCTGCTTTCACTGCTTTCCATTTTACCAGTGGGTGTTCTTCATGCCAGCATTTCACAGTTTTCACACCAACTGTTACATCTTTCAAAACTTTCACACAACGTTCCACAATTTTCACTTTCATCTATTTTGCTATTTTCTTTCTCATACTGATCTTCCTTATTACCAATAACACAAGATAGTAAACCTCTTATTACAGCAGCTGTCTTCTTTATACCAGATTTCTGCTTTCCTGATTTTAATCCTTCCAGCTCCCTTCCATTTTGTGGCATGCTCAGCTCAGCTTCTGCTTTCTCTACCTGAACTACAGGTTTCCATTTCCTAGCTTTAACCTGCTGCCTCTGCCACTCCACTGGAAGATGGTTGGCTTTAATATGATTTTAGGCATTTCTGAGTCCACAATGCTACTCTAATGCAATTTGCCAACTTCGCTACGGGTTGGCCTACTTTTGCCCTGTAAGCAAACATCCACATACATACACAAAGATCCTAAACGAATAAGTGCTGTATGAATGATGCATGTATATCCCAGCACTCCATAGCACTTTAACCATTTAAGTGCAGTATGAATGACGCATGCATGTCTCACCACTCTCTAGCAGTTTAACCACTTAAGTGCCGTATGAATGACGCATGTATGTCCCACCACTCCTTAGCACTTTAATTAGGGAGTACCACCAGCTCTAAAAAACATACGGGTGTCCTCGTGACACACATGAAGTCTCTACACTTTGTTGGTTATATTCCATTCAGCAACCAAACAATGTTTTACTTCCACCGCATTTGTACAGTGGGTGCCCTAAAATTCACATACTGTACAGGCACACAAATATACATCAACAGTATTTGCAAACAGGGTGCAAAACATGGTTACCCAAAAATCCTGCTGACTACGCCAATTGTTTTTTCTTCATAGAGTATTATATTGCTCTACTGTCCCCTATTGTATTATTAATATGTAGCCTTTGTTATAAGGTATTGTACTATGCTCCTCATTGTGTTTTCCTTTTCAGTTTGTGGTGTGTGATGGTCTTTCATCAGTGGTTAGAGAGAGAGGGTGAGGTAAAGCAAGCGAATTTATAGGTTTTCTATCCAACCCCTAGAGCCAATAGGGCGTTGTGGTACTTAAAGGGTTTTGATACAAGCCAGTTCCAAACAACTATACTTCACACAAATGGGGGGATAAAACGCCTTCACACCCGCCCTCCAAACCATGTGTTAAGGTAAAGCTTGGCTTTTAGGCAGCCTGGCTTTCCTATGGGGGTTGAGAGACTTCAGAGAAACATTTACCAAACTTGTTTGAGGCACTTCCCCCAACTCTGTTGTAAAATTCACTTTCCTGACTTAGTCCGGGAGATGGGGGGGTTGGAAATGAATGCTTCTCATTAATGTAACACTAATATTACATTGCTTTGCCTAAGTTACAAATAAAGAAATACAAAATATTTATCAACATGCATGCAAAATTTCACATCACAACAACGACTTTCACACATCCTATGAATTGAATCCCAAAAAAAAGTGGGACAGCATGGATCTACCCTTCAGACCCCAAAGCAGAACTAAAAAGAAACAAGTGAAACCCCATTAAGCATGTGATGGAAAACTGGCAAAATGTGGTGGTTATAAACATTTTAATATTTACTTATTTCACTTTTGCACAACACCTGTACCTTATCTGCATTTAATGCAGAGATGCCACTGCTGAACACTAACATTACTATAAAAGATTTAGAAATAAATACTGAATCAATCATCTGAAACCTAATGATTTGCATAAAAACAACTTATTGGATGCAGCAATGTGCAAACCTTTTATGTCACATTACTAAAAACCTTTAGAAGTGCCTATTTTTCTAATTTAAGGAGGCTTTGCAGGACTGGGGTCCATCTGTTTTTCAGATCCTCACTGAGGGTGGGCAGGCTATCCCTGATTTTCCAAGATTTTTTTTTAACGTTTTCAAGTGGAAACAAGACAATTCTATTTATGAGTCTGAAATAAAGTTGTTTTTTTAAAAAAAACAAAGTCTTCACATTATTTGTGAGAGGTGAAGCCCAGAATATGACAAATGAAAACTGAATTTATTTGAATATGCTATTGCCTAATAACTCTGATGGCATGGGTTTGATTTTCTCCTAATTATCTATTGCATGACTTTGGTGGGTTCTCTGTGTGTCTGCAAGAGGTTTCTATGGATTATATATACAGCTGGATTCTACATTGAGCCATTTTGTGTCAATCTCAATTTATAAGATATAAAATAGGTTTTTACTTTAATGAGTAATTATATATTAATAATAGGGTGTTTGTGACTAGTACCCTTTTGAAGTCCAACTGACATTTTACAACAGAAAGTTAAAGCACAATTGTAATCATCTATACATACAGTACTGTACACTCATTCTCAAACCATGCCAGCAAGTCGCGGAAAATGCTAAACATTAAAGATATGTGAATGTTACAGAATATTCATATTGAAACTTTATGCACTGGAACCTCCCAAGACTGAACTAATAATTCAGCAACTGTAAAACAAAAATTACAAATATTATAATTTTTACTTCAATGGCTTACATTAGGCAGAATTCATTATGGGATGCATTCAGGTAATATAATATTTATATTTGCATTTACTCTTACAATATTATTGCTCCACAGAAACAAACATAAAGTCTTCATTGTAACAAATGCACATAATCTGTCAAGGTTTTTATTGTAGCATAACAACAGCAGTACTGCATAGTAATTCACAGTTGTTATTTTCAAGTATAAGATTAAAAATCATTGTTACCACAAATTTGTTAGCACAAATATGAATAACAAACCTGTTTAAACTGAAGATTCCTGCTAATAAATTAATATTTAATATGTATATTGTAATATTTATTTCATAAAAGCAATACTAATTAGAGTGACAGAAGAGTTTTAATTATAATACACCAGCATAAACAAAAATCATTATTCAGGGAATCATTCACTTTAAATTGACAATTGTTGACCTCTGCTGAATGAGCCTCAGTTTTATAGTTTTGTGCAATTTTGGAAACAATAAATCAAGATTACATATTAATATCTTTTTGACATGGCCGTTTTATTGCATAATTAAAAGCAAACAGCACATGACATAAATATCTAATTGTTTTACACCCTGTCTGGTTTTAGTGTGCTCTTTATTGTGAATATAGTGAATGGAACAGATATTGTAATGTCAGATAAAATCTCACAATGATTCCAATCGAGTAACAGGAACCTTCCTGAATTTTGCATATTTTTGCTAACACAGACATAAGTAAAACTATTGGTTTCACAAGCAAATATTTCGTACAGACAGGCAGTGTGGCATAATGGTTATGGATTTAGACTTTAAACCCTGAGGTTCTGGGTTCAAATCCTGCTACTTACACTATGTGACCATGAGCAAGTCACTTTGCCTGTGTTTGAATTGGAAAAAAATCAAAAGAAATATAACCAGTTGTGTATCACATGTTGTAAGTCATGGCATTAGCTATTTGGACAATGTTTTGAAAATTAAAACTTACTGAGCTTCCCTGGTCGCACATTTGCTGTTTTCTACTAGTGAGGACTAGGAACTGAGTTCTTGTCTCAGGTAGGTCAATCAAGGGAGAGGGGAGAAGTCACCAACAGACAGTTGACAGTCTTGACAAGACTGAAGTCTGATAGAACTACTAATGAAGGTCCTGAGCCATAGTTCCTGGTGCAAGTACATTGCAAATGTGAATTGTATATCCTCAAATGTTGGTAAATATAAGAATAGGCAAGCAAACATAGAGACATGTGTGACATACAATTACATTTAATTTAAATATAATTACATATAACACATTAGTCAGAGCTTAAAAGATAAATGTTTATCACTTTACCTTCAAGAATGTCCTTTCATCCTTACAACAAAAATGTGATAATTATATGTAAATAGAAGATAATTAACTTGATAATTTTGTTAAATTAATAATGTAGAGTTTAGCATTGCTGCCTCAGATTTCTGTCACACTAATGTTTGAAACACATTTGCCCTCTAAATATTCATACTTTGAGTCTATAGAAGGAGTCAGGATGTAATGGAACTGCATCCACCTGATAAGCCTTAAAGAGAAGATCAGTTCAGGCTCCTCTCTATAAGTTTTGCTTTTCAATGTAGTCATCAACCAACTATCAGTTTCGTCACCAATTTACTAGCAAGCCCATTTTGCATCCCTTGGTTAAAGTTCAGAACCAATGTAGGAGTTACTTTAAGGCAAATAACTAATTCCAGAGCATTATAAACACATATCCCAGCCTTCTTTAAACTACACATTAAAGGTCTGTGTTACCACTGAAATTTAGCAAGACCTGACTCAAGATTTTGCAGTGCAGGATTAAATTTAAGAGTTGTGAGCAGATGCCAGCGGTTAGACTTTATTTTTGCGGGTTGGAGTGAGTGGTTAGAGCATAGATAAGCTACAGGGAAAATTATTGAAAAATAAATAAACTATGTAACTGAAATGTTATATTTTGTAGAGTGAACATGAGCTTTAAGTCACTAGAGCCTTTATTTACCATTGCCATGCACGTGCCAGCTCTACAGATCATAGGAAGCTGCAAAGGAAAAAACAGCTTTTTAAGGCATATATGACTAACAACTCCAAAGTGAATCATAGTGAGTATGAGAACATGAGGGCAACCATTAAGAAGGATATCAGAGTGGCTAAAAGGCAGTTGGAGAGGAATATAGCAGGCGAAAGATGACCCTAAGAGATTCTATCAGTATTTTAGTAGTAAAAGAACAGTCAAGAAGGAGCTCAAGTACATCAGAAATAGTAAAGGGGAATCAAAAGCTACAGACAGTGAAATAGCTGATGCTCTAAACTTGTATATTTTTGAGGTCTTCACAAGTATGGAAGTGGATAACCTCCCAGTGGTAAATGGGACTACTAAGGAGGTACTGAGAGATTTGGAAATTGTAGAGTGAGAAGTACTGCTTAGATTAAATAGGCTGAAATCAAACAAATCACCAGGACCAGATAATATTTACCCTTGAGTTCTTAAGGAGGCTAGCAAGTACATATATAAACCCTTGACATATGTTTTTAGGAAGTCACTGTGCACTTGGGAGATTCCAAAGGACTGGAAAATAGCAAATATTATCCTGTTATATAAAAAGGGTGACTGAGCAGATCCAAGCAACTATAGGCCAATAAGCTTAACAGGCATCACAGGAAAAATAATGGAAGGAATTATTAAAGGTAATATTCAGCAACACATGGTAAGTACAGGAGTTTTTATAAACAGTCAGCATGGGTTCAGAAGAGGGAGGTCATGTTTTATTAACATGCTGGAATTCTAATTCTAAACACCTAAATTGACAATATTAACCAAGTGTGAACAGCACACTTTACATTACACATCCTACACACATGGTGGATAAACTAACTGATAATTCTAATTTTGTACATTGTGTGTAAGCAAGTATTATGATGGTATGGCATCGGGCCCAGAGTTTGCTCTTCCCTGTTCTTGTTGCTGCCATGATAAACTTTGGCATGTGATGAACTTGAAAGTGGCGAGAGTGAACATTACTAGTTATTTTTTGTTCATTTTTATTTATGTACAATTCTTGTCATTTAAAAGCATGTTGCAAATAATGCTGGGAAAGTGTACCAGATTTCCCAAATAAGTGATAAGGAACATGATCATCTTGGGGCAATGAATAGGCTTATTGACCCTTAGCTAAAGTGTCTGATGGGCAATTAGAAATGATCGTGTAAATTTTGCCACTTACTGTGATACCCTTTACCTCTACAGATTATATGATGCCTGCTGACCCATGGAGTCACTTGATAATGGCATGACTCTTTTGTTCTTCTAATGATAATCCTAAGGTTCCTCATGAATCTGACAAGTGCAATGAGCAGGGTCATTTATACTTGCAATTTGCTGTTTCTGTTAATTTTTATCTTATTTTTTTGTTTTGCAATGTGAAAAGCAATGTAGTGATTAAGCCAGTCTGTTGTGCCAGACCGGTGCTTTGAAATAAATTGGACAGAATTGCAACATCTATTGATTTTTGCTGTAAACCGCTTCAGTTCCTGAAGTAGCCTGTTTATATGAAAATTGGTATGGCGGACGGCCAGGACCCATGCCCTGCTGGGGCACCTGGAAGGACCAGGAGAGGGACAATACCTCCCCTGGACCACACGAGGACCACCACCAGGGGGGCCCAAACAGTTGTGGAGCCCTAGAAGCCAGCACTTCCACCACACCCGGAGGTGCTGCCGGAAGTTCATCGGAGAGCACCTGGAGCACGTCTGGGTGATTATAAAAGAGGCCACCTCCCTCGAGTGGGATAGCCCGAGTCGGGAGGAAGAAGGCAACGCTCAGGAAGAGAGGCGGAAAGGCGGCAGAAGCAGTACAGAGAGTAGAAGAGAAAGGGACTGACACAAGGGTGTTTGGTGCAAGGCATTGTGTTGTGTGCAGACTTTATTGTAAATAAACGTGTGTGTTCCGGGACTTCCTGTGTCTGCCTGTTTGTGCCCGAGGCTACCTTCCACATTGGATTATATAGACTACCCAATTATGACAGAAGAATTTGAATGTCGTAAACATTTAGAAGAGAAGCTTGGCACAAATAAACCCAAAATTACACTGTTCTAAAACTAACATCTCCTGTTAGTTGTATTTATATGAATACCCGAAAGACCACTGTGATTCAACTGTTTTTTTCTAATAAACTTTGCAATTTCAGTCTTCTTATTTCTTAATTCATCTTATTTCATAATTTAAAACTTTTAATCAGGCCTGGCACCTTTTTCTTTGTTATTATGTTATTGTCTAACAAAGCACATTCCCTTAATTCCAAACTAAGCAGCACCAAAGAGTCATACAAGTTCATTGCAGAACAATACACGGCTGCATTAGCAGGTTAAGCATCTGGCTTGCTGCTTTTATTTTCTAAATCAGTCAGAGTAGCTGTTTACCATGGACTGCTTTAAATACATAAACTGCCACACTTCCTAGACACTGCATGAATGGCTGTTGGCAGACTAGCTGAATGACATAGTTGCTGTGTACTTCATGTATTATGGTGGCTGAATTGTGTTACTTAGTTAATAGTTAATGGTGCTATGTTCTCTCATACATTTTAGCGTTATATTACAGTTGAACCCACTGTGGTATAGCGGGTCCACAACTCATGTCAAAGGGCCATTTTTAAAATAAACAATCACCGCACTCACGGCTTAGCGAGGGGGCGGGGTGATGTGTGGCAGAAGTGGTTCCTGGGGTGATTTGCGGTGCAGGTGAGTCTCACTTAAGTGCACAGGTGAGGAATCGTCTGCATCCGTAATTGTTCCCGGGAGCCGCTGATTGCCACAGGTGAATCACGTCCCCATCGTAAATAGAAGCACGAGGCAGCTAGGAAGAAGAAGAAAAAGGTAGGGAAAAGAAAGACGGAGGTTGCAGGAAGCAACGTGGAGAGAGAGCTGGTGTGAATGAGCGAGCGAGTGAAGGCTCGCAGGCAAGCAGATGGACAGTTAAGGCCTAGCAGGGGTGTTTGGTCAACACCTAGGGTTGCTGGAAGTGGTCGCTTCCGCTGAGCCTTTTATGAAGGAACGGGAGTGACCGGCAGAAGAACAGCTGGCCGCGTAAGGCCGAGAAGGCAGCGGCAGTCGGGAGGCTTGGAAGTAGAAGCCCCCACGTTAGCATCCTGGACGCTGGGTGAAAAGCCAAGTCTCGGTCTGGGGATCGCAACCGAAGCCAGGGATTGGGAAGCCTCCAGACCAGTTGAGTAGTGAGAAGGCCAGCTGCAGGAAGGGCGACTCCCCTGTTGAGAAGCCTGATGGGAGAAGCAGGGGAGCTGCCAGGTAAAAGACACCGGGCTTTGGATTTTTAAAGGGACTGCTTCCAGCGTTACTTTAACCTCTTTGTTTTAAAGGATTTTATTTTTCTATTTATTGACTTTTTAACCTCCACGTCACAACTGTTTTGATGGATTATTTATTTATCGAAGATTTTTGAAAAGCACTGCACTTTATTTAATTTGGACACTGTTTTGTTGTTGTTTTTTTTAAATAAAAGCACTTTGCACTTTTGTACCATCCCCTTGCTTCATTGTTGTGCCTCACTACTGAGCTCATCGGTAACATTACCAACAGTGACGGGTTCAAGGGCTCCCAGAAGCCAAACGGGAGTGTGAAGCGAACCCACATCGTCACACCTACACGCACCCACAGATCTTTGTTGCATTATGCTATTACCATCAAACCAATTCTAGTAATAAGGGAAAACATATAATCTTTATAAAATAAAATGATTTATTTCTACTATTACTATATCACACAATAAAGGCAATCAAAGCAAGCCAAGTCCCACAATGAAATACAAGGCAAAGTAAAAAAACAGAGCACAAAGTCAAAAATCCAATAATCACAAAGCAGTTGAATTCACCACTACCAAGTGCATTCAGCTGAAATGCAAGGAATGGTAGGTTGCCCCCGCCCTTTCAGGGCTCAGGGTAGCGCCTTGAGGTAATGGGCAGGTGGTTGCACCTCTTCTGGGACCACCTACAAAACACAAGGTACATAATGAAGACATGAATGTGGATATATAAAAAGCAAATAATAATGCAAAACATAAACAAGTAATATTAGCATTGTGCCAACTAGTGGGAGCCCAGAGCCCAAACAATGGGCACAACTCAGTCGCACACCACTGCAAAATAAAATAAAAGTGTTATTTATTGGGTAACTGTACCTTATCACAATAACAAATCAGTCCAGCACTGTACTGATAGCCAATAAAGCATCTCCTTCTCCTTTTGTGTCTTCAGTATCATGGCATTGCGTGCCAGAAGCATTTAAGGGTCATACGGAAGCTCCTCAAAATAGAGGGGCCCGTTCTTCAGATCACCCTCCCTTCTGCTCCCAAGGACACTGACAGGGTCACCCTTCCGTACTACAATTCCCATTCAGCCCTGTGGGTATCTAGACTGGATTCCAGCTGGGGGAGCACTGCTACCTCTTGTACTGGTGGGCACACTGTTCAAAATATCCATTTATCCCTCATCTTCTATTATCTAGGCATCCTGACTGGTGCAGAAACTGAGGACTATGCAAGCCAGGCTATGCTTCCATTCTTGTAGTCCATCCATTATGGCTTCCTGGCCAGGTAGGAAATCATCCTCGACCCCAGTTAGAATGCCCATCCATCCAATCCGCTACTTACAACATAGACAGAAGAATCACAATTAAACAAGAAGGACTTAAAAATAGCATTTGAACCTCAGGCGGGAGGTAACCCTTGCTTAAATGCAGCAGTAAGATTCCAGGGATTTAACAAAGATGTTGGGGTCAATGCTGAAAAAGAAATCTGTTCTATATAAATTTGAGTTTGTGTAGGCATGAGACAAAATTTAGTATTATGGAATTTTGTCATGGGGCGGCACGGTGGTGCAGTGGTAGCGCTGCTGCCTCGCAGTAAGGAGACCCAGGTTCGCTTCCCGGGCCCTCCCTGCGTGGAGTTTGCATGTTCTCCCCGTGTCTGTGTGGGTTTCCTCCGGGCACTCCGGTTTCCTCCCACAGTCCAAAGACTTGCAGGTTAGGTGGATTGGCGATTCTAAATTGGCCCTAGTGTGTGTTTGTGTATGTCCTGTGGTGGGTTGGCACCCTGCCCAGGATTGGTTCCTGCCTGGTGCCCTGTGTTGGCTGGGATTGGCTCCAGCAGACCCCCGTGACCCTGTGTTCGGATTCAGCGGGTTGGAAAATGGATGGATGGATGGATTAAATTTTGTCATACAAAATACCGTCAATACAAAATATGGCGTTTTATTGTGTATTGTATGACATTACCAGATGAATGAAATGAAATTTCAAAGGTGAATGAAACATCTTTTGTCAAAAGCTGGGAATTTTAAAATCTGATTTAAAACTAGAACTAAGATATAACATGCTAAACTGAGTGCACTTTGGCAGAACTGCGTATACAAAGATGTGAAGGTGAAACTTGTCGGCACATGACATAGACAATGCTGTAAATGAATTTGGGATGGACTGCAGGTTAAGTGTTTCGCATACACACTTAATGTAGTCAGTCTCATACTTGAACAAGTACGCCAAATCATAACCTTGTTTCATGAACATACTGCAAACATTCTCAAGCTTGTTTTCAAATTGAATTCTCTTGGAACCGTCAAAGCACAAACTTACCATTGTATTGGAACATTTCTCATAATATACTGAAACACTTTTAGGAGCAACAGGTTGTAGTTGCTGCAGCTCTCACAATCTGCAGATGTGAAAATGATTGTTCACTGATACTGAGTTAGAAATAGGGGTAGGTTACAATCAGGAGGAAATTTACAGCAGTGGATCGTGTATTGCTCTCAAAAGCAGTCTTCTAGCATGGTGGAGAAAGAAAGCAGACAAATTCCTAATACTCGCTTTTCTGGTCAAATCAGGTGTCTGCTCCTAGTCAGAAATTGCAGGTCACAGTAGAGAGGACTCAGCTTCATGCTGAGACTTGACATCCTGATTTTCCTTAAAAAAATGAAATATAATACAAGTTCTTCATAGATCCTGTCAGGACCTTCAGCAACATGTCAGCAAGGCACTGATGACTGAAATAAAAGGACAGCCACCGTTAGAGCAATGTTTGATGTTAACTCAGAAAGCATAAAGATAAACTTAAATGTGGTGGGTTTGCACAAAAGAACGTTTACATTATAGGTTTGTACTTGTAGGATCATTATTGTCACATTTACAGAGATCAGTGAAATTCTTACATTCTATTACATGCTAATCATTTGGACAACCTTTTATTACTGCAGTGCACACATTTTACATTACTATTTGAGATTTATTTTGCAGTGTTTGTTTATGAATGTCTGTAAATAGCTAAAATTAAACATTTCTTTGATGAAAATTTCCTATTGTAGGATTATTGTTTCATGAAACCTGGATCACAATATAAATTGTATCATAGGATAAGTGTATTGTCTCATGCCTATTTAGAGCACTTTATGGATTTTTTTAATTAAATTTGAACTTTTTTTGTAGTTTTGCCATTACTTTTTTTTTCTTTTTTTATTCTGGAATTATGTACTCGGTTTAAATGTGTGTCCATTCCTTGTGTTGTTTGGGCAGAACCCTAAGAGGTGGGTCCACCCTGATGTAATACCCGAGGAACCACCATCCACCTTTGCATTCTAGTGGCTCAAAAGGCTTCATCTCGGGTTATCATCAAAAGCTGTAGCAGTCATTATTGTAGCTGTATTATTATTTTCTGTGATTTTTTTTGATTTGTGGTGTTCCTTTTCTGGCAAACTCTTTTTGCCTTTTTTTTCACTGGTTTTTCTCATTTTGTGCTTCTTTTTTCCTACTTGTAATAAACATTTAATTTATAAAGATATTTGTTTTGCACTTGCCTATTCAAGCCAGGGGTTGATGGAGATTCTCTCTCTTGAAGAACATTTTGTATATTTTTGGAACTATTTGAAGTATTTTTGAAATTCTTTAACCAGCTTCTCATTTCTAGACCTGATTTAAGTACGTTGGGCTAAGTACTTGAGGTTCTGGCGTTCTTGTGGGACTTTTTGTAGGACTCATGTCCCTTTTTGCAATGTTAAAGACTCACTCTAACAACAAAATCTATATATACATTATCTGGTTAGTTTTAAAGATAGTTAATTTATTTTGGGCCAAATTTAATTTCTAGGTGGCCACAATGTTTGTGTTTACTTGGGTTGACTGTTCCTGACTATGCCTAGTGTTGTACTGGTATACCTTTCAGATTTGATCCCTGCTCTGGGCTCCATACTGCAGACATCAGGCACTGCATCTCATCCATTGGCTTTGTACAAGTCGGTACTTTTTTCTATGGGAATACATACATTGATTAGTTCAGAATGTCAGTGAGAGTAAGTCATACATAATCCAGGCTGAGAATATTAATCAAATGTAAACTGCCACAGGAAATACATGTGTAAAGCAGTTAAATGTTTTAATAAAATGATTAACAGAACTATACTTAAGCATTAACAGCATTAATTATAAACCAAACATACACATCATGTCCATATATAATGTGAATCAATACATCTTAGGTACCTGCTTTGTCCAAAGTGCAAGTAATGAAAAAATCAAAACCCCATGTAATGACAAGAGACTCTGATTTTTTCTAATTCAGCTAATTCAAACTCACCAATCAAAAATAATGGATTTGATAATGGAATTATAGTTGTATGTCATGCCTAATATTGACAGCGAGAGAATCCAGCCTGAGGCAAAGTTCCACTAGAGAATCATCCATTTTGTAACTCACAGAGAAAAGCCCAATTAAAAAAAAGCCCATAAAAATCTTTTGTTTTTCATAAGTGTATGTCACATTAGATGACTTTTCCAAAGATTATTAGCCATAGCCTTCATTTACTGTACATTATATAAGCCAGTTGGAGCCGGTGTGCTCCTGCGAAGACCATTGTCTAATGTGACGTGCCTCACGACCTGACCAACTAGTTTATGATTAGTTAGGATAACACAAAACAGGATTGATTGTCTCATTAGTCGGAGGAGCAGTTGGTGTAGGCAGGAGAGCTAACCAAATCAACCAATGAATGCTCTTCTTGGGAGTACAATGCATAAAATGTAGGGATAAGTGACATGTGGTTTTTGAACCTCACAGAGGAGAAGCTTGTCCGTCTGATGCCTCACAAATACTGTACCATAAAATAACAGAAAAAAAGAGTAAAATGTTAGAGATTCCTCCTGTTCAACTTGCTGCAGCTGTTAACCATCTGTAAAGCATCGCTTAATCAGGCAGCATGTTATTGGCTGTCATAAAAAGGGGCGGGCACAACTGCACTGGAAAATCGCCACTCAACTGGTAAATGGGCTGCAGTTTTCAGTCATGTAATTTCGCATAGTGCAGTGACAAGATAAATGACTGGAATCGGTAAATCTGACATGCCCCACACCAAAAAGTCATGTAATGTGACATCAGCTTTAGTTTTTCAAGGGATTTCCCCCAATAACAGAACACCAATGAGCAATTTACGAAAACACACATGTGAACTGTTTATTGATGTATGTATTGGCTGCAGTGTTTAGAAACAATATAAGAATAATTCTAAACAATTACAGAGGTTAGCATGCACTGAATAATGGATGGATGAACACAACATTTGTACATAAAAAAAACCCTAAAATATGCTCTTAGACAGTAGCCTTTTCTGCTGAAGGGCCTTGATTGGCTGTTGCTCGAACAGATGTACTTGTATATTCGCTCAAGAGACATCTCCATCCCTCACTATACAATTTAAAAAACTATCAGTTGGTTGTAGTTTTAAATCAATTTTTAAATAATTATGAAAATTCTCCTGCGGTGGGCTGGCACCTTGCGCGGGGTTTGTTTCCTGCCTTGCACCCTGTGTTGGCTAGGATTGGCTCCAGCAGACCCCCATGACCCTGTAGTTAGGATATAGTGGGTTGGATAATGGATGGATGGATGGATGAAAATTCTCAATAGCAATACCAGTCACCTCATTCAAGCTTCAGGTGTTGTGCCCCCTAATTGGGAGTAATATGGCAACACCTTCTAACATCTTTCAGTCATATACTGCACATTGATTGAATGACATGAGTTGTTGCTATGATGTATACAATAAGAACATTTGTGTACAAGTACACTTTAGTGTATATGGCAACCAGTTATTCTCTGTTTAGTTAACACATTTCAAATTGTAATCCTGTAACTGGTGGTACTAATTTGGCCCTGTGTGAGTGAGTGTGCCCAGTAATGGAATGCTAAGTTTTACTGGCAACCACAACCCAAAACAAAGCATAAAATAGTAAAATGAGATAAACAAAAAAAAAAAAAAAAATGGTAGTCTCGTTTATGTGTTGTATGCTGTAGTTCTGTATTTTTTCTATCTTTGACATTTTTTATACTTATGATGGTGACTTTGCTTGATGTTGCATTGCCGGCACCACCATGTTGTTGATATTGCTGGTGTTCCTTTACTGGTCAGGTGATCGCTATCGCTCTGACATTATTATGCAGATCTTTTAAAAAATGATTTTCAGCTTGTATGAATACATTCCATTATTATTCATGAGAGCGGTGGAAGTTTTTTACTTAATATTTTAATAAAATGCATGTTTTTTGTCCATTGTAAGTATACATGGATGACTTGAGACACGAGTAACATCTCATAGATATTTATGATATTGTTTCCTGTTGTCCAGTGTTGGTCACCATATACCAGTTCTATAACAAACGTCTTTAGCTCAATTCTGCATGAAAACACATGATTAAACATTTTTCTCAGACATAACTAGAAGCTACATGGAGTAAGTAACATAAAATATATAATTTTTAGTAGGAGTATTCCTTTGATCTCTCAACTTCTCAATTTTGTGTTAGTTAAGGTTAAGTGATTTTTTTTCCTGTTCCTGCCTTTTGCCAATCCCTTCTTTTATAAAAAAAAATTTTTTGTTCAGATTGAGCATAAGCCTTCAGACAACTTATTTTTCTCCCAAAACACTAACTAGAAATTAACTTGTTCAAAATTAGACATCACATGCAGTAACTCAGAAAATTCCAAAAGCATCTTAATGCTGCAGATTGGTGGTGATGTTTTTTTGGTTTTTTTTTAAAGCAAGGAGACTGACTTCAGAATGAAGTTGAGTTAGACGTGACTTACTACCAATATCATCTACTGGCATTTTTTCAGATTTCTTTTTTTATTTAGTAAGCCAAGACTGGAGGGGACATGCATGTGATGGCCAGCAGCAGTAGTGGGCTATTTATATAGGTTTGACTGCAACTATGTTACAGATTACCTTATACATGTCCCAATATGTTAAAAAAAACAATCAATAACAATAACAAGTTCCAAGATGGACAGATGGACATGCAGGCTGAACAAGGAAACGGCTACTTGCTCAGCCAGAGGCATAGAAAGGATGGACCAGGAAAGGCCGGTGACAGTAGTCCTCCACATGAGTCCCAGTTTGGACACCCGCAGGGGTACGTGGGAGTTGGAGTCTGGAAGTGCAGTCTGTCAGTGTGCCAGGGTGCTGTTAGAGGGCACTGTCGGGGGAGGTCCTCAATGGTTTCCATATGATCCAGAACTGCTTCCAAGAGGATACACTAGGACACCAGAAGCATTCCAGCTGAAAAGGAGCCCGCTGCCTCATCTGGCAGTTAAAGATGGGAGGCAGCAGGCAACACTCAACAGGAGGAGCAAAAGGAGGGAGAACGAGAGATTCACTGGTCTATAATTGTAGTATTGTTGTTTATGCACACTTGGTAATTTATATTGCGTGATAAAATCCTTTATTTGAACCCATGACAGTGTTGGATGGTATTGTGTCTGAGCTGAGCTTTGGGGCTCAGTGGTCAAAAGATGCAACAATAGGTGTGCATCAGACCAACAAAATCAGAATAAAAGTTCCATCCAAACTTGAATGGAACTCATGACCACTGTCACAGATAGGGGGCGCTGTCGTCCCCTTGAACCGTCAGACAATACGTCAGACACCAAGTAAAAGTCCAATTATTATTTATTTGGACAATAGTACAGTGCACAAGCACCCTCCACTCCACAATACTCTTTCAATAATCAATACAATTCTCAATAAACAATCCTCCACTCCCAGACGTGTTGCCACCCTTCCACCCAGCTCAGCTCAACGTCTGGGATCTCCCATAGTCCTTTTATAGTCCGTGACCCAGAAGTGCTTCTGAACCCGCAGTCCATGTGACTTGCTAGCACTTCTGGGTCAGATGAAAAACTCCTCTTCTTCAACCCTGAAGCACATCATTCCCTTTGTCCATGTGACTAGGACGCACTTCCGGGTTGTAGGAAAAATACTCATTGCTCCTCCCTGCAGCTCCTTCTAGTGGCCCTTGTGGTATCCAGCAGGGCTGTGGATAAAAACTCTATTGTCCATAATTCCCTGCTGGTATTCAGGGCACCTCCATGCTGCAGGGAGGGTTCCACCTGGCAGCCTGGGGGTATTGGCCGGGATGACTGGCCGGCCATAGTCCCCACCACTCACAAATGCAAGTTTTAGAATTTGGATTCATGAATTATATGCCTTAAATGTAGTGGACTTGGAGAAAAATGTTAATATAAAAATCACAAAAATGAGGAATCTCTGTGTAATATAAATGAAGTTTTCTGAAACCACATTTTCTGATAAAGTGCTGAGGGGCATTTTTTCAAGTCTTTGTGTACGAACATTACTTTTCTTTTCTATTGGTTATTAATTTACAGAATAGTTAAAATATGTGGTTAATTCTGCTGTTGTGCTGACACAATAATCTGTTAAACTGTGAACATCATCGTTGTGCTCTTCATTTCAAATAAAATATTTTTAAACAATAATGATGAAGTGTGCATTCCAATTCTTTTTTTTAAATACTACATACATGTCTCCTTCTTCCTTGATAAAACATACTTGATTAGATTTTGTCAGTATTCTTTTTTTGTTGTTTGCTGCAAAAAATGTTATTTGTTCTGCAGTCACTGCATATATTACACTATATTTGTTTTGCTATTCTCAGAAAGATTCTTCATTAAACAGTTTCCATCTAGTGCTTAAAAAATGTTGAGGTTGAGTCATAAGCTAAGGTGAAGTAAACTTGTGTCACCTTTTTTATTCTTCAAGTCACTGCCTAATAGAAGGTGACAATAAGCATGTTGCTGATTCTGCCAGATTTTTCCGTGGGAAACATTTGGAAGCTCCTAAGCATTTGGATATCTGTTTGGAATGTGGATGTTCTCCATATGTTTGTGTGATTTTCCTCAGGGCATGCCAGTTGCCTCCAACTTCACAGATGTTTGTTTTAGTATATCTGTTGTTTCCAAATTGGCCCAGTACAAGTGAGTATAGGTGTGTGTGATGGTGCCCAGCAGTTCACTGCTGCCTTATGCTGCCAATAACAGGCTCTGAGTGACTGCAGCCCTGTAAGTGTAAAACTGTGTGGAGAACGTATCGAATCCCGGATGGATGTAAAACTTCCCTAGGATCGTAACACAAAATTCTTGATAATTAGAGAAAATCAGCAAAGTCTATTTTAATTGAGTACACATTCAGTTTTCTATTGCGTAAATTGAGAGTGCATGAACTTTATTATTATTGTGTAAAATAACAAAAGCATTTTAAACTTGGCATATAGTGATTTGCTACTAAAACAGATTTAACTTCACACTATGTCCATGCGATTAAGGGCCATCATTTTGAAAAGAGGATTATCAAATGTCACACACTTGAATTTTAGACAAGATTAAAGTTTATTTTTATATCTGCAATATACTGAAGACCATGTGCACACATATCTTGTGAAGGTCTGGGCCAAGATAGGCTTTCCATTATTATTAAAGTAAAATACACTTTTCATGGGTCATCCAACATGACATCATTTCATGAGTGATTATTTCTATAAACAGGGTAAGCATTCTATACTGCTAAACAATAAACATGAAGCATTGCTAACAAAAATGTTAATACACCCAAAAAATGGCAGCAGCAAGTAGCACACTTTCACCATCCCAAACTAAGAAATTTACTTGAATTATAATTATATAAAGTATTTTATTTATCAGGATAGCTGTGCACCTTGGTGATGAATGCTCCTTACAGGATGCTACTGCAGTGGCCAGTATTTTTTCTAGTTTTTTTTTTGGAAGGGGAGTATTATGGGTAAATGAGGAGGAAGACCAGCAGGGCAGATGAAATAAGTATCTCTTTACTGTTATTAAGGTGTTCCCTGTGGCCCTAATAGCTAGGTAATTTATTTAGGTGCTCCGAGGTTGCCTGTTTTTGCCAGGCAATAAATATACCAGTTCACTTATGGGTTGAACTGATTAACTCTGTGTGTGTGTGATTCCCTACCATATCTTTGCTCATTACTGCACACATGAACAATAGACATGTATTATTAGGTTTATGGATACAACGAACATTAAGGGCACAAGATGAAATTCCTAAGGAAATACAAAAGAATGGAACTTTTTAAAGCATAAGCATAAAAATTACTCTCATGTACAATTTGAAACCAATGTTGTGTAACTCATTGCAATTCTGACAGGAGTACAAAGCATTTTGGACACAAAGATAATTGCATGCCATTCACTATAATAAGAAACTGTGCTTCAGAATTCTTCTGGGTTTTAAAATCCTCATTTTTATAAAATGAATTATCAGTTAATGATGTATGATTTAAAAAATGTATCATACTTATTTGAACCTGGTCATTGATTTACTCTTACACAATAGATAAAATTGCCTAGTATATAAAATATCAGACTCCTTCAAAGAAAGTTTAAGTAGTGTTTTTCCTGTTAAACCGGGATTTGTGCATTTTTACTGTATCTGGATTGTAATAGTAAAAAGTGTCCCAGCCACCCTAAAAATAGGAAAGGCAAATCAGTTGTGTGTAACTCTATAATTTCATTTTGCAAGGCAGAGAAACCGACATGAAGAATTAGACCAGATGATGAAACAGATAAGTTTGGACCAGTACAGGCTTTGGAATCAAACATTTGGTGGTTCAAGACGGATACTGTCCAAAGGTATGAAGCCATCCTGAGCCATGCAGAGGATGTGTGTGCACCTGTTTACCAGTATACTTGTACGTGCAGGTACATGTGAGTGGGAGGGTGAAGTACGAGCACCTATGAGAACTAATCTTCTGCTTAAATCCATTTCCCTGGGTAGGTTTCTGCAAATGATTATCTGGAAGGATCCTGACTTGGATCAGCTTAAGGAGTTGGGGAAAGTGATTACTGACAGTGCTACTCTTAATATCAAATACAAGGCAGAGCTAATGGCATGAATGTGCAGGCAGTTGATGTGGCCAAACAAAAGATGACTGATACTGCATGGTAGAAGCTGTGGAAGATTGTAGTGGTGGAAGCGGTATTGGAGAGCAGCCGAGGAAGGAGACAGCCTCTAGTAAACCAGATGATGAGAAACACTGTGTTTCACAATGTATTAGGATACCGGCACCAGTGATGATAAAATGTCAGGTGAAGAGAATTGACTTGAAAAATGCCACAATGGAAATCACACAAAATGAGGATTTATCAACATATTGTTATGCAGTACCACTACATAAAGACAGTATTAAAACATACTTCAACATCAGACCCCAAATTAAAAGATACCTTAACATCAACATCAAATGCTCAACAATGAAAGCAGAAATGCAAATGAATATTAATAAATTCCCAGGTGGCCACCCAAGCCCAAATGTTGACCAAAACCCCAAATTCCACAATCCATTCATTCAAGCATAAAAATATATTTTGACAAAATGACACATAAAACTCTTTATCATGATAACATCTATTCCCCGCAGAGTTTGATCCCCAATATACACAGGTCAGTCCAGAATCTTCTTCAGTTAGAGATAGCCTTCCATTTATTTAAGAGACACCAGAGTAGAGCTCTATGTGGTCGCTTTTGATTGTTCTATCCAGTGCCATGTTTTCTGCCCAGTAGGGCTCTAAGGGAACACAGCTCCTTTCCACCCTTTCTGTTCCTGAAGTTACCCCCTTTACAGCACCCCACATATTCACAGACTGTATAAACTGTTACATGGATCGGAAAACTCACGTTGCAATTTTCTGTCTAGAAGTTTATTTCATTACTTAAATAATATTGAACTGCTTTTAAAGATGAGTGTACAGTATGGCATCAGCTTTTGTTGATTTAGTTCCAATAAATCTCTTCATACTGCCATTACTGCCTTTTCCTGACATTAAGTAATTTTGTTTAACGCTATTGCAAGTGTGGAGTTGCTCACATATCTGCTTCTATTTTTTGTGATAAAGCTATAATTCTGCCAGAAATATTGTTCTTATTTTTATCAGATGGAGTTAATTACATAATAGATTGCCAGAGAACAGAAAATCAATTTATTTTAATTAAGTGAATGCAAGAGATGTAGAAGTTATGCACGTCAAAAAATAAACTGATAAAATCAGTGGTTTAATCAGTGAAGTTGTAACAGTGTAATATAGGCAAGTGACCGGGGTCCCGTCAATGTCAGTTTTATCATTTTTCATATGTCCTTGGTCATCAGTTTTCATTGTCAATGCAGGCAGTAAAATGATTCTTTTAGGTTTATTTTCATATTTACTTATGATATGCTGGAGGGCAGAAAGGGACCTTTAAAGATGGGAACAATTGTACTAAAATAAAGTTACACCAATAACATAATCTTTCCGTAATATTTGCTAGTCTAAACCATAATATACTAGATTCAACCATTAACCAAAATATGGACAGAAGGAAATAGAGCTATGTCTTGTTTTTTTTTTTATTCTGTTCATAAGACAATGTGATATTAAAGTAGCACTGCAGACTACACACTACAAGTTATAAATTAACCAGCCTCATCATCCCCCTATGTCCAGAGTCTTTTTCTCTTACTGTCTAAAGAAATGGTGTTAGCTGGAAGGTTAAATTGAGGTTTGATGACTTGAATCTTCTTCTTTAGAGTACTACGACTGGTGTCGTGTGACACCCCGTGTAGTGGGAATTGGAATCACCATCTGTCACATATGGGTCGATTAGGAGGCAGTCAAAGAGCCTAAAGGTGAGTAAAACAAAAGGGGTTGTCATGTGGTACTTAACTGAACTCTCTTCTCTCATCAACAGAAAACAAGAAGAAAAATAATACCGCAACTTCCGGGTTCCAAAATGGCCGGGATGATGTCACTTCCAGCCACCATTGATGACGTCATTACCGGCACCCACAAAACACCTCATTTCCGGCTCTTCAGAAAAACATTGTTTCCGGATCCTGTTGCAACGTCACCACCTTGCCAACCGTTTCCTGTCACATGTTTTTTGCTTTCTATATAACCGCCATTTTAAAAACAGTAAATTGTTCATTGTACTTTTTCAAGGCTCTGAATCATTTCATTTTCTTATTGTCTGACGACAATATACGGGGACGGTCCCCAAATCTTTATTTTGTACTTTGTGACGTTTATTCGACCACACAGCCTACACTCTAGGTGTCTAGTATGTGGGACCGAGCGTGACCAGGATGATGGTGCAAGACAGGGAGACACGGACACAAAAAGGGTTGGGTTTTTTGAAAAATAAAGTGAGGTTTTATTTACAGGTGCACTTGAAAAAATCACAAAAATCAAAAATAATGTCCTGCGGAATTTATATATTAAAACACAGTCCAATACCACAAAGGACACACAAAAACAGTAATCAAATGGAGCCCAGAAATGACTATATACAATATTTACAGTGCTTCCTGAAAGTCCCAAATGAAAAAGTAAAATACACACAAACTAGTGAAATCCAAATATATACACAAAAGCAAAATGTGAAGCTGTCCTCCTCCACAGTGATCCAAGTCAGGAAGCTGCTCCTCCAAACAGTGTATAATACCAAAAATATTCAAAAATACAGAAAAAAGTGTATATACAAAAATAAACAGTGCACCACTAACCACAACCCAATAAATACCTCCACCAAAGTTAATCGAGAGATATTTATATATACACGAAAAAATATTTACAAAAACAAAGCACAAGCCGTAATGCTTAATAATTCGAAAACGCTGTTCTGCCGGGTACCTTTCTCCAAGACGAACTAATCAGAAAGAACCCCCTCTAGAGGCCATGATTCCCTTTTGTATTTGGCGCCCTTGCGCCGACCAATTAAATCGGCGTACGTCATCCCTCCCGGGGTACGCGATGACGTGAACGCGTTTGCAAAAAGCGGCGTCTACTATCCCACATAATTACTATAAGGGCCGATTTATACTTCACGCTCAGAACGCGTACGCGCCCACATCATGGCTGCCACGCGTTCCCAGCGTTCATTTCACACGTCCTCTGAGCAGGTCCTCAGAAATTAGCATGACGCGTGCGTGAGTTGCAGTACCAGCAAAAAGTCGGGGGGCGCAGTGTGCTAAAAGTCGGAACGTGACGTCAGTGTCTCTGTTTAATATCTACATGTGACAGAAAGCCTCTATGCAGATCCTACGGGATGAATGCTTCGATGTGGTGAAGCAAAATGCCGACATACAGATGCATTCGTGGTGCTTTTATATTTAAGCATTGCATATTCCCGATCGTAATGACGCGATACATTTTAAAAGTCTCACATACCATCTTTTGTGCCATCTTTTTTTTTTTATTTTTGCAACTTAACAAGAGCAACATAATATATAGCACTGTATTTGAGCCACTGAGAAAAAAATAAAGGACACGGTAAAAACGTGTATTTTGTGATTAAAGTGGAAATTTCAGCTTTAATCTCGAAATGTCCACTTTAACCTCGTAGTTTACTTTATCATTAATGCAGACCATCGTAAACGTCATCCCAGTTTTTAATCGCTACGAGCTTCTTGGACCTGACAGCAGCGGCAAGCAGCAATAGATCACCACACAGAACAAATTAAATGCATGATATTCCAACTCTCTGCACATTTAGAATCTTTAGATTTGTACTTGATACCATTTTCATGATGAAATGCATTAAAGTGTGTATGTTACATTTTACATAGAATTTCGTTTAAATAATGAATACTGTTAATAATTACACACATGGGGGGAATAATTACACACATGGGGGTGTCACGGTGGCGGAGCGATAGCACTGCTGTCTCGCAGGGAGTTATGTTGCTGGTATTTCCTGCTTGTATTCCACACTGTGCTCCGGTTTCCTTCCAAAGATATGCAGATTTGGGGATTTGGTGCCGCTAAAATGACGCTAGTGTATGCGAGTGCTTGTATTCACCTTGCGATGAGCTGAGGCCTCATCCAGGGATTGTTTCTCACTCGTGCCCAATGCTTGCTGGAATGGACACATCCCTGGATTGATGGATTTAATCAATAAACATAATTTTCAGAGATACTGCGGTAAGGTGTCATCAGAATTTAATGAGTGTTCTAGGCAATTCACAACACAGAGAAGCCGAACATGTTCTCACCGTGATATCTCGCACAGCCACTGGTGGATTCCTCCAGATTTACGTAAAGTACGCGCGCAAGTATGAACACTACAACGCTTGCGTAGCAGGAGTGTCTGCTGCAGCATGCGTTGCGTCTCGTGAAGTATAACTCCGGCCTAAAAAAGTCGAGCAGCTGGCGCACGCGTCAGTCAGTCAGTGAGTGAGGGCTTTGCCGTTTATTAGTATAGATAAATTACACAGTTCACTTACAAACATAGGTTTTCAGTTACAAAGCATTTGTTTATTTTTTCTTGAAAATGCATTCATCTAATATTTATCAAAGTGAAAATGAATCATACAGTACAGGAAAATCCCATGTGAGCTCCTAAATTAACAAATTCACTTTTTTTTGTAGAAAAGCAGCACTACACGTCAGCTCCTGTTGGTTTTCACACAGAAATTGTACACAGTAGCTAGCAAAAATGTCTTGCATTTGGCTCTAAATGAGACAAAATATTACAGTAAATAAGTGAATATTTACTTTTGAACAGTATGTTTACTTAATTAAAACATTCAATGTTAACTTATATTTAATGAAACTTTTTCCTCCAAGATGGCAATGTCCTGTATGTTTTTTTTGTTATTACTTATTAATTCTGTATGTGTTCTCAGGTATGAGGGACTGACACTATTGTAACTACATAAAAGTATGAACATTCCTAACATATAATAAAAGATGTTTTTTTCATCTGTATTATTGATCTGAGCAACATATGTGGTGCAGCAATATATAACACTTGTGAATGAAACTAAAGAGAAGAGCTAGCATCCTCACAAAACACTTGAAAAGACACCTTTGCTAAACACGTTCAGCCCTCCTTCTGTTGATGGTCTATTTCTTATCAGATAAGACAGATGGACTAAATCTACTTCTCCAATTAAGGAAAGGCTAGACTGATTGTTTTTTGCTCTGCTTTACTGAAGTGCGGCTGAGTTCATCAGCACTAGAAGCAGCAGCGGAGCTTCTGGGTTTCTTGCTACTATGAGCTGACATTCTGCTAATTGCTCATTTAAACTGAAAAGTGGAGATGTATCCATTTATGTAACCTAGCAATGATGCTCAGATAATACCAAGGTAATTTTTTTTTGTTATCAAATATTTACTGGAATTTTTGTAAGGATAATGAGCAATTAAAAGTAATCAACTGGTTACTTTTAAAATAAAAGAGGCACTGATAACAATAGTAGTAACAGTAAAAATATACCCTACTCCTAAAATTTGCCCATTTGCACCATATAAAAAGATGATTGCCTGAGCAAACACTTAGACTGGGCATTGGTCCCCACTGGAATTAAATTTAGGTATAAAGATAAAAGCAACGACCACCACAGGCCATTGAGCTCTGCAGAAGTTTCATCACAGTATGCCATTCTTTAATATTTGAGGCAGATGACCATTGATCACCACCGCTGAGAATTTGAAAAGAATAAGATTGAAAAATAAAGTTTGTCATAATATAAAGCTATTTTTTGTTAAATCACATACTCAAGGACACCAGTAGAAATTAAAAGGAAGTGCATTTGGGACTTAAACAAGGAAGCACTTCTTTATACAAAGAGTTGTGGGAACCTGGAACAAACTACCAAGCCATGTAGTTGAAGCAGAAATCTTGAGAACCTTTAAGAAGTGTCCGGATGAGATACTGGGACAGCTTAGCTATTAGCTAAACAAACAAGCTTGATGGACTGAATGGTCTTTTCTTGTTTGTCAACTTTATGTTCTTATGCTCTACACAAAACAGACTCTGCTGGATTGAAGTAAGGGAGAGTGATGTGCGGTCCAGTAAAAGAAAAATTTTAGAGGGAAAAGGGATGATAAAATGATAATATTCTTCAGGAATGTATTACCAACATGGATAGAACAATTTTTTGAAAGACAGTGAAATTTAGCAATAGACATCCAGAAAGCTGAGATGGAGAGGAAACACAAAACATAAGCAAAACTTATATTATTAAATGCATATTACCTTCTGTTGTCCTGTCTCTAAAAATTACCAGAGAAAATCAGTGAAACAGAAAATGCCAACCCAGACTCTTCCTTGCTTATATTAAGGGATATTAACCATGCTAACCTGAGATTTAGTTCAGATAAAAAACATCAGTGTCATGACTAGAAACAATGAAACATTGTTACTTTACGATATCTTAAAATACGATATTCACCACATCTCCCCCAATCAGATCCTAACTTGGTGTTAGTTTAGAGTCCTAAACTCTGAAGTATTTGTAAACATTGAGCTGTTGTGACACAACACTTTTGAACATCTTTAAAGATACCTGCCTTAAAGAACAGAGATGTTTAGGAAGCCATTCAGTCAAATGACTTCAAAGTAAAATGTATTGTGTCTCTTAATGTTTCCGGACCTCAACTCTAGCTTAATGAACTCTACTACAGTTTCTTGATGTTAGGCAGCATTGGAGCCAACAGAACAGTTGGAAAGCACCTAGACCTGACCTTGATTCTAAACAGATAATTAATGCTGTGCCAGGATTCGATGTGTCTTGTGTCTGCCTGGCCCTGTTTTATCAGATATTTTAAATTACCTACAAAAAAACTTCTTGAGATTATGATAATACCTATTCCCAAAAATTTACACTTGCACTGCCTCAGTGGGCTTTCCCCTTGACAACTGTCAAAATGCAAGTATCTAAATTACTCCTTGCCAAATAGCTGTACAGCAGGCACTTTGACCATACCAGTTTGCCTACTGGGGAAACAAATATGTGATGGAATAACTCTGCTGATTAATGATATGATACCATACCTAGAATGCTGAACATGTTTGTCTGGATCAATTTTTATTGATCAAAGCTGCTTCCTTTAGCACAATTATCCCTGTCAGGTTTTTTGACAAACTCAAAGACCTGTTTCAATGAGTGCATGTGTTACTGAATTTTGGATTTTCATTCTGATAGGAAGGTGGTGATGAAGCCCTGCGTACAAGTGCCAGCGTAATGTTTCATCTCATCCTTTATTTATAACAGTATTACATGGGAAAAGTCTGCAAAGTGGAATAAAATGTGAGTACAGCTAGTGAAATGTTGTAAAATGAATAATGTGGAATTAGTTAAATATCAAAGAAAAAATAGTGTTTGGACTTTAAAGGAATATTTCACAAAAAAATTACATTTTTACATGTGTTACTTACCCCATGTAGTTTGCAGTGATGGCTGAGAAAAAAATGTTAATCTCAGGTTTTCATAAATAATGGAGAGAAAAAAGCTAATGGTGATCAATGGTAAACAATGAAAAACACCCACGTTAAAAAAAAAAAAAATCCTATATTCCTCATGACACATATTCCACATGTCAGTGATCCAGTCATACGCTCAAAATGGGCAAAACACTTGCTTCACTTTTCACTAAAATATTGTTATATAGATACTTCTGGAAAATTAAAAAGAGGAACCTAAAGTCTCATGAGACTGACATTTTCAACTGAAGACCTGCCTCTCCCCCTCATCCCTTGGTCGAGAGTCCTGTTATGCCAACCATGTTTTTCTTAATGGCAGATGTTTTGCTCCTAAGCAACCACTTTTGACTCTGGTGGGTGTCATGGTTTGGCTAGGGCTCTGTCCCTGGTCTCTCTGCTTTTATTTGTTTAATTGGTATATTGTGTTATTCTTTGTGTATTTTGTCCTATGTTTATGTGTTTGGTAAGCCATGTCATTTGTAGTTTTCAGATTTTTCTTTTATGTTTGCCTTTGTCATTTATTTTAATCCTGACATGTTGAAGTCATCTTTGCAAAAGAAGGAGAAACAATTGAGAGTCTTCTATTCTGTGGTGTGTGAACGCTCAAATCT
Source organism: Polypterus bichir lapradei (assembly GCA_026402145.1). Classification (NCBI taxonomy): domain Eukaryota; kingdom Metazoa; phylum Chordata; class Cladistia; order Polypteriformes; family Polypteridae; genus Polypterus; species Polypterus bichir. The sequence continues at coordinate 8,293,107 of JANRMT010062854.1, forward strand.
TGGTGTACGGTAGAAGGGTATAAGTTTATGGGGCATTGGGACCTGTTCCGTGGCAAAGGGTTACATCTGAACTGAACGTGCACCAATGTGTTGGAAATGTGTATGAGCAGGTTATTTGAGGATTGTTTAGACTAGGTTATGGGGGGCATGGGCAGGGAGTTTAGGACAGGCCAGGTTTAAAACTGTACATGAAGAAACAAACAAAAGTGTAGAAATAAAAATGCATAGTAATGTTATTTCTCACCCAATATGTAAATACAAAAGTAAAATGAGTGACACATTAAAAATAGGTTGCCTTAAAGCTGAAAATATCAAAAATAAAACAAGTGAGTTGGAGTTGTATATAGTGGAACAGGAAATTATAGTAGTAGCTGAAACCTGACTAAATAACAAAGATGTGGATGAGTATAATATAGAGGGATAAACATTTTTAGGAAGAATAGAACAGAAAAGGAGGTGGTTTGCTCTTTATGTCAAACAGAATTTAAACGCAAGTCCTCTTCAGTTGGAGGATGAGTCCCATCTTTGGGCCTCATGTATAAACGCAACACAAAAATGTTGCATACAACCGTTTCCATGCTCACTTCAAGATTTATAAAAACTAATCTTGACGTAAAACCACACACATTTTCAAGGCAGCCTCACAACATATGTATGCACTTTTCTTCTCGGTTTTACAAACTTCTGGCACCCAGCATCAAAGAAGTGCTACTGCTTTCTGTGTAGTTTCCCTTTCTTTTTCGATTAACATCCGTGACACAGGGTTTATCAAATATGACACATATCATTTACAGATTTAAGGCACTTGATTGTGTTCATTGTGTAACAATATAATAGTGCACAGAATGGCCAAACTATTCCAAATACCATAATTGCTTTAATGTTCTTAATCTCAGTGCACCACTGAGAGTATTTTAACCCATTCTATCTGTTTGTGGTATGACAGCTGCACAGCCTTTGATTGGAAAGCTCTACAGCTGATTGTGTCGAGAGCACAAAGAATTGTTGTGTGCAGCTTCCATCCATGGAATTATTTTTGATTATTCTGATTTCGTAATTTTGCTCTTATGTTTGGCTGTTGATTTTTGGATCATAGACTTAGAACCGTTTCACTTTCATGTTGTCATTTGGGTAAAATTTTGTTCACTCTTGTTTATTCATTTTTTGGTCTTCCTTGTTTAACACTTATGATCCCCTCTCTTTCTTTTTGTGTTTGCAGACAACAAATATGAATCTTGAATTTTGAGAGACAGGCATTCTTTGTGTTTCTGAGGCCTACCTGGTATTTTTCAGACCTGATTCAAGTTTTTGCCCTTTTTAAAGGTTTGTGAGCTTTGAGATTATAACAAATTACAACTTTCCTACTTCTTCTAACATCTGACACGCATAAATAGGTTTTGCATCTCTCTTGACAGATATCTTTGTTTTTTGTGCCATGTTAGCTTTTTTGCACATTTTTTCCCTTTTAAAATCTTATCCTTACTGTTTTCTATTTAGCCACCATGTCTGGACACCTGTGCTATGTGGTCAGGTTGTGGATGGGTAGGATCATGTGGTAGACATGTTTTTGATAGATATTTTGGGATATTATTGCAGACCTGGAAGAATGGTCAGATTGTCAGTTGTTCTGATGTTTTTAGAATTGACAGCTATTTGAATTTTCTAATTCATTTTCTTGAAATTTAGAAGCGCCATTTCTTTCCATGCCTATAATTTTTGCACACTATTTCCTTTGAACTTATAAACACGACTTAGTTATTTTTGGCCTGTGCAGCCAACTCTCTATATAGCTGATGAAACATGTTTGATATGTGTAGCTGCTAACCACAACCTAAGCTCCATCTGCCTTGTCTCGGTCTTATATCAGATCTGGTTCCCACTTCATTTGCTTATCTAAACAGCCAGTTATCCACTTAATACCAGATGCCTTACTCCTTTTTTCAAACAACTAGTTAACCAGCCAATCCGCTAAAGGATTAGTTTGCCTTGTTTCTGTTAAATGTGTCAGCTAAAGGGCGTTGGCTACCTTATGTGCTCTACAGGCCATTCAAATTGTCACTGATGTTTTGTGGTGTAAGGTTTGACGCCAACACTTCATTGCTTTAAACGACGTGAACATCTAAATGGCATTGCTTCACTCAGAGCCGGACTGATGTTTAGTAGGAGCTTTCCTGGTGGCCTGCTGCCTGGAACTTAGAGCAACCAGTGAAATAAACTAATGGTGAAATTATATAATGTTATTAAACTGGAAAATGAGCAGGCGTTACTGCTCTGTAGTGGGCACAAATTCTTTTGATTTAATGTTGGAGGTTTCTTTTCTAGTTGGATGGTTTCTTGTTTTTGTTCAAGTCAAGTTTTTACTTTGCGTGTGTCTCGCACTCTGACAGTTAAACATAATGAGAGGTGCGTACTTAAAGTTATATATAAAGATTGTTTAAAAGTTTATAATATACTTTGAATTATATTTGGATGTTGTATAGGTTTTGGTATTTGTTACTGTTTATTTATTTTGCTTTATTTTTGTTTCAGATTTTAATGAGATGTAGCGTATGGTCACATTTTTAACTTTTTTTTCCCTTTTCCCTCAGAGTGACTGAATACATGAAATATTTTTTATTAAAAGAACATGTATGTGAGTGGAATGATTTGTGCTTTTAAACATACCTGTTGTTCTTTATTTCATGATAAGTTTTTTAACGAACATGTCTTGTTTTTACTTTTAAATATTTTTAAAGTGTGTCCCTCGCGCTCTGACGGTTAACCCTTAGAGCTATAATGAGAGAGTGACTGAATAGGCTACACAAAATATTTCATAGTTTTTTGTTTACTAAGTGCATTCTTTGAAAAATGCTTGAAAGAATTTTGTGGGACTGAGACATTTTTTGACTCTTTTGTGTATTGAAGAAACTCAAAGTGGTCTTTTTTGACCAACACGTCAAACTTTGTGGAAGAGTATTCAGCATTACCATCCAGACACTGACAGCAGCTGTGTAGATTCCAGACTCACAGTTGAAATAGCAAACATAATCTATGCACTGTTTTTGTGGTAGTTTTGCACATTTTGCACATTTGTTTTGATATAAATATTACAGAACTACATGGTTTATTTATTTATTTATTTAAGTGTTTACATTTATGAAGTGTTGTTCCACACTTTCAGAGGTTGTCTAGAGACTAATATTTAAGAGTGAAATGTATGTGTAAAAGATGAATCGACTGTCTCCTCATTCATAAAAAATTCCAAGACAAAATGGTGCTTGTTGGTTTTTTGAGTCTGTGTCTGTACAAGAAAACTGATGTATGTAGTGTGGCCTGGGTTAGACTTGGGATTCCCAGTCCGTCCCTGGCTTTACATGAATTGCATGTGCCTCTAAAAATTAACATCCTATAAAGATTCCATTCTCACTTTTTTTTTCCTAATCAAGTGCATTGTAACATATAATAGAAGTTTCACTAAACTGTTTATATTTTCATTGCTAACTTTAAGATTAGTAGAGAATTTGCTTTACAGCCAGTCCTGTGGAACCTGGAACTGTCTAAGTAATCTGTCAGAAGATTAAATTGTTAGGTATATATAAATCAATTTGTGAGTAGCATCAGTCCATGCAGTGTTTAATGAATTCATCTGTTCTCCTTAGAGATCTGTGTTTTAAGGATTTCTTAAAATAAAGATAAATGCATATTCTGCCATCCATTTGTGCTTTTCATAATATTGTTGTTACCAGTACTGATATTTATTTAAAAGGTTAAAACTTAATACAGTATAATGTTCAGCCCTTAATAATTGAATTTTTGAAAGTCATACTTCAATAATTAATAATAATAATAATAATAATACATTTTATTTATATAGTGTCTTTCCCATGCTCAAGGCACTTACAGAATATAAGAAAGAATGGCAAGGTAAACAGTATATAGCATTGTACAAACCAGATAAATAAAGAAGATTACGACAGTGAATTCAGAGAAAAAAAACCTAACAACATAATTGATGGTCTAGCACACGTACACAGGTTACTTGAGCATCTTGACAGAGAGGTAAACTGAGAGAAGGATAATAAAGTCAAGTAGAGCTAAAAGCCTTCCTGAACAGATGAGTTTTGAGTTGTTTTTTAAAAGAATTCATGGAGTCCGCTGACCTGATTAATTTCGGTAGGTCATTCCAGAGTCTGGGCGCTATACTGCTGAAGGCCCTGTCACCCATGGAGTGTAGATTAGTGTGGGGCACAACAAGATTGCCAGAATCAGAGGACCTTAGTGGGCGGGCAGGCACATAGTGATGGAGGTCACTGATGTAGTTTGGCGCGAGGTTATTTAAGGCTTTGTAGGTTATTAGTAGGATTTTATATTCGATTCTGTAAGACACAGGGAGCCAGTGAAGACGGAGCAGGATGGGTGTGATGTGCTCGCTGCTGCTGGTTCGAGTGAGGACTCTTGCAGCTGAGTTTTGAATAAACTGGAGCTGTGATATAAGATTAGAAGGGGCACCTGCCAGCAGTGAGTTACAATAATCTATGCGGGATGTGATAAAAGCATGGACAAGTTTCTCAGCGTTAGAAAAGGAGAGGAAGGAGCGAACACAGGATATGTTATGGAGGTGAAAGTAAGAAAGTTTCTTAATGTGATTTATGTGAGCGGAATAAGAGAGGGAGGAATCAAAAATGACACCAAGATTCTTTGCAGTAGAGGCAGGTCTGATGAGATCACCACCAAGATGGACTAGGAAAGAGCTCATTTTTTTAAGTTGCATTTTAATGCTGATGTGAACACGTACTTGGTGAATTGTAAGCAATAATTCTTTGCATTTATATAGCGCTTTTCTCACTACTCAAAGCGCACAGCAATTGCAGGTTAAGGGCCTTGCTCAAGGGCCCAACAGAGCAGAGTCCCTTTTGGCATTTGCGGGATTCACACCGGCAACCTTCCGATTGCCAGTGTAGATCTGTAGCCTCAGACCCACCACTCAATCAACCTCACAAGTGACTCCTCAATTTCTGGAGCAATGAATGGTTGTCTGGATCTTCTTTAAATGATTGTCAGTGAATAAAGTCAGGTCTCTGATTTAACTCGACTCCAAGGGATATTGGAGTGTGTGTGCATTTGTTTGTTTGTTTGTTTGGTTATCCTTATGTACGCTAAGCCGCCATACTGACTCACCATGCGTTGGCTCTTTCAGATGCAGGTTCCTTTATACTACAATCAATTGAAACCCCAGAGAGGTGATCTCCATTTAAATAATTATGGACATCTAAAACCAATTTGTTAATTTAGTGATGATTTAGGTGTGTCATATTAAAGGGAGTGAACACTTTTGTGGCCTATTATTTTGTGTTTAAAAATTCTAATTAATTTAGACCGCTATTTAGTGATCTGTTATCACTTTGACATTAAGCAGTGTTTTACTGTTGATCAGTGTCAAAAAAGCCAGAATAAATCTACTGTGATTCAACATTGTATTACTTATAAAGTGTAAAAATGTCCAAGAGGGTAAATATGTTTTACAGGTACTTTACTGCACAAAGGCTGGTTGCTTGCCAAATTTATTTTCATTTTGTGTATTCCTTCAATAAAAGTCAACCCACAATCTTTCAGTAGAACTGTTTTCTCCAAATTTAATAAGGAATGGATTAAACACATTTAACATCCAATACAAAAGAAGGTTAGTACTTTGTTTCCAATTCACTCAATACTACTGATAACATGTCTGATGCATTTTGCTGAAGAGGATTTCAAACAGTGTCTACCTCCAGCCCATGTATAACCCATGTATTTCATATTTTCTTTTCTAGCTAACTAGCTGCTTCTTCAAGGCCTTTATTTAGGAGTATTTCAAAAGATGGTATCACAGAATGGTGTGAAAGTGTAAACCACCAATTGAGTTTGATCTAATATTGCTTGCTTAACTGGTCATAAGATACTCATAAATTATACTATTGATAACTATAACTCTAAAATTGTGGTTCCATTAAGTACACATCAATTCACATTAGAGTATAGAAATGGTATGTTCTAATCATTGTTTATTGCATTAATATTTCCTTAAAAAAGCTTATTTGCCAATGCACACTCTGACCTTCTTTAGAAACATGCATTTGTTCTTTTATATAAGGAATATGTATTGTAAGGAACCATCTTGGAGTTCACTTTATGTGCTGTGCCAATCCAGAAAAAGCCTTGACAACAAGACGAAATTAAGAGTAGGGTATAATTTTATGCAGCTGAAAAATGCAGGAAAGAACTGAAGAATGAACATTATGCAATATAAATAAAACAGTTGACTGAGAATTTCATTTTCTCCCTGATTGGGTTTGAATTGGAATGCTTCACCAAGACAAAAGTATTTAGTGAAAATAACAAGCAACAAAATATGGATTACAAAGATAGAAAGGCTGAATAGTGTATGAAAGCTGATAAATAGCATAGAGAAACAGATTTCCTTTATGGATTCATTTGCTTTTTACTGTGCACTGAACAGCTTTAATGTTTGCATTTTAAACATGTCTGAATTTTAGAATAAATTAATGGGCCATATAATTATACTTCATTATATAGACATGCTTAATATTGCAGTAATCAAGCTCAGATTAGAACTGTACTTATTTATTCTGCTTGTTTAGCAAATGTTTTCTACTCATGGAAGAGCATTTTCTTTTTAAATGTTAATAATATACAGTCATAGTGAAGCAGTGTCTTTGACCATTCAGTTCCGATGAATTTTAAATTGATAGTTTTTAGAAAGTAAACACATGTTTCTTTTTTCCCCCCAGTAGCCTTAGACACACGTGTATATCTGTTAAAGAAGTTGGAACTTTTGATAGGTCAGTTACATTTAACTGGGGTACACAAATTAGCACCAAGGTCTGACTCATCATTCACTAAGCCACTCATATTTGGAAAACACTGACATGTCCCTAGAAACAAAACTTTCTAAAATGCAGTGAGTCCTTAAGGAGCTTCAGAACAATGCTGTTGTTCTGAAGGTAATTATTAAGTTAGAGTTCCTTTTTTTTGAGTTTTTATATGTTTATCTTTATCAATTATGGTAATCAGACACTCATTTGGTGTTTGTTTTTGAGCCACTAAGTTTGATTCTGACATCCATTCTTAGTGATTTTCCTCCATTTTGATGGCTAAATATATTTCTGACCATTTTGTGTGACATCTTGCTTTTTCCTCAACACTACTCTGGAGCTCCTTTCTTTAGGGCAAAGGAGCCCATTGTTAGGGGCATATTGTCTGAGGTCATGGCACAACATGATGGGTTAGAAAGTCCTCCTTGAATTCACTTTCACATCTTCTTCACAACTTCTTACTTTTGCTGTTTTTTTTTTTTTTTTGCCAAAATTTTTGTCTTTTGTTTTAGCTTTGACACAGTACTTTTTGATATCCTGGTACTGGCATTCTTTTTGGCTTTCATCTATTTTCCTAGTTTTATCTTAACCCAAGTCTGCTTCAAACTTAACAATGTGGTAGGTAAAATTTGCATAATCTTAAAATAAAACTGATTATACATATATCTACAGTACTTTACAGAGGCCATTGATGTCTTTAGTGATGTATCTAGCGAAAAAATAAGGGAAAAGAAACTTTTAACTGACGTCTAATTTTATACTTAAGTGTAAGGTCAATTTCTATTCAAGTTTCTCATATTCTTAAGCAGTGATGAGCTAAGGTTTTATTTGAAATTGAATCTGCAGCAAAACTTAAAGAGAAGAAAGTTATATAGAGTATATCTGGAACTGTTTCCCTGTGCCAATTCTACATATTTAAGTGTTACATGACAGAAAGAACTAACACCCATTTCCTGTCACATTTAACTTGGCCATGAAATAGGAGTTGTGGTTGTTCTAGTAGTATGATGTCCACTTTGCCAGTTACAATGACAGTCTTGGCTCTCACAATCTTACAGATACTTTGGGGACAGAAATGATACTCAGTACATTCTTCCATGGTTCTTAGAGAATGGATATCTGCAGTTGCATCATCTGCAAGAAAGGATTATTATTATGTAATGGCAAAGATCATGTTCCCGAGTAGTGCATTTTATTTTAAATTTTTGAGTGATTTTATAAATCTATATAAAGTATTCAACTATTCAGAACCTTACAATATTTTAAAATATCACAGTTTAATGACAGGAACTAAAACACCCTGTGGAGTTAGGGGAATTTTCAGATATCAGGCTACTATCACTCTTTAATGCAGAAGTAATGATTTTCTGGTACCACTTTTAAAATATTTTTTAATTGTTAATGAACAACATACATTCAAGGGGTCTGCATACAATACAATAAAATACAATTTATTTTTGTATAACCCAAAATCACACAAGAAGTGCCGCAATGGATTTAACAGGCCCTGCCTCTTGACAGCCCCCCAGCCTTGACTCTCGAAGAAGGCAAGAAAAAACTCCCGAAAAAACCCTTGTAGGGAAAAAAATGGAAGAAACCTTGGGAAAGGCAGCTCAAATAGAGACCCCTTTACAGGTAGGTTGGGCATACAGTGGCTGTCAAAAACAAGGGGGCCAGTACAATACAGTACAATACACAGAACAGAAGAAATCCTCAATACAGTATAAAAATAAAAATTTTAGAAGTACGGAGCAGAATTTAACAGTAGATGATATCACAAAATATGATTTGGATTTGTTTAGAGTCCTAGAGACCTCATCCATCAAGCTGCTTCCCCCATTTAGCCATTCCACAGCTGAAATAGCGCGAATCCAATGAAAGGACCCCTCTTTCCCATGGTTCCTGCGATCCTCCATCAGGGATGACTTTACCTTAGGCAGGCAAAACAACTTGGCAGGTGGGCCGTGGCATCAAGTGCCACATTTGAGTACCAAGAAGAAAAACAGAATAGGTGAGGGTTAGTATCCAATTATAACTATCATGTTACTTATGTTTTAGTGCTAATGACTAACAACAGAGATGCAGTCTGCACAGTTAATCAGCAGATTTAGTCAGGATATGCTAAACTGAAGTAGTGAGTCTTCAGCCGGGATTTAAAAGCTGAGACTGAAGGGCTATCTCCTGTAGTAGCAGGCAGACCATTCCACAGTTTAGGGGCCCTGTAACTAAAAGCTCGACCTCCCACTGTTATTTTATTAATTCTTGGAATCATAAGCAGACTGGCATCTTGAGATCTTAATGTGCGCTCTGGTTTGTAAGTCATGATAAGTTCAGACAAGTAAGCCAGACCTTGGCCATTTAATGCTTTATATGTTAAAAGGAGGATTTTGAAATTTGCCCTAAACTTAACCGGGAGCCAGGTGTAAGGATTTTAGAACTGGAGTTATGTGTTCGTATTTTTTTGTTCTTGTAATAATTCTTACAGCAGCATTTTGGATGAACTGGAGGCTGTATAAAGAACAATTTGAACATCCAGTGAACACCGCATTGCAGTAGTCAATCCTACTAGAAATAAATGTATGAATTAATTTCTCAGAATCCTGTTTATTTAGAAAGCGCCTTAATTTCACAACATTTTTAAGATGTAAGAAACATGATTTGGACAACTTTGTAATACGCGCTTTAAATGACATGCTGTAGTCAAAGAGAACTTCGAGATTGGGGGCCGATTCAGTAAAAGTAATGGTGATTCCAACTGATTTAAATGATGACAAAATATTGTTGTGATCAGCGTCACTCTCTGCAACATTTAACATCTCTGTTTTATCTGTGTTTAAAGACAAGTAGTCCTCACCCATCCACTCCTTTTAATTCACTAACACAACTAATTAAAGACAACATTGGAGAAACTTCATTTGATCTAAATAAAGTTATAACTGGGTGTCATCTGCATACGAGTGAAAATTAACATTATGTTTCCTAATCATAGATCCCAGTGGAAGCATGTAAATTGAAAATAGTAAAGGTCCCAGTACTGAGCCCTGCGGGACACCATATCTCACTTCTGTGTATAATAATGGAGTACTGTCAGCACATTTCTGTACATATTGGAATCGATTTGATAAATAAGAACTAAACCAAGTGAGCACAGTGCCTGTAAGCCCAACATCATTGTCTAGCCTGTGCAGTAAAATAGAATGGTCAAATGCTGCACTTAAGTCTAACATACAGTGGACCCTTGACTTACGAACACAATTGGTTCACGAGGGTTGGTTGTAACTCAAGTTGGTTGTAAGTCAAGACTATTTTTCCCATAAGAAATAATGTAAATACCCATAATGCGTTCCGAACCTCCCACAGCAACACTTACGTAAACTTTTCATAATAGAAAAGGGTTGTATAATGTGCATAATTTACCAAAAACACCAATAATTTTTCTAATGTACTAACCAAACAGTTATAAAAAGTGCCTAGACTACCAGAAACAACAATTTCATACTGCACTCACCATTTAAGTTGACATCTTTGGCTTGCAGGAACAGAGGAGAAGGAGGAGGAGAATGAAATGGAAGGTGGTTATTGTTTGGAAGGAGAGTCCCCTTCCATAAGAACATCAGGACTCTGACTCCCTGGTGTCCTTTCTCTCCTTGGGAGAGGCTGTAGCCCACTAGGACCTGCTTCTGGCTCACTAGGTCTCAACCTTTTCGGAAATAAAAACTGGTCTAAGGTTGTCTGTTTCTGTCTTTTCTTCAACACAATTCTGTAGTATGACATGACATTGTCATTAAGCAAGTTAATGCAACGATTAGCTTTTTCTCTGTCTGGGTGGGTCTTCTCTACAAATGTTTGTAGCTCTGTAGCCATTTTTTCAGGATGTCCTTTATTTCAGAAGAGGACATTTGCTGCACTGATTGTTGATCCTCCCCCTCCTCTTCAGAAATCTCCTCAGCTGCCATTCTCTGTTGCTCAGCCAGAAGTTGCTGAAGTTCCTCTGTAGACAATTCCTCTGAGTGTTCCTCCACCAGTTCCTCAACATCACCACTGTCAACCTGCAAGCCTATGGACTCAGCTATAGTGACAATGTCATCAACCACAGGGTCAGTTGCAGGCTCAGGCTCCTCTACAAAGCCTTCAAAGTCTCTCTCCTCTATAATTTTAGGCCACACTTTGTCCCAGGCAGATCTTAGTGTCCTTAGAGAGACATTGGCCCAGGATTTCTCTATTAACCCCACACAGGAAAGGATGTTGTAATGTTTCTTCCAGAACTCTGTAAGAGTCAAATCTGTATCTGAGACCATCTGGAAGCACTTCTGGAACAGTTTCTTGGTGTATAGCTTTTTAAACTTAGCTATAACCTGCTGGTCCATAAGCTGCAGTAGAGGAGTTGTATTAGGTGGGAGGAAATCTACTGTAAGCCATGGGAATTCTTAAGCCAAATCTTCTTCCAAGTCTCTTGGGTGAGCAGGAGCATTGTCCATGATTAGGAGAGCCATGAGTGGTAAGCCTTTGTCCTCTAGATATTTCTTAACAGTAGGACAGAAAACCTCCCTGATCCACTCAAGAAAAAGCACTCTTGTTACCCAGGCTTTTGCATTAGATCTCCACATGACCCCTAGCCTATTCTTCATGACTGTATGTTTTCTGAACACTCTAGGGGTCTCAGAGTGATAAACCAAGAGAGGCTTTATCTTTAGGTCACCACTTGCATTGGCACATAACAATAAGGTTAGCCTATCCTTCATAGGCTTGTGGCCAGGCATTTTCTGCTCTTCCTGGGTAATGTATGTTCTCCTGGGCATTTTCTTCCAGAAAAGCCCAGTTTCATCACAGTTAAAAACTTGATGAGAGCAAAAGCCATTTCTCTTTGTTATCATTTCAACGTGGCGTATGTAATTTTCGGCAGCTCTTTTATCAGCACTGGCTGCTTCACCATGCCTAACTATGCTATGAATCCCAGTTCTTGCTTTAAAATTGTGAAACCACCCCTTACTGGCACAAAATGTTTCACCACTATCACTTGTTGATGGCTTATCCTTTAACAGATCTGCATTTATAGCCCTAGCTTTTTCACAAATGATTGACTCAGATAGGCTATCGCCTGCCATCTGCCTTTCGTTTATCCACACTAATAATAGCTTTTCTACCTCGTTTAACACTGTTGATTGCGACTTACTAATTTGAGTAACACCTTTAGCAACACTAGCTTCCTTATACAAATCTTTTCATTGTAAAATTGTGGAGATGGTGGATTTCGACATGCTGTACATGCTAGCAAAATCAGTCACACGAACGCCACTCTCATATTTACGCACAATTTCCTTCTTTGTTTCGATCGAGATCGCTTTCTTTACCTTCGCTGTCTTCTCTTCCTTACTTAACTTCTTTGGGGCCATTTTGATAGTAATTATCCAAATAAATGATATAAATCACTGCACTGAGAAAAAATACGTCCACAAATACACGTATCTCGACTCCGACTGCCGCTTGCAAATGCTCTCGGCTGTTTGTTTACAATCGCGCGAGCGGATACACGTGACTGCATCCGGGTCGTAACGCAAATTGTTGGTCGTAACTCAATTTGTTCGCATGTCAGGCCGGTCGTATGTCAAGGGTCTACTGTAATTACAGTGGAGTTTCCTTCATCAGATGATATCAGAATGTCATTTACAACCTGTGTTAGTGCCGTTTCTGTACTATGACCAGTGTAGAAACCAGACTGGAATTTTTAAAATAAATTGTAATGCGTAAGGTGTGACTGAAGTTGATTGGCGACTACTTTTTCTAGTATTTTAGAGAGAAAGGGTAAATTTGAAATACGCCTTAAATTATTTAGTATGTGTGGGTCTAGGTCTGACTTTTTAAGTAATAGTTTAATGACTGACACTTTTAGTACATCAGGTACTGTGCCATGCAATAATGAACTATTGATAATGGTTAGAATAGGCGCAGCAAGAACATCCATTGCACTTTTTACTAGTTTTGTTGGCACTGGATCTAGGGAACAAGTAGTGGACTTCATTTTAAGGTTACGGTTTCTTTATTTGCCATTTGTGCATAAAACCGACAGTCAAAGCACATTGGAATTCTTGTGCAGAGCTTTTTCAGAGTCATCATAGTAAACATTTAAAAAAAAAAGTAAACAATAAAACAATATAAATACATAATATGAATTATACCAACACTACATAAAATGGTGGTAATATGTACACAAAAAAATACAATTATATTGCAGATATTGCACAGTTAAAATATTTCACATTTATCACTCGTCATTTATAGGTAATGTGGGGTTATTTCACATGTTCAGTAATTTGCTTTGCCATCAGTCTGACTGTGGTGGGAAAAAAAACTATTGAAAAACCTTGTTCTGTGAGTGATGATGCTGTCCGCTCTGCGGTGTCTCAGATTGTACATACAGTTTTTGTGTCTGAGCAGAGAGTGAGCTGGATGGAATGAATCCCTGATAATTTCCTCTGCTCTTTTCCAACAGCAATGTGCTTACATAGAGTCCATAGAAGGAAGTTTTGTCCCTATGATCCTCTCCGCAGTCTTTATGACTCTTTGCAAAGCCTTCCTTTCTGCCTGTGTGGTGTTCCCATACCAGACAGTGATGCCTGCGGTAAGAATACTCTCTCTCAGTCCTCTGTAGGCCTGGGTGAGAGGGTGATGGTTCAGGCCAGCTTTCCTGAGCAGCTTAATGAAATAAAGCCTTTGCTGGGCTTTTTTCACTGTGGCTGTGATATTAAGAGTCCAGCTCAGGTCTGATGTAACCTGCAGTCCCAGGAATCTGTGGCTGTCGGCCCTCTCCACCTCAGTCCCTTTGATGATAAGAGGCTGTAGAGGGGGAGGATTCTTCCTAAAGTCCAGTATTATTTCTTTGGTCTTGTCTGTATTGAGGATGAGGTCATTCTCCTCTCCATAGACAAGAATGTTGTTTAGATAGATAGATAGACAGGGTCCTGTACCCTGACTCGTCCCCCCCTCGATGAGCCCCAGGATGGTGGTGTCATCAGCATATTTAATGACGATGGTATTGTCCTGGGTGGAGACATATTCATAAGTGTACAGGGTGAAGAGTTTGGGGCTGAGGTAACAACCCTGTGGGGATCCTGTGCTGACTGTGAGCTCAGCAGACACCATTCCTCCCATTCTCACTACCTGTGGTCTATCTGTCAGGAAATCCAGGATCCAGTTACAGGTGGGAGTTGGGACGCTGAGGTCTGTCAGCTTCTCGATCAGTTTGCCTGGGCGAATGGTATTGAAAGCAGAACTATAGTCCAGGAAATGCATCCTGGAATACGTTCTGATACTTTCCAGGTGTTGCAGAGTGTGATGTAGGGGTATTGCTACTGCATCATTTACTGATCAATTGGGGCGATAGGCAAACTGGAGGGGGACAACAGTGTCCGGGACCATATGGTTAATGTACGTGAAAACCAGTTTTTCTAGGCACTTCATGGCAACTGGTGTGAGTGCCACTGGCCTGAAGTCATTTAGGGTGGATGTGTCCAGTCTTTTGGGGACTGGTATGATGGTGGAGGATTTGAAAATATGGGGGACTACTGCCTGGGATAATGACAGGTTGAAGATGTCAGCATGCACACCAGCTAGTTGTTCCCCACAGGCCTTCAGAACTCTGGGAGAAACTCCATCAGGTCCCACAGCCTTGTAGGGGTTCACCTTCTTTAGAGCTTTTAAGACCTGTGTATGTGTCACCTGGAAAGCAGTATCCATGGGGTCACAGGGGGCCTTTGAGGGTTTGTCTGTGTTCAGCCTGTCAAACCTGGCATAGAAGGTGTTAAGGCTGTCTGGAAGGGTAGTTGTTTTTATAGTTCTCCTGTAGTTTGTGACAGAATGAATTCCCTGCCACATGCTGTGCATATTGTGGTTGAGGTAGTAGCCTTCAAGTTTTTGTGAGTGAGCCCTTTTTGCTGCTCTGATGGACTTCTGTAGCGCGTTCCAGGCTCTCTTATACTCCACTTGATCTCCTGACTTGAAGGCCTCCCGCCGCTTCCTGATTTTCTGTTTTATGTCCCTATTAAACAAGGGTTTTTGGTTGGGGAACATACACATAGTCCTGGGAGGGGCACATATGGATGTGCACTAACTAATGTAGTCACTCACAGTCTCTGTGTATTCATGGATATCGTTAGTGGCCTCTTTGAAAATGCTCCAGTCTGTGGTCTCTAAGTAGCTCTGCAGACTAGCTTTTGCATCATCAGTCCAGGTGTTAACGGTCCTGACTATGGCTGGCTTTGTCTTGAGCCTTTTGTTGTAAACTGGATTGAGCCGGATCGCCAGGTGATCAGACTTTCCAAAATGGTTTTGGTTCAGCTGAAAAGGTGTTTCTGATGTTGCTATAGCAGTGGTCCAGTGTTTTATTTCCCCTAGTGGGGAAGGTCACAAACTGATGCAGTTTAGGCATGTTTTTCTGGAGATTGCAATGGTTAAAATCTCCCAGAATAATAACAACGGTTTCAGGGTGTGTGTTTTCATGCTCGTTGATCATATCGTGTAGCTCCTTCAGTGCAGCCTCCTCCTTAGTGCAGGGGGGGGGATATACACGACACTCACAATAAAGCATTGCAGTACTCTGGGCAGGTAAAATGGCCTTAACTTCAAAGTCAGATATTCCACGTTTTCAGAACAGGATTTAGAAATGGTCTTACAGTCGGTACACCACGATTGTTTGACAAGGGCGGCCATTCCAGCTCCGTGAGTCTTACCGTTGTCCGCAGCGCATCAGTCCTCCCTGAAGGCTGTCTGGTGTTATTGCCTCATTAGGTGTCCTCTCCCAGCCAGGTTTCGTAGAAGCATAATATGGAGCAATCCTGAATGTCCCTCTGTGTGGAAATCCGAGCGTGGAGCTCGTCCATTTTATTTTCCAGAGACTGAACGTTTGCAAACAATATGACCAGGAGGGTTAGCCTTCCATTTCTAACCAAGCAGTGGAGCCTTTGGTCAACTCCTCCCCGTCTGCCACTCCTCAGCTTCGGCCTGTTCTCAGAAGAGCTATCGGGGGCCGGCCTGGCATCGAGTCAGCGTAGCATGCTAGCTCAGGGTGGAATTCCAACGAGATTAGGTCAAAAAGTCTGATAAGGCTGTGCTCTCTCAGTTGTTATAATGTCGCCCGATCATAAAGAACGTTTGCAAAGTGTGTCTTAACTCGACACAAAAATGTAAGAGGGAGAAAAGAAAAGAAATAACTTGACTCAGAGCTCCGCAACATCACATTCTGGGAAGTGCCATTGTTTAGAAATTTAGAAATTAAAGTTAATTTAGAAATTAAAGTTAAGACTTCCTGCTCAGTTACAGGATTAAAATTACTAAAGTGCTAAATGCAATGTGAGACAGTGTCAACTAAGCTAGTATTTGGTTTGTACTGTGATGCTGAAATCTGGGATCTTATATTTTTAATTTCTCATTGGAGAAGTTCATAAAGTCTGTACTGCTAATATCTGTTGGTATTTTGCACTGTAGATCTGAATAGAGGATTTTTATTATTGCTATCTATTATTGTAGAATAGTATTCTGAGCGAGCTTTAAAGATAACTTTTTTATATTTTTTAAACACTCTCTGTCCATGCAATTTGAAAGATATGTAGCTTTGTTGTTCTCCATCTGCGCTCCAGTTTTCGACACTCTAATTTAAGAGCTCAAGTGTTTTCATTAAATCAGGGAGAGTTTCTATGTGCTTTGATCACTTTTGTTTTAAGGGGAGCCACTGTGTCCAGACCATCTATCAAGGTCACATTATAATGTAATGTTAGCTGATCTAAATTGTTTTCCACAATTACACTCGACTTACTCAAAGTATCTATAAATTCCGAAACAGAATTACAATCTAAATGTTGCACTATCTTTGTTTTAATCTGTGAGTGCATTGGCAAGGGCAGGACTAAATCAAATGTAATTAAGAAGTGATCGGAAATAACTTCATTTAATGGAGTAATATTTAAATTTTGAATTTCAAATTTGTAAGTTATAATTAAATCTAATGTGGGGTTATGATTATGAGTTGGACCTTTGACATTCTGACAAAATCCTACTGAATTTAACAAATAAGTAAAACATTTGCTAAAAGTGTCAGTTTCCACATCAGTGTGTACATTAAAATCCCCCATCAGTACTACGTGATCAAATATATAGGCAAATCAGATAAAAGGTTACTAAATTCAGTCATGAACAATGAATATGGCCCTGGTGGTCTGTAGACTAGCACTATAACTGTGTTGGAATCTGTTTTAATATTTAAAATGAATGCCTCAAAGGACGTAAAGTCACATAAATTTTTAGACGTGATTTGTATTTTGTTACAATGAATTATTCCAAGGCCTCCTCCTCGACCAGAATCTCTAGACTTATGAAGCAATGAGTATCCATCTGGTGATGCCTCAGCTAGGGGAACAGTGTCATATTTACAAAGCCAGGTTTCAGTGAGAAGACACAGATCAGATTTTGTACTTAATATAATATCATTTACCAAAACAGCATTACTGCCAAGAGAGCGATAATAAGCAGCATTTAAAACTGCATGCTTCTTTCTGAACTGGTGATATATTTTTTGTTTTCATTTGAAGTAAATTTCTATTACAGATGCCCTTGGTGGAGGGTCTGGTTTTATTCCTTGGTCTAATTATACATCTTATTTTTTGGTTATCAAGTAACTTAAGGTTTGCATCAAGACTAAATTTATTGGATGCCCCTCAATAGGGATTACGGGTAACAGCTTCAGGATAGTAACAGGTGGGATAAACAACAGCCTGTTATTTAAGATCACATGACTGCAGCCTGGATGGTGCTCTAATCAGTCAACCAGGCAGTTTTGCTGCCATATTTTGGGATAATAAATAGGATCCCCTCCAGTTAGGATGAAGACCATCTCTTTTGAAAAATCCAGGCCTTTCCCAAAAATCATCCCAATTGTTCACAAACATTATGCTTTTATTTGCACAAAAGGTTTCTATCCAGTAGTGAAAAGAATGTAATCTGCTATAAATCACATCCTCTCTATATCATTTTGGTAAGGGGCCAGATACAACTAAATTCTGACATTTTCTTTTAGCTTTGGTGCGTAGAAACATGAAGTTCCTCTTTAATATCTCAGATTGTTGTAAACAAATATCATTAGTGCTGACATGCAGCAATAAGGTAGATACTTCATCGTCGGCGACACGGTCCAATGCGGCCTCCATGTCAGAAATCTTGGCCCCTGCGAGGCATTTAACATTAACTGCTTGTTTAACATAGTTTGGAATTCTAACATTCCACACTATGGAATTGCCAGTTATGAGCACTTTCTTATTCTTAGTTTCCACAGGCACGCTGCGGAGTGCTGAGAATCTTTTCTGGGTCTGAATTGGTGACCTGGGTGCCAAGGGACTAAATTTTGGCTTCTTAGACCCCCGGCTTACTGTTACCCACTCACCCTGTGGCTGAATTGGTGCTGCTGACTTTGGCCGCGCACTGACTATAGTGGGACCAGGCGAGACTGAAGCTGAATCAGAAGATAGCCGAATTGTCTAAACAAACCAAGTCAATCCAATTTTCGGTGTTCTTAATTGCTATCAGGTTCCTAATGCGGTCTTCCAATTTGCGTATTTTCCAGACCAACTCTAAATTAACTAAGCACTTTTGGCAGGTGAAGCTGTCTACACTTTTGGACCGGAAAACCTGAACTTTACATGCTGCAGGACACACAACATATAAACGTGCCCTCAACGGGCAGAGAGCAGATAGAACTTATGTTTAGTGTTGATATCATTTTCTCTGTTTTTGTAGTAACTTTGGTGCTTCGGTGCTTTCCGTGTTCAGCTGAATCACTAAGAGACCATTGGCTTTAATTTTCCACCACCCGCTGAATGATTGACTTTGATTTTTCACTACCGGTTACTTCTCCTGGTCAGCTGCCGGCTTTACTTCAGTTGAACTTATTAGGGTGTTTGCAAAGGGCTATGTGCCTGTGGGAGACACCGCTGCTCTGTGCTTCCACTCACTGCTACTCCGAAGAGGTGTGGCCTGAAAGAGAGGAAAGAAAGTGAGGTAGAGGTATCCATAAAAAAGTCTGTTCAGGGTAAGGTAAATACAAACAAATCCCTACTTACCTAACTTGTGCGAAATATCATCTAGCAGATTTTTGAAGATTCTCAAAATACAGCAATTATTGGTGATTTATTTCAAATACAGTTCCCCGAGTGAATAAAAGTTTGTAACATATGTGTGGAATTTACCCATAACCAGCTCCTTTCTGTGCCCTCTTACTCTTTTTGAGGAACTAATTTTAAAATAACAGCTAAAATCATAAAAAAAAAAATTCCTTTTTGAAATTTTGAACACTAGCTATGTTACTTCTTAAATGTCTAGTACTCACTGTTTCCATTTTAATAAATGACTAAGATTTCAGTTTTTTCCTTATTTATCTTGAGGAAATTGCTATCCATCTATTTGGGAATACAAGACAGACACTGGATCATAGAATCCAGAACTCCAGATCCTTGTGGTACGCCATACACAATATCATGGATCCCTGAACTACAATCACCACAACTAACAAAGAATTTTCTACCTGTTTCATAAGACTGAAACTAATTTAAGACACAGCCAGAGAGGTCCACCCATTGTCTAAAGTGATTTATAAGAACACTGCGGTCAATGGTGTCAAATGCTACACTCAAGTCTAAGAGAAAAAGAACAGACACGTGACTTCTGTCAGTAAGTCATTTGCTACTTTAACCAATGAAGTGAAGTGCAACGCTTACTGATGCCTAGGATGGTAGCCACAGTAGTTTGGTGCCCCGTCTTTGTCTTTTTGTGTTAAATTCATTGTCACCATGCAAAGTCAGATAACATATACACAGGAATGACTTCTGAATATTGGTCGCAGTTTTCTACCTGATGTGACTCCAAATTTTATAACAATTTCTGTGGATCTTACAACTTTTTTCAGCTTAACATGTAATATGACAGCAGAAGCAGAAGAGCTGATGTCTTGGTTCGATTCAGGAAGTGAGTACTATGGCAACCACAGCCATATAACATAACATATAACATCTGTCTAACGTGTGCTCGCTGGCAAACAAAGTTGACAAACTGTAGCTTTTAATACATACTTAAACTGAATTTTCTTTTTTTAATCTGCTCTGTTCTTTACTGAAATGTGGCTAAATTATTCTATTCCTGACTGTGCATTGGACTTACCCAACTTCACACTATACCGAACGGACAGCGTTAACAAACTTTGCAACAAAACAAAGGGTGGAGGAATGTGTTTCTACATTAATCAAGGTTGCTGTAATGCTGTGACAATTCTTTTTAAAATCATGCTCTCCCAATCTGTAACTGCTTATTGTAAACTGTAAGCAGTTTTATTTACTACGGAAGTTTTCCTCAGTGATTCTAGCTGGTGTTTACAATTGCTCTTGTGCTAATGCTTAAAGTACAGTGGCAACTCGCTGAGTTTATCACCAAGACTGAAAAAGACAACCTGGACTTGAAAATCTTTTATTTTGGGTGATTTTAACCAAGTCAGTGCTTTCTGATCTGGCAATCTTGAGAAATGCTCGAAAGCGAAATACATCTTGGAAGAATGGATGAAACCTGCAGAAAGGAAATACTCAAATAAATTGCAAGAGCAATTGTCTGAAAAAAACAGCACATCAATCTGGAAAGGCCTTAAACAGGTCACTAACTACAAGAAACAAACAAACAGTTATACTGATCCCATTCTGGCTAATCAGTTAAATCAGTATTATGGCCAATTTGAAAGACAATGGGACATAAATCTACCTGATGGTCTCACTGTTGCTACTGTGCACTCTTCTTCTCAGCTTCCCCCTCTTTCCATCACTGCAAAAGACATCTGTAGCTTATTCAAAAAGAAACCCAGCCACAAGGGATGCATAGTGTTTCTTCATGCCAGTCCCAAGCCCAGATAAATGGGGAGGGTTACATCAGGATAGGCATCCAGTGTAAAATTTTCCCAAATCAATATGCGGACAACAATACAAATTTCCATACCAGATCAGTCGAGCCCCGGGTTAACAACGACTGCCACCAGTACTGTTAGCCAACAGGATGATGGCAGAAATTGGGCTACTGTTGGCCGTAGAAGAAGAATGGGGGGGAGACGTGCCCGGAGGCAGGATGAGAGGAGGAAGATAAAGAGAGTGGAACTGATGGTAGGAACTTTGTTAGCAGTATGACTAGTAATTATTATTATTATTATTAAGGGGAGAGAGTTAGCAGATACAATGGAGAGAACGAAGGTTGATATATTGTGTATGCAAGAGACTAAATGGAAGGGAAGTAAGGCCAGGTGGATCGGAGGTGGATTCAAAAGTGTAGTTAAGCAGCATAGGATGTTGGTCTGTAGGATGAAGTTGGAGATCAAGAACAGGAAGAGAGTGAGGGCAGAGCCAAAGATCAAATGGTGGAAGTTGAAAAAGGAAGACTACAAGGCTGAGTTTAGGAAGGAGGTGAGACAGGCACTAGGTGGCAGTGAAGAGTTACCAGACAGTTGGGCAACTACAGAAGATGTAGCAAGGGTGACACCTAGAAGTGTGCTTGGCGTGACATCTGGAAGGAGGAAGAAGGAAAAGGAAACCTGGTGGTGGAATGGGGAAGTACAGGAGAGTATACAGAGGAAGAGGATGGCAAAGAAGAAATGGGATAGTCAGAGAGATGCAGAAAGTAGACAAGAGTACAAGGAGATAAGGCACAAGATAGAGAGAGGTGGTGAAGGCTAAAGAAAAGGTGTATGATGAGTTGTATGAGAGGTTGGACACTAAGGAGGGAGAAAAGGATTTGTACCGATAGGCCAGACAGAGGGACTGAGCTGGGACAGATGTGCAGCAGGTTAGGGTGATAAAGGATCAAGATGGAAACATTCTCACAAGCGAGGAGAGTGTGTTGAGCAGATGGAAAAAGTACTTTGAGAAGCTGATGAATGAAGAGAATGAGAGAGAGAGAGAAGGTTGGATGATGTGGAGATTGTGAATCAGGAAGTGCAA
>JANRMT010062854.1:8315365-8393352 GCA_026402145.1 Polypterus bichir lapradei
TAAGAAAAAGGGGGATGTGCAGGACTGTAGTAACTAGAGTGGGATAAAATTGATGAGCCACAGCATGAAGTTATGGGAAAGAGTAGTGGAAACTAGATTAAGAAGTGAGGTGATAAGTGAGCAGCAGTATGGTTTCATGCCAAGAAAGAGCACCACAGATGCAATGTTTGCTCTGAGGATAGTGATGGAGAAGTATAGAGAGGGTCAGAAGGAGTTGCATGGCATCTTTGTGGAACTGGAGAAAGCATATGACAGGGTGCCTCGAGAGGAGTTGTGGCATTGTATGAAGAAGTTGGGAGTGGCAGAGAAGTATGTTAGAGTTGTACAGTATATGTACAAGGGAAGTGTGACAGTGGTGAGGTCTGCAGTAGAAGTGATGGATGCATTCACTGTGGAGGTGGGATTACATCAGGGATCAGCTCTGAGCCCTTTCTTATTTGCAATGGTGATGGACAGGTTGACAGACGAGATTAGACAGGAGTCCCCGTGGACTATGATGTTTGCTGATGACACTGTGATCTGTAGCGATAGTAGGGAACAGGTTGAGGAGACCCTGGAGAGGTGGAGATACACTCTAGAGAGGAGAGGAATGACAGTCAGTAGGAATAAGACAGAATACATGTGTGTAAATGAGAGGAAGGTCAGTGGAATGGTGAGGATGCAGGGAGTAGAGTTGGTGAAGGTGAATGAGTTTAAATATTTGGGATCAACAGTACAGAGTAATGGGGATTGTCGAAGAGAGGTGAAAAATAGAGTGCAGGCAGAGTGGAAGGGGTGGAGAAGAGTGTCAGGAGTAATTTGTGACAGACAGTAATCAGCAAGAGTGAAAGGGAAGGTCTACAGGACGGTAGTGAGACCAGCTATGTTATATGGGTTGGAGACAGTGGCACTGACCAGAAAGCAGGAGACAGAGCTGGAGGTAGCAGAGTTAAAGATGCTAAGATTTTCACTGGGTGTGACGAAGATGGATAGGATTAGAAATGAGTACATTAGAGGGTCAGCTCAAGTTGGATGTTTGTGAGACAAAGTCAGAGAGGCGAGATTGCATTGGTTTGGGCATGTGCGGAAGAGAGATGCTGAGTATATTAGGAGAAGGATGTTAAGGATAGAGCTGACAGGAAAAAGGAAAAGAAGAAGGCCTAAGACAAGGTTGAGAGAGGACGTGCAGGTGATGGGTGAAACAGAACAAGATGCAGAGGACAGAAAGATACGGAAAAAGATAATCTGTTGTGGCAACCCCTAATGGGAGCAGTAGAAAGAAGAAGCTTATTCAAAAAGAAAAATATTAAAAAAAGCTGCAGGTTCAGATCTTATTTCGCCTTCCATACTCAAGCACTGCGTATATCAGTTATCTACAGTATTTGCAGACATTTTCAACCAGTTAAAACATGTCACATAAACAGTTTTTCCCCCCCTGTGCAGTTATTCTTATTAATCAGGTCTGAGCTTCTACTCCGTATCTATGTATACCTGCGCACGGGACTGCCTGGACATTTTAGTCTTACTATCACTTTATGTTTTTGTATTGCCTTTGTACAATGCATAATATTTTATCTTATATTTATCTTTTGCATTCCCTTTTGTCCTTGTATGTTGTCATTTTACTATCAAGATAAATTCCTAGTACACATGTGTGTACCTGGCCAAAAAGGTGAATTCTAATTCTGATTCTAATGCTGATGATTTGCTCTAAAACCTAACACTTATCAAGAATGAAGTTTTTGCTTCAATAGCAAAGTAACTGCTGAAAAACGACTTTTTCTTGAATTTTACTTTAAAAAGGCAGGGTAGAAATTAGGACTAAAGTTGCCAAGCACAGAGGAGTCAAGATTATATTTTTTTAGGCAGGGGTTTAACTACTGCAGTCTTTTAACAATCTGAGAAGATCCCAGTATCTAATGAAGAGTCAACTATGTCAGGTACATTATCAAAGAGCACATCTGGTAGTTCTTTAAAAAAATCCTTTTGGGACTGAAGGTGTTTCTTCAATTAACACTGCTGCACCATATCTACTGAGAAACATTTCACTCAGTTTAAGAGTCTATATTTCTAATCACTAATAAGATTGTTAATGTAAAATAAAACAAAAACAAAAGTGATTCAAGTTAGAATGTCAAAAACTGGAGCATAGATGGAGAACAACAAATTTTCAAATTGCATGGACAGTGCGAGTCCTGCTTAGAGCTGCCATTCAGCTTCTCATTTAGTCCTGTAAGAGCTTTAACAGAATGATCTATTTTGTTTGTTGCAGCTCAAACTGCTGGTATGTTATTGGCACATTTTGAGCATATTACAGTGATGTTTTATTTTATTTATGATACAAAGAAGATAGATATGTACTTTGTTTCAAGAGCCAGATTCTTCTGGCAAGGACTTGTGTGTATCACCCAACATGCATTATTCCTGATCCCCACTTTTCTTTCAGGTGGCGAACACATTTGCTGGCTCCACATAGCTTCTTTGAGTTGAGTCAGACCAAAGTTATGCACGTCACCTTTACAGACCCTTTTTAATTTAGATTATCAAGTAGGGTGGGTTTTGTGCTCTACATAGGAAATCTATGAATGATTATTTTATTAAATTTTACAGTTATGATCAGTAGAATATGAAATCTAAATGTTAAAACTTTCATATGATATGAAAACACTGTGCAGCACTAAATAAACTTTGCAGAGTAATAACAATGAACATTGTAGTATAATATCTTGTAACAGAAAATTATAAATATTATTTTACAATAACTTGCTGACACCTACAACAAGTTAAAGTGTATATCTTAATAAGCAAATCTTAAATAGCTGTTGGAGGCAGATAAAGGAACATATTGTGAAGAATTACTCCTAATATGAAGAAATATTATGCTATCTTAGAATCCTAGAGACTAATACAGTAGTTCACAATTTCTGTCATTTTATCTTGATAAGGAGGCAGCAGGAATTGCAAATAGCAGGCTTGGAAGATGAAATGGCAAGCAGATCAGCTGAGGTCAAAAGGAATCAATTGAAAGCAGAAATCAAGTCAATGCAGGACAAACACATATATTCCTATAATAATTACATCTAGGTTAACCAAATAGTTTCCTGGATGGTTAAACAACACAATCTGGTGAATTCTTACAAACAAATGGAAAATAAAGCAAACGGTAAAAAGAGAAAAAGGAAAGAAAGTTTGCGGATCCAAAAAGATCAGAAAGATGAATGAAACTACGCGGTGTAGTGATAGCAGCAATGGTACTGGTGCCACATTGGGTGCAATACAGTGCAGGGGCAGTTACTAAGTAAATTCCCCAGAGGGTAAACTTTGACCCCAAACAAAAAATTCATTTACTACACCCACCATAAGCCATATGTGTTAATGTGGTTTAATTGTAATATACATGCAAAATTTCATGAACATCCACTCAGCTGTTTAAGATTAATACTTGGTTTCTCACATGTTGGCCCTCCCATTATGACTCCAGTAAGATTCCTAAATCCATGAAGCCTTTATTTTTATTTGCATGTACAATGCAAATGTTTGTGAAAGTAGACATAGCCGTTTTTGAGTGATGCCCGATTTTTGTGTTGGTTACCCATCACAAGACACCCAGCCACCACCACCATCATTTATTTCTATTGAAACAGACGTGGAATGTATGCATTGTAAGTAGGGCCAAACCTTAAATACTATGCCAAATTCTGTTGCATTGGCTGACCCATTTTGCTATAAGTGTTGATATAAGATTGATATTGGGCCCTGCAAGAGAAATATGTTCTTGAAACTACATTCCTTTTTAACTAGGACATTCTAACATTTTTACCAGCACATTTTCTTCTCTCATTAACAGTTTATATGTAGGTAATATGTTTAACTAGTTTGGGACTTACATAATGCTTAATGACACAAGGGGTGTTTCTCGTGTATACCATTTATCTGTATGCTGATTGGTGAAAATTAAAATATATTCAAATTTGTTTTGTAAATGCACCTAAATGAAAAGATCATGCTTTGTTTGATTTTTTTCAGTCTACCATGCTGCATTAAACAAGTGTTTTGTCTTGGAGGGCCCTATGGTAACCCTACTTTCCCCTTTATACTTTTTATTGTATAGACCTTAATAAAATCTCTTAAATCCCATACACTTACAACTCTGTGGTCAGGTACTTTAGACAGAGTAAAGGAACAGGCAGGAAATAAGTTACACATTTAATTATGTATTGTTGATATGTTCAAAAATATTAAGGCAGCATAATACAATGTGAATGTGGGCAAACCATACCCTTACAGCCTAAATAGCAGTGTATCTTTTGTCCATAGGCGGCTCATGGGTTATCTTCAGTCTAGATTGCTTTGCTACCACATGCCTGTCTCAATAAGTCTGCTGAGATAGAATTGTCTTTTATCATGATCTTCTCTTTATGGATAGACGGCGAGAGAGAGATAAAGGCAAGGTGACCAACTTCATACCATTCTTACCACAAATCACAAACCAGTGGGTTGTTATGGTACAGAAAGGCCTCCCATTCGGAACCAATTATAAACAGCCATATTATCTGTCCTTTCCTGGTTGGATAGGTAAACAAAGCACTGCTGTTCTTATCAATAAAGTAAAACATGCTTCCTGAAACATTAATATGTTTTGTTTGTCTACTTTACGAATAAAGACATACAACATTATCAACCTATGTGTCACAAACTCGACCAAGAGCCAAAGCAAGGTTTGGGACAGCCACCCATAAATTGTTTCCTGGCTGCAAAATTGCAAAAATGATAGCACTGGGGTTCACGATTCAGAGATCAAAATAGAACTGAAGGGATAGGGGAAAAGTTGGGGCTTTTTAAAGGCCAATACAGGAAATGACATCAGGGGGGCCGGAACCGGAAGGGTCTTCCTCCATAGACTTAGAATCGGAAGTGATGGAAGCAGGCTTGACGTCATCAGGATCAGGCGGGATTTCCTGTGAACGGTCTGTAGAGAAGCGAGAAAGAGAGTCAGTGCACTCTGCTACATCCCGGTCTGGCTCGGAATAACCCTCATTCAAGCCCTTTAGCTGCCTCCCATGCACACGTGTGTGACATATGCTAGATATACCTCTGTTAACAACAGGAGCATGTTGGTCTCCACCTCTAGGTATAAATAAAGAGCATCCATGTTTGGTGCTTACATATATTGATGTCACAAGACTATTTACTTTTCAAAAGTCTTAAGTGGTGATTTTAAGTGGTATGAAGAGTAATAAGAGTTAATAAATTAACTTTGACTTGGCCATTTTGGAGTGATACATGTTTTTCCTCCCACCTCCTCATTACAGCTGCCCCTCCTGATAAAATTCTAGAAATGTATCTTGGATTTTAAGTTGGTTCATCCTTATTATACATGCAAAATTTCATTAAGAAAGACTTGTATATTTTGGAAAAATATGCAAATTTTGTGTTGCCCCTTCCCTTTACATCCCTAATATAATTTTTGAAACACCATATATCCTGTATTTTTAATTGGACCAATGACAACCTACGTGCAAAATTGCATGAAAATCGATTCTGACATTTTTGCTTGAATGGCAAAGACACAGACAGAATGTGATCTGGGGGTTGAAATTAAGTCCTTGTGTTCAGATTGGATTAGATTGGATTGCATCAAGCAAAGCTAAAAAATTCAAATGACAGACAGGGGATTACAACTTTAGTTATATAGATTTCCGTTGTGTATACGTTTTATATTTTACAATAGTAAAGTACTGTTCTTTAGTATAACCTCTGATCCACTTTCTTCTGCATCAAAAAATATATAGGAATTAAACTTGCAAGCACCAGCTCCTGTAGCATTATCTGTATTGTGAAAGCATTAGTTTATTTTATATGTGACAATGATGCATAGGAAAAACAATCTTAAACTCAAAGTTTTTGCCAAAATACAACAGCAACAACAACATTTATTTATAGAGCACATTTTCATAGAAATGATGTAGCTCAAAGTGCTTTACAGGATGAAGAAAGAGGAAAAAAAGACAAAAATATATATTAGCCAATACTACTTAACACAGAATAAAATTACGGTCCGATGGCCAGGGAGTCCTCCCTGCGTGGAGTTTGCATGTTCTCCCTGTGTCTGCGTGGGTTTCCTCCAGGTACTCCGATTTCCCCCCACAGTTCAAAAACATGCAGGTTAGGTGCATTGGCAATTCTAAATTTTCCCGTGTGTGTCTGTGTGTGTGTGTGTGTGTGCGCGTGCCCTGCAGTGGGCTGGTGCCCTGCCCAGGGTTTTTTCCCTGCCTTGAGCCGTGTTGGCTGGGATTGGCACCAGCAGACCCTGTAGTTAGGATATAGCGGGTTGGATAATGGATGGCCAGGGAGGACAGAAAAAACAAAAAAAAAAAAGAAAACTCCAGGTGGCTGGAGAAAAAAATTAAAGCTGCAGGGGTTCTGAGGCCACGAGACCACCCAGCTCCCTCTAGGCATTCTACCTAACATAAATGACCTCAATCAGCCCTTATTATATTCAGGGTTCTCATGGAAGAACTTGATGACGGTCATGTAGACTTCTGGCCTTTAATCCATCAAAGTAGGGACATCACAGTGCTTTGATCAGGTGGTGGTGGTGCAGATCGCCACCACAGAAAAACGGAAAAAGAACAGCAGAGAAAGTCTGGGTTAGTACGGATTTCGGAGTCATCATGAATAATAATCTATATATATATAATTCACTAAGGGCATGCAAGACAGTGAGCCACGGCCGCCAACTCACAGAGCCCCGCCTACCAACTCTAAGACCATGGGATACGCTCGACAGAGCCCCGCCCGCCAACTCTAACCCTCCTACCGCGTCATGGGATACGCACGACAGAGCCACGCACGCCAACTGTAACCATCCTCCCGCATCCAGCGTCGCTCTCGAGGCATATGCACTGCCTGCTCATGTGCCCGTATGCAACAACTCACCAAACACAGTCTCAGTCGCTTTCGTCTGTGCAAAAGTCCACATGCACCTCTGAGCCACGTTGACTTTTCACCACACACAAGACAGAGAGCCACAACCGCCAACTCACAGAGCCCCGCCCATGGGTTACGCACAAAAGAGCCACTAACGCCCACTCTAACCCTCCTCCCACGTCATGGGGAATGCACGACAAGGCCCCGCCCGCCAACTCTCACCCTCCGCAGGCTTCCAACATCGCTCTCGAGGCAATTATATGGCGACATCGACTTCTCAACTGTCACTCTGGAACAACTCGGTACGCGAGCTATATTAAGCGTCACCAACTCTATCTGCCAAAAACTCTTTTCACTCACGGACAATTGTATGTTGCTCTCTCCAGAGTTCCATCTTTTCATTCACTGACAGTTGTATCCTCAAACCCTCCCCATTTGGACAACTGTGTCTTTCAGGAAGTGTTCACTCATCAATAAACAATTATATGCGACGTATGCTACGCCATGGGTTGGCTAGTGATAATTAAATGCATATACAGAGTATCAGGATTAAATTAAAATGAAGCTATGAGAAAGCCATGTTAAAGTAATGTGTTTTTAGCAGTTTTTTTTTTTTTTTTTAAAGTGCTCCACTGGATCAGCCTTGCAAATTCCTGTTGGCAAGCTATTCCAGATTTTAGGTGCATAACAGCAGAAGGCCACCTCACCACTTCTTTTAAGTTTAGGTCTTGGAATAATAAGCAGACACTCATTTGAAGATCTAAGGTTACAATTTGGAGTGTAAGGTGAAAGACATTCTGAAATATAGGATAGAACGAGATTATTTAAGGCTTTGTAAACCATAAGCAGTCAATTAAAGTCAATTATAAATGGCACAGGTAACCAGTGTAGTGACATCAAAACTGTAGAGATGTGTTCAGATTTTCTTTTCCTAGTTAAGATTCTAGCAGCTGCATTCGGCACTAGTTGCAATCGATTGATGTCCTTTTTGGGTAAAATACAACACTGTGTGACAGAAATTTTTATTTACAATTTCAATTACCTTTGCAGAATATTAAATCATCAGACAGAAATTATTCAACACTGTTATGATGAATAAGCGATACAGAAGAAGATCAGAATGAAAAGATCTAATAGGCATTATCAGATATTACCTGTTGTTGAAATGAATGCTAGCCCTCATGATGACCATCTTGTTACAAGATGGTCTAACAATACCCTGACCAATGAACTATTAACTGAAATTAAAGTAAAAATAGATGGAATGATTTAGGAAATAAGAAATCTGAAATAGCAAAAACAGTATTTCGTATTTTTATGTGCAAAAAATTTTCACATATGACATCTCATTGGAAATTTGTAAAAGATAAAGTGTTTGACTGATGGACACACCGTGGGTACTTTTATGTGAATATATATACCATGTTTCCTGAAGTAGCAACTTCTCTGCATGTTTTTCAAGGGTAATTTCATGGTAAAATATTTGAGCAGCAGGCTGAAAGGCATAGTTAAAAACAGATTTTATAAAATAAATCAATATTGACAACAGTTGCAATTAACTCTGTTTAGTTTAAAAGAATTAAGTACTTGCGAATAATTCTGCCCTTTTTCAGATTTTTTGAAACGCATTGGAGCAGGGCCGAGTATGATGGGGAAGCACTGCAAATGATGAAGTATGGCGGAAGTTAACGAGTTTATAACATAAGGTCTGATGCACAAGCTCAAAAATGTTTCATAGTCCCTGAAACAAGTGTTTTTTTCATAATTAATGAGGACAGGTATAATCTGTTTCACTCATCTGGATTGTGATGGCCACCTTGCTCTTTTGAACCACCTTGATTCTGAACTTCTCTTTTTGATATTTCGACCATTTTTTTGTTTGCTCTTTTCTACTTAATATATAAAAATATCTTTAAACAATGACCATCACTTTCCCTGCTGTTCCGCTTTATGCAGGCACACTTGCACAAAAAAATGAAACTCGAATGAAAAGTGCTTTTGGTGAAGATGCCAGCGTCCATTATAAAAATAATGCTGTCACGTAACTTATTGAATATTTGTTTTCATGTTTATGCACAGCAGCATGTCTGACAAATTTTATTTTTTGCTTTTTTTTTATGAAATATGTGGAAATGGAGATGGCAGAGATGCTAAAGTTACTGAAGCAGAATAAGAATTGTCACAATAGCAATAGGGGACCACACCTAAAACTGAAATGTCCTTAGTGGACACATCTCCGTATCTCTTGTTCTTAGAGATTCACTTTGAAAGCGTCTAAATGTTGCATGTAAAACTTGTTGCTGTTTTAAGCCCTTAAAAGCCTTCATCATTTCCCGATGATGCACCACAGTGTAATTTCAGAAATACTGAACTTGCACCAGTTTTTGGCAGGCATTCATACATTTTTTTATTCTGACATTATAAGAGATGCATTTTTGCAGTAGCTGTAGAACTAAACTATTTATTATAATGCATATTTTATATTACAAACAAATTGCAACACTGTGACCAAAGTTAAATTTTATTCAGAGTGAAGTAATTTGATGCAATATATTCAACATATTTTGAATACATTGTGTTCTTTTAAAAATACAAATAAATCAAACCTGATGTTTTGGCATTGTCTGGTCTGTCTGTTGGCCATTCATTTGACTATAGGGCAGATTTCATATTTCTTTCAATTGAAATAATTGCTTGCTGTTAAATGGTATGGATAAAAGCTGCTTTAACTCATTAAAAATTAAGAAATCATACTCTAAATGGTATAATTATTGATCTATAGGAGGGGTTCCTGTTCAGTCTGCACCTTCGATATCTGGGGCAGAAAATGTAATCCCAAGAGGTCAGATATTAAAAGCAGTTGAAATTGCAGATTTACTATCAGAAATACCCTATACCCATCTATTATTGGACCTTGTGTTACTTGCCTGTAGTTCCCTTAGTAGGAACAGACAAAAAGAAAATACTCTTATGTACTGTATGCATGGGTGAATAGGAAAACCATTGCATACAAATACAGACAAACACACCCAATAAAATAAATTAACACTAAATTTCATTACCAGTTAACAAAGAAATATGCATTTGAACTTAGTCCAGTTTGGTTATCCTCAATCTTTATAACATACTGGTTAGACATCATCTGGAATACTGTGTGCAGTTTTGGTCTTCAGTCTAAAATAAGCGCATAACAGCTCTAGAAAAAGGTCCAGAGAAGAGTGACTAGGCTCATTCCAGGACTAAAGGGAATGAGTTGAGGAAAAACTAGAAGAGCTGAACATTTTCAGTTTAAACAAAAGATTAGGAGGAAAAATGATTGAAGTGTTTAAAATTATGAAGGGAATTAGTACTTTAAGAACATGGGGACAGAGTTGGAAACTTGTTAAGGGTAAATTTCACACAAACATTAGAACGAGTTTCTTTACACCGAGAACCATACACCAAGTAGTGTGGTAGAAAGTAGGAATTCAGGGACTTTCAAAAGTTAACTTGATGTTATTTTGGAGGAACTGAGTGGATAGGAATGGCAAGCTTTGTTGGGCAGAATGACCTGCTCTCATCTAGACTGTTCTAATGTTCTAATGAAATTGTTTCTTTTTCTTTTCCTCAGCAATGAACAGGATAAGAAAGTAATGGAAGAAGGAACGTCATAGCAAGTCAATAAAAGCTCACTGCTTTGCATGAACCTGATTGCCCCCAGCATCAGTAGGGAATGAGCTAATAGTAATATGGCAGCATCAGCTAACACAAAGTCTTTGAGTGAGGCTAATGGCATGATAATCTTAAATAGAAGCAACACAACTTCCCAGCCTAACATTACCAATTCCAATAACGATGATGGAGCCCAGCACCTGCCCAGCAAAGACTTTGGTATTCCTGTAGACCTTGTATTATAAGGATCAGTAACGGAGAAGTAAGGAAAGTGACTACTGGTATTTATGAGGGCCCTGCAACCTTGTGCTGCTAAATATCCAGCTTCGACAAGGGGCATGAGCATTGCAGACAGAGCACACTCACTTACAAATTTTTGCATACCTGCTTCCAAACAACAAAGCTATACCCAGAGAATGGCTCATTTACTCGCCATCAACAGGGTTAATTTATTGCTTTGCCTGTAAGTTACTGGCATTGGAAAGTCCCATATCACTAGGTTCTGTGTTGGAAAACTTTCCAAAAAATTTCAGAACATGAAAGAAAACAGCGCCAATCATACACAATAAATTCTTGTGTTATTTCAGAGATCAAAACAAGCAGGTATTGTGGATATTTCACTTGGTTGTCAAGATAGAGTCTGGGCAAAAGTACTGGAAGAACGTATTAAAATGTGTACTGGCTGTTATCAAATTTTTGAGCCAGAGAGCCTTTGCATTCCATGGTGACGATGACTTCCTGGAATCCCCAGACAATGGCAATTATTTTGGTGTTCTGACCTATTTTTAAAAGAGCATATGGAAAAGTTTGCACATGGAGGTAAAGGTAAATCCTTTGTCATCTACCATCTGTGAATAAGAAAACAAGGAAGCTAAAGCTGCTAAAATACAACAAGTCAACTATGTTTCAGTAATTATAGATTCAATACAAGATTCATTCCCCTGTGGACCAGCTCATATTTATTTTTAGATATGTCAGTGAGTTCAAGAAGTTGAAAGATTTGCTTAATGTGAGCCTATTCATAGTCACATGGGTTTAAGTCTTGCAGAATGTGTAATAAATATGGTCTTCAATGTGGAGCTGGATTTGTATAATTGCTGTTATTAAAGCTATGATAACGAGAGGTGGGTAGAGTAGCCAAAAATTGTACTCAAGTAAGAGTAGCGCTACTTCAAAATATTTCAATAGCAGAAGTAAAAAGTAGTCATCCAAAAAATTACTCAAGTAAGAGTAAAAAAGGATTTGGTGAAAAGACTACTCAAGTACTGAGTCACTGTTTGATCATAATAAATGATTTATTTTTTAAAAATGTTGTAATAAGACTGACAAAAATATAAAATAATGTGCAAATTCTGCTATTTCCAAATAATAAAATAAAAAATGAGTAAAAATAAATAACATCTTTACAAAATAAAGATGCACAAATAACACAAAGTTCCAAATCTCAGTTTTTCAAAACAAAGCTTTTGAAGCCTATACCTACAGTAGGTAACATGTATGTTTGAACAGTGCAAACTACTTACAGTAACAAGATGTACTGTACACTGACAGTATAATAATTCACTTGCCCTCCAAATAGCACAGCTGATAGAAAATAACAATAGAACAAGCCAGCTTGTGCACGTACAAGAAGACTCACTTTACCTTGACTGTCTGTGCATTTTTGGTTAAAATGTGCTTGTTCTTCACTCAGTGAAGTGATGGATAAGCTTCAGCAGTTGTTGGCTCTAATTTTTCATGTACAAGTGGAACCTTAGATTGCGAGTAACTTAGTTTGCGAGTATTTTGCAAGACGAGCTAAAATTAATAAATTTTGACTTGATAAACGAGCAAGGTCTTGCGATACAAGTAGTCTGCATACGCTTTGTCTGCCGAGCGTCACGTGATCACAACTGAGCTGATGGTTCTTCTCTCTCTCGCTGCGGGATTGTGGGCAATTGTCAGTCAGCGTGCCTTAGTCATATAGTCAATATCCGTACGAGCATATACTGTTTACTACAGCATTGTGACCACGTGTGTGTGCTGTGACGTGTGAGTCCCCGTCTTGCACCCCAAAACATGAAGCTGAGTCTCAATACTTTAGCGACACCATCTTTATTCAGCTTAAAACAGGAACAGCATAGTTATTTATTGTAGCGGGATCTGCCACTCTCCTATACACAGACACAGTAGTCAGGCAGGGTCATGCCCAGGTTAGTGGCCAAGTACTGTACCCTGCTCATTTATAATGTTCCTTGTATCACCTATCAACAGCAGGTGCTTATAGCATGACCGAGATCTTTTCGGATTCGCTTTTATGGCGAACTGCTACAGTGCTGGGTGCCTGCAGTTGCTTCGGGACACTTTTCTGCATGTCATCCCGTTGGCTGAAATCCAACTAGAGTTTAGAAACTCACACACCAGCCATGATTCTTTTCAAAGGTAAAGTGCAGGTTAATTTGTTTTATATATTCTTACTTTGTATTTTATATTAATCATTTTTATATGAATAGTTTTGGGTTGTGGAACGAATCATCCATTATTTCTTATGGGGAAATTCACTTTGATATACAAGTACTTTGGACTGCGAGCATGTTTCCGGAACGAATTATGCTCGCAAACCGAGGTTCCACTTGTATTCTTTCTTTCCCTGTCTGTTGTCTATGAGGAGTTTGTGCCGCTATGCTGCCACAGTTTGTGTGTGGTCATGTAACTCCATGGCTATGTCTGATTGGTGAAACGGAGTCTTGTGATTATTGTTGCTTCATCTGATTGGTGAAACAGTCATGCAGTAGATCCACTGGCAACTTCTGTCTGGCAAAAATATGGCGTATCTAATGGAAAAAAAAGTAACGATTCGAGTGTTGCCCAATGTAGCAGAGTAAGAGTAGTGTTTCTTCTTCACTCAAGTAAAAGTAAAAAGTATGGTGCAGTAAACTACTTAGAAGTACAATTTTTTAAAAACGTTACTCAAGTAAATGTAATTTAGTAAATGTAACTCGTTACTACCCACCTCTGATGATAACACAAGTAATATGATGGGTAAATATAATAGACTCCAAACACTCTTGAAGAAACTGCCCTGATTCACTACATCCCCTGTGCTGGTCATTTTTGAAATCTGTGGGCTTGAATAGAGTAGATAGTTGCAGTCAAGATTCAACTTCATTTTTGATCGACTGCATTCACTTGCCATTGGTATACCTCTAAAATCCACGGCAAGAACAAGATGAAGTTGTAGTGGTGACTCCTCTACAGCTCTTCATTAAAATTAAAATGCAATAAGTGAAGCCTTAGCTTCACTCTACCTCACATGTGGTGCTTAGCTGTGATGCTGCACTATATACAATATAGGAGCCACTCTCAATACTCATTGTCACAGGCTGCTGTATGAGTGATTCTGGCCGTGGAGGTGACCACGGGTGCCATCCCTAACCTTTGGGTGCTCTTAGGTAGTGTTTTCTTTTACCATCTGGGGCACTTTGAGGCTGAAATTCCATTTTGCATCACATGTGGCGATTAAGAAAAGCGCTTAGAACTCCATGAGTTCTGGGCCCTTTGACACCAAATTTCATCAGCTGTCTTCTCAGGGGCTGTGCCATGCAATGCCCAGGTTGTTTGTTGTCTCTGCCTTGCCTTTTGGGCTGTGGAGCACTTGTTCATTTTCTCCTCCTTTTCCTCCCTGCTTTGTTGTCACCCCTTGCAACTTGTGTTTTGAATTTGTGGGTTTAATTCTTGTTTTAATTTCTCATTGTATCATTTCAGGAAACCAGTGTCTCTATTGCAAAAAGCCCCAGGGCATCCTTTCTGTCCACCTCAGGAGGGTATGCCTAAAGAATACATGTGAGGAGAAAACTGAAGTAGTTGTACATTCTGCAAAAGAATCCACATAGTTCCTGCTTTAGGAAGGAACAGTTACAGACTTCAAGGATTTGAAAGCCTTGATTTCTGATGAAGGGATACTGTTTAACACTAGAATCCCTGAAACCTACGAAAAAACTCATAATCCCAGCCCACCTTAAATCCCTTTGCACCTCTCCATTAGCGTCTTTTGTTTAGTAAATACGTCAATCAGCACCAGCAGCTTGACGGAGCTCAACTTAGGCAAAAAGTTCTCCCAGCTCAAGCCAAGGCTCCTTATCTGCGTGCGAGGTTCCTGAAGTTGTATAGGGTAAATAATACAGTGTATCATTATTTGGAACACATGCATTTCATGTGTGTTCCATGTCTACAAAGATCTGGGTAAGTGTTTGTTTTATCTTGGTAGAGTAATACAGTATATATTGCTCTACTTTCCCCTATTGTATTATTAATATGTAGCCTTAGAATGCCTAATCTCACAGACTTACCACTGTTTATAAGATATTATTTTATAGAACTTATCCCCACCTTCCCTTCTATATCTATAACCTCATGCAATTAGATGTAGTAAAAAGACAAGCAGGAGTTAAGTTACACATAAAATTATGTATTACTGATAATATTCATAAATAATAACAACATGCAAAGTACATTTGAATATTGGCAACCATACAACCTGAGAAAATGGTGATGTGTAATTCAGATGGCACACAGACTTGTAGTTACTTAAAATGTTTCTAGTTAAAGCATCGTTGGTGCTCAGCTTTCAGCCACATGTCTGTTCAATATGGCTGCTGAGCTGTGCTCTTCATTGTGTTGTCTTCATCATCACAGGTTAGCAAGAGAGATGCTTCTTCATCATATGTTGGTTAAAGAGAGAGAATGTGGTTGAGCAAGTACATTTATAGATGTTCTCTCCAATTCCTAGAACCAATAGGACATCATGGTATTTAAAGGCCTCTGAGACAAGCCAATTCCAAACAGCCATATCTCAGACCAATGGGAGAAATAGTACATTTTAACACCTGCAACCCCCCAAGACCATATATTAAGCTAACCTGGCTTTGTGTGGAGGATGAGACAAAGACTTTAGCAAAGAAATACTCATCAAACTGGTTTAAGACACATCCCCCCAAATCCTGTCATAAAATTACAAAGAGACAGTCATAAAAAGGGGGGGGGGGGGGTGCAAACACGAATACCTCTCACTACTTGGTTTGCCTAAATTATAAATAAAGACATACAAAACATTTATCAAGTTATATGCAAAATCCCACATCACAACACTCCACCCCGATGAATGTTTTGTACAATGTCTTTATAAACAATGTCTTTAAATTGATTAAAGAGTCTGATGCATAACTTGTGCATTGATTGGCAGTATTTGCTCTCCCAGTTTTAAAAGTTGTCCTTGACCATTTGTCCATTACATATCTTCTTTATTTCAAAGACAATCTGAAGAACTTGGAAGTGCTCCTGATGACTTGTATCTGCTCCGGCTTGCTTCAACTGTTTCTTTAGCTTTCTGCAGTCTTCATATGTCATCAGATCTGATGGTTCAAAATGAGACAAGTCCACACCTTCCACTAAACTAGCCCACTACAATTTAGTCTATTATGTGAATTTTTAATCTGTGCTTGTTCTGTGTCTAACTGCTAATTAGACCCCTGTCCCAAACTATCTGTTTAAGCATATGCAGCTGTACAATTAACATCAACATTTGAAAGGTAACATGCCACAGGTGCCAGTACAACCACTTCTGCCCAAGTGAGAGCACATGTGCCACTGCATAAACTGTTCACAAACCAACATTTGTGGCCCCTCTGCACACATTTGGGGTTGACTTAGATGCCTCTTGTGCTTTCCTACCCATGGTGCAACTCTTGACTGCCATCAGCCTTTACCAGTATAGGCTGGCATCACCACCATGAGACATCAAAGCTATGCAACTCTCATCATTCCCACTGTAGGCCACCCCTAGAGTTGTTTGCTCACCATATGCGTACTCGTTGTGCTAAACACCTCGGTTCAGAATTGGCCCACTGGTCCTGTGCCTGTACCACAGCCGACAATCTCAGCAGGGCTTCCGTATTTTCCCAGTTAGACTATACCTAAACATCAGAGCCCATATGACTTGCAAATGTATCAGCTGCACCTGCTTTCCTGAAAAGTTCACCAATTTGCTCAGTATACCTTTTCTTATATTATCCCACTTAATTAATACCTAGAATGTATACTTTATGAGCCCAAAATGAATCCCCTTATTTTGGCATTCCTAACTGGTTTGTTCAGTTTCCACCCCTTGGAATATAAATTTTCTGCAGTAATAAACAAACCTTTCCTTTTAAACTATAGCTATTCTGACTAGCCTTATTATTGCATGACTTGTGGACTTGTTACTCACTTAAACCCCAGTAAGTGTCTTTTCCTTGCTGTCTCTTCAGTTCTTTTTCATGTCTTTGTCTTTAGTCTTTGCTTGTTGTCTTTTCCTCTTTCTTTTTTTTCATTTCGCTATGTAGGCAGGTCTGCAAAATGGAAGGTGACAAAGCAGTTTCTGTCCATCTCATCTTCTTGGCTGTCGACCTGGTGCCAACACTCAAAATTTGCTTCTAGGCTTTCATTGGAACAGCTTAGCCGCTAGTGCCATGCCACTCCAATGTGCTAATGGTAACCCAATCTCCTGCATGGATTTTACTCTGCTAATTGCCTTCACTATTTATTACCTGCACCAACCCAAAGTCCATAAAACCTTATAATAGAAGTAGCACTTTTACAAAAGGCCAGAAAATTGAAACAGAAATAACTGTTTTCCCTTTCCTGTCTTCCTGCACTACCCTTCTATTTTTTTTCCGTTGCCTGTGTGTCCTTTTTTTATTGTATGGTAACTGCTACCTGAAAGTGTGGGCTAAAACCTCTCCAGAATCCAAGTGTTAAATCTAGCATCGCTCCTAAAACTGACCTGTGCTCTTTACTAAAGACCAGCTCACTTTTCTCCATTTTATTGCATGGGGATTCATAGGCTGTCTTTTTAAACAACTGGTCAGTCAGGTTTCGAATTACTGAACCTAAGTGTGTGTGCTTTTTAATTACTGCTGGCCCTAGCACAGCTGTTAGGACCTTCACACCCCTGTGCATTCCTGGCTTGCTGGCTGAGCTTCCTGCTGCACCATCTCCCATCGTTTGTTCTTTGGCTTGTCCTGATCCATTCAGACCAACTCCTAAACTGGTGCACTTTCTTTCCAACTCAGCCATTCTTGCACTAGCACATTCAGACCTTTCACACACAAGCACTTGAATCCCATTCATTTCCATTGTTCCTTGTTTAAATTCCACACTTTCTTTACTCAGTATCCTTAAGCCATTATCCAGTTCATGCCCTCTAGTCAACAATTGCCATTCACACTCACCAGCTCCTCTGCCTTCTATCTGATCTCTTTGTCCTAAATCAATTTCAGTGCAGCACTGGTTACCTTTCCTAACAGTGGTGAAATGTCTATGGGTGTAGCATGTTCTTTAAATACTGGACAGGCCTCAGAATTACCTGGAGATTGTGGTGCAGTGGAGAATAATGAAAGAAAAACATCCTTGCTGTTTTCCCTTCCTTTCATCCCTCTCCTTTTCCTTACACTCACATTCCCACTCTTTATCTGAGCACACATCTGTCTCATGTAAGTCACCCACCCATGTTTTAGGGTTCCAGTCCGATCTGGTTATTATTACCCTAACTTTCACCATAGGTGGTTTACATTTCTTTTTTCCACTGCTTTCTGCGCTTTCCACTTCAGCAGTGGGTGTTCTACATGCTAACACTTCACAATTATCACACCAACTGTTACACCTTTCAAAACTCTCACTCAACATTACACAACTTTCACTCACTTTCCTATTTTCTTCCTCATCATGATCTTCCTTGTTACCAATAATACAAGCTAGTAAACCTCTTATAACAGCAGCTGTCTTCTTTAAACCTGATCTCTGTTTTTTTGATTTTAATCTTTCCAGCCTCCTTCCATTTTGTGGCACACTCAGCTCAGCTTCTGCTTTCTCTACCTGCACTACAGGTTTCCTAGCTTTAGCCTGCTTGCCTCTGCCACTCCACTGGAAGATG
This sequence comes from Polypterus bichir lapradei, assembly GCA_026402145.1. Taxonomy (NCBI): domain Eukaryota; kingdom Metazoa; phylum Chordata; class Cladistia; order Polypteriformes; family Polypteridae; genus Polypterus; species Polypterus bichir. The sequence continues at coordinate 8,333,874 of JANRMT010062854.1, forward strand.
GCCGACTTTAAAATGAACTTAGGCATTTCTGAGTCTACAATTTTACTCAAATACAGTTTGCCAAATTCGTTATGGGTTGGCCTACTTTTGCCCCTGTAAGCAAACATACAAATACATACACAAAGATTCTAAATGAATAAGTACCGTATGAATGACGAATGCATGTCCCATCACTCCCTAGCACTTTAACCACTTAAATGCCATATGAATGATGCATGCATCTTTCATCACTTCAGCACTAACAAACATGTGGGTGTCCTTGTGACACACATGAAGTCTCTACACTTTGTTGGTTATATTCCATTCAGCAACCAAACAATGTTTTACTTCCACCGCATTTGTACACTGGGTGCCCTAAACTTCACATACAGTACATAAACAAACACATACAGTGGGAGCCACGTCAAACAGCCACCTGGAGCATGACAGGTCCATGACAGGACCATGCACGATCCGTGCACGGAATGTGATCCCCCGCAATGACACAGTTAACGATGCCCCGCCCCATAAACGCCCCCATGCGCTTTCTAAAAAGATGGTTGCAATGCTGTATAATCCCGCCAGATGGAGCATTGACTGCTTCAGTTAACTGCAGTGTCCAGGAAGCCCAATACCGTATCTTTAATATACTGTACAGGCAGTTCTTGTATTGTCAACATAGTTTCATAAATAGATGACGTGGTAAAAAAAAAAACAACAACAAACCGATTAATAAAACAGATTTGTTAAATCACTCAATACACAACCCATGATGATTATGCTATTTATTATTAAATAATGAATTAATAAAACTAGTTAGTAAAATATTTTTTAAGACATCCTTAATAATCCTTAATCTATCTATCTATCTAAAGACACGGTACGTCTGTAATTTATCTATACCGATCATTGTAGGTATGGAATACAAATGCAGGCTATGTACAGTATTTTACATCACGGTGTATTTTACCTAGTTCCATTTAATATACTGATAAATTATATTTTGCTGCAAAGTAAAGCTCAAAATGTAACTTCTGCTTGGGTTTGTTTTCGTTATATTTTTGATGATGTTTTCGCTGATGTTTTTTTTTCCACTGATAGTCAAAAATTGGCATAACAAAGGCAATTAATGGCGCATGCAACCTGAAACAAATATCTGTCCATATGGGTCAGTATTTCTTTTGTCATTTAATCATGCATAATGCCTCCCCATCAAAAAATCTGATGGGGCATTAATCACTTATCACAACAGCGAATAGATGCGGCAGCAGAGACAGATTAAATCCCCATAAACACTTGGAAACAATAGTAAAAAAGTAAGCGCCTGTTATACCAATGTATTTTTACTGATTTTTTACTGCTTATATTTTTTATCTAGTTTCGTTTGGTTTTACGCAATTTCATGGGTTATTTGTGCGTGTTTGCGTGCGTGTGTGTGTGCGTGTGTGTGCACGAGAGAGAGGCTCGATAGAGAGAGCTTACAGTACAGTATATTGCGATTTGTCCAAGGTCGCTAGAGCCTGGCTTACTCCTACCAATATAAATTATTTCAATTAAACTCATTTGTCTCAATCACAAATTATGCCAACGCTGTAAACAAATGACACAATAAATTATACATTCTAAAAATCAAGTTTTATTCGAACATTTGCAAAATATATACACAAAAAAAATGAAAACAATCATAAATTACTGCTAAAGCCAGCTCGTGGCTGTTCAGGGTCAAGTTTACGAGGGCTTCTCAGTCTTTCGTTGATTTTACTTCTGACTCGGAACCAGTGGTCCGCTATCAGATCCGGAAATCTCTGCATGACAGTCTCGTGCACCTTGTCTTTTAAATTCTTGGGCAATTTGGCTTTGCCGTTTGTCCCACTCCAGTACACCTGCTTTGCCCAGCTCTGGTAGTCCTCAAATGGACAGAGCGCCATGAAGACACTGGCTGCATATACATCTGGGCGACGCTCTCCTCGCTGGAAACACTCTTTGTAAAATGTCTCCTCCCTTTCAGCAGTCAGAGGCCTGAGAGGCACATCTGGAAGGTGTGTGCTTTTCTTGAAGCTGATGCTTTGATGGCAGGCTGGAGTAGAAGTTAAAAATGCTGGTGACATGGTCAGTTCAGCATTGCCCTTGTCAGAGTCTGGAGACCCAAATAGCCGACGTCCACAAGAGAGGCGTGGGGGGGCAGAGGTGAGCTGCTGCCACATCGGAGGAATGGGGGTTCTCTCGCTTTCTAGCTGTTCCAGTTTCTGGGTGACAGCCTCCAGCTGAGTCTTTAGGGCCGCACACCCCTCACACGGCCCCACTACCTTGGTTTGGACCAGCTGTTGTTCCATTTTTGTCATTCGACTTCGGAGGTCCCTGACTTCAGCACCTAGTAGCTTCTAGGAAGATTCCATAGAAGCTGGCGGCGACGAGAGAACGCTAGCCTGAAAAAAAAGTTATTTAATTATGCTATACAAAAATATATAATATTTTATATATTATAATTTATACATTATGAAACCAAAGCATAATATTGTACACAATATTAGAGCTTAACATATCTAAACTCACACCCATGATATATTTCATAATGTATTTTAATGTAATTTGCAGTACATCAATTCAACTTACCGCTTTCTTTTTCACCATTCTCACTTTGCCTCTAGGGGTGGATGCTGCAGGTTTTCTCTACTTTCCCTTTTTGGTGGCTGAGGAGGGCATCTGTGTCCAGAGAAACATGAATCAGTCACATATTATGAAACCAAAGCATAATACTGTACACAATATTAGGGCTTAACATATCTGAACTCGCACACAAAAAAGGAACAATTTGCTTACCGTAGCTGAAACACGTTGTGGTCTCTGTGTCTTGTAAAAAGTGACCGCTTCCATTCTTAGCAGAATTATGGAGTCGATTTAATTCTTTCCAAAAAATTGTGCGCTATTTATTTGTAACCTGGCTTGCGATACTGACCAAATAGAATCTGATTGGTTAGCAACCTGTGAATATTTTAGCCAACCAGAATGAGTTAGTTGGAACACGCCCATTTGTGCGCTATTACATTTTGCACGGATCAACCTCTGCAATTATTCACCTTTTTAACGTCTGTATTGTGCTGTGAAGATGCCGCACATCACTCAACTGTGCTCACAACAAATTCGTCAAATGCGGGCCTGTGGAAAATCAGCACAGCAGATACAGCAGCATTTTGCAGGATTGGGGATTAAAGTTTCGCTTCGTGTTGTGCGATATCACTACAAGGAGAGACATCCTCGACGTTCTTATCCAAAGAAACTACACCAGTAAGTAATAAAAAGAATTAGCAAATACTGAACAAGTGTGTGATACTGTTATTCATACAGTAGAACAAGTTATGTTTGCTTTTGTCTAATGGTTATCTCTGATTTCTGTAGCAATATCCTGAAGGCTATTGATGATATGACCGTGGCTAATGATGAGATGACCGCCCGGCAAGTGCAGCAGAAAGTTGTCAAAGACTTCGGCGTTCATCTGAGTCTCACCAGTGTTCACCGAGCTTGCAGAAAACTTGGGTGGACGTTTGGAATGACTCGTTTTAGCCCAATGATGAGAGACCGCAGTAAGGAGGCACGGCTAAATCAAGCTCTTCAGTGGAGGGAGTCGGGGGAGATATGGGATGATGTGTTGTTTACAGACGAAACAACAGTAGCTCTGGAGCACTATGCCCGACAGTTTCCACAAAAAGGGACATTTTGCTTCCAAACCACGGCCTAAACATCCATTGAAGGTCCTTGTCTGGGGAATGATTGAGATATGGAGCAGGGCCTATTGTAATTTTTGAAGGAATTATGGACAGACAGTTTTTCGAAAATTCCATCATCAAAGCAGCTGCAGGACCATATATACAAAAATATTTTGGATCGCATCAGTGCTTCTTCCAGGATAACGATCCAAAGCACACTGCTGCTGCATCCTGCATTGCGGCAGAGGGAATCAACTGGGTGAAGACTCCGCCAGAGTCACCGGATTTGAACCCTATCGAGCTTGTCTGGCACTCCATGAAAGACTTCATCCGAAAGGAGGCAAAGCCGGGCACAAAAGAGCTCATTCGTGCCATTGAGGTATTTTGGGAGACAAAAGTTACCCAAGACTTCTGCAGTACATTAATCACCGGACTTCATAATGTACTGAGAATGATAGTGAAAAACAATGGGGGGCACAGTGGAAAATGAACAATCTTCAAATCCCCACCAGCGTACAAACTGTACACTATAGCTATGTTTGTACACAGTTAATAAAGAGTACTGAAATACATCAAACACGTATGTCCTGGTTTGTTCTATTGTAAACATGTCTTATTAAAGATGCACTGTATTGTGGGACATGGCAGTTTTGTAATGTTCAGCAGTGTCCAAGCAGCTGGTTACTAAGTTCAATAATTAAAATAACTTATGTTAACATAGTTTCATAAATAGATGTGGTAAAAAAGGGAAAAACGATTAATAAAATAGATTTAAATCACTCAATACACAACCCATGATGCTTATGCTATTTTTAATGAATTAATTAATGAAACTACTTTTTTTTATATTTTTCACGACATCCTTCCCAGATAGCACAGGTACGTCGCGGAGACGTCTGCTAAAGAGTGTATCATCTGGTAAACATCGCGTTCGTTTTGAACAAACACCTTCTGCCAGATGAAAAAGAGGACGTCGCATAGACGTCTCCGCGACGTGTGTGTGCTATCTGGGTTAACAATCCTTAAAGACACGGTAACATCTGCAATTTATCTATACCGGTCGTTGTAGGTACAGAATACAAGTGCGGGCTATATACAGTATTTTACATTACGGTGTATTTTATCTATTTCCGTTCAATACACTGGTAGATAATATTTTGCTGCAAAGTAAAGCTTAAATGTAACTTCTGCTTGGGTTTGGTTTTGTTATATTTTGATGTTTTCGCTGATTTTTTTTCACTGATAGTCAAAAAATGGCATAACAAATCAATTAATGGCGCATAATATCTGGAACAAATATCTGTCCATACGGATCAGTATTTCTTTAGTCATTTAACCAGCATAACGTTCCCCCATCAAAGATCTGATGGGCCATTAATCACTTATCACAACTGTGAATAGATGCGGCAGCAGAGACAGATTAAATCCCCATAAACATTTACACTTGAAAACAATACTAACAGAACTAAACGGTTCCAGAGGGTTAGCGCCGGTTATCGCAGGACAGGAATCACCTACAGGATACTACTGTATTTTTCACTGCTTATATATTTTTGCCATAGTTTCATTTGGTTTTACGCGATTTCATATTTTTGTGTGTGTGTGTGTGTGTGTGTGTGTGCAAGAAAGAGTGAGAGAGAGAGCGCGCGTGTGCGAGAGAGGGCTTATATTGTGATTTGTCCACGGTTAAAACCTGGCTTACTACTAATAATAAAAAACATTTCAATGTAACCCATGGGTCTCAATCACAAAATCGCCCAGGAGGACCGGAGGAGGGCGTGTGTCTCCTCCAGACTGCGAGGGGGCGTCCGTCCTGGTTATGTTGGGGGCCTCGGGTAAAGGGCTTGGAAGCCCAGCCCTGTAGGGATCCGTGGCCACCGCCAGGCGGCGCCCCAGTGCCTGAATATCCCGGGAGCCCAGCACTTCCGCCACACCAGGAAGTGCTGGGGGGGGAAGACGACAGGGGACACCCAGATGGCTTCCGGGTGCACAGCCGGCACTTCCGCCACACTGGGGTGTGGCTATGGAGGAATGCCGGGAAGCAGCTGGAGCCCATCCGGGTTCCTATTTAAGGGGCCGCCACCCTCCAGTCATCGGTGGATGTCGGGTGGAAGAGGACAGAGCTGGAGAGAGGACGGGAGGCGGCCAAGGGAGAGGCACAGAGACTGTGAGGCCTGGACATTTGGGGGAACTGTGCGGGAGGCACTGGGAAGTGCACTAACGTTAAATTGTAAATAGTGTGTATAATAAACGGTGTGTGGTGGAATGTTGTCTGTCTGCCTGTGTCCGGGTCCCAGTTCACAGCAGTTAATTTCAGTGTATATGTTAAAGCCCTGTCAGGGATGTGGATCTAAAAAAATAAGGGAAACCACACTGGAACAATAGCACTGCTTTGACGCTGGGTGCCGCCAGTTTGCAAAACCGAGTGGAGAACTTGCATACACCAAGGTTTGAGCTACCGTGAAAATGTGCGTGGCTTTATGGCAAGTTTAGGTTTTATACATCGCGATTTGAGCGTGGAAATGGGAGTACGTAACATTTTTGTATGTAGGCACCATTTATACATGAGGCCCCAGGACACTAAAAGCTGGGGAGCCAGTCATTCAGCCACAGGACCAGGAACTTAAGAGTGAAAAACAGGAGGCCGTCATCCATAAGAATTGCACAAAGAAGCAGAGAAAGCTGTGCACTAGGAAGCTGTTTGGAAATACTGTGGAATTTGTGGAAGTAATTAGGAAAATTATAAAAAAAAAAAATGCAAAATGCATAAATACTTGAAGTATAGAAAGCTAACACTACCATGTGAGATGAGTGTTGTGGCAGATGTAGCTGCAAGATAAAAAAATAAAAGTGAAAAAAGGAGCAGAAGCAGGGGGTCTGTTTACCGAAGATGTACAAAATTGCTGAGTGCATGTAACTAATTTGTGAAAAATAGGACCCCAAAATGTAGGCGAGAATCCCCTCGTTAAGTCTATAGCTGTGGGAGCTGAGTATTTTGTAGGAGGGCTACTATCAATTAAAACTGCATCTCCCAGCAGTCCCTGCAGGGGCCTTTGGGGGTCAAAGTAGGTTAAAAGGAGGACAGGGGGCCAATAGAGGGGAAAAAAGTTGTTTGTTTTGGTGCGTTGTGTGTTGCATTTATTGTTGGACTGCCTGCCGTTAATTCTGCCATATATCATCATTGTGTCCTGGATTGTATTTGTTTGTTGGGGTCTGGATCGTCTGTCTACCTGTATACTATATACTGAGGACTGTGTTTGGATTCATTGGCTTTCCCAGAAGAGTGGAGCGCTCCTGAACCATCCATCTGTCGTCATCCTTTCAGCAACTACCTGTAGGACTGTGTTTTCCATTTCCTTTCTACATACAGATCGCTGGACTCAATCTCGTCACTTCTCATTTCATCCGGTTTGGTTTTTTCATGGACTTTGCTGTGTGTTTATTGTGTTTATATGTTAAATGTAATATTGCCAAAGGGATCAGGGGTGGTATTATTGTTTTCATTTAGATGATTTAATTTCATTATATTCTTTATCGCTTAATGTTCCCAGCGTGCTTTATTTGGTCTCTGTAGTGTGTGTGTGTGTCGTTCCAAGGCTGGGGTTGTCTCTGGTAATCCTCCACTAAAATAAATAAATCACCATCAGATTGATGGTGTGAATCTTAGCGGCACTTGACCGCTACAGATTTTGGCGAGCCGGGTAGGAGCCAGGGTTATTTACGTCCCCTTCTAGTGCGACTTCACTTACACCCTTACAAAAGCATGTCTGTTGAAAGCGCGGTGCAGGGCAAGGAGCTTGAACTAAGTGGGCCACTGGTTGATGTGCGTCCGCTGCCTAGGCCACGTCACGTAATGGTCAGAGCCCCTCTCGAGGAGGAGTTGAGCCTACTGGATACCCTGTGTGTCTCCAGTCCAAAGCAGCCAGAGACTGGTGAGGGACGGCTTCTGCAAGACCTGACGCTGCGCCTAGAACAGCTAGAGACGCGGGTTGACGACATCGCCCGCAGTTTTCTCAATCGAGACGAAACTGTCCATGACCTCATCGATGCCACGGCCGCCCAAGTTTCCGGCAAGGCGGTTGTGAGGGTGCAGCATTTGGAACAGTCCTTCGCGAAGTGTGTACAGCGCCTGGAAGCCAATATGAGAGAGGAGATCAGGAGGCAGGTGCAGGAAAGCTGGCGTGCCGTCACACAGCCACTGGAGCAGTCGACTCTTGTAACTGAGGTGAGGAACGACTGGGGACAGTCGTTCTTGTCCGTTGCGGTGCCGTGGATGGAGTTTCCTAAGCTGGCCCCTCAGTGTGCACCCACAGGCATTGTCGACTTTGTATAGGAGGTCGACATGTTCATGGAGCTGCATCCTGAGTGGAGCCGAGCTACAGGGATTCCTGAACATGGCATTCAGCGGGCCAGTGCGCTCTTGGTGGTTTGCTGAGTGGCACAAGTGTAATACCTGGGCGGAGTTTCGCACTGCCTTCCTGAATGCGTTCCTTTCTGATGAATACCAGGCGCTGTTGGAAAAAAAGCTCCAGACCTTTGTACAAAAACCATCGCAGAGCCTCCGGAACTTTGTCTTTGAATTCCATGCGCTGTGTCTGAAGTGGCGATCTGACATGCATGAGGAAGAGATATTGTGACGTGTTCAGGATGCATGTGACCCTTGGGTGGCTGCTACTGAGGGGGGGTCGTGAAATCGGTTGATGAGTTGGTGAAGGTAGGATCCTGAGTGGAAAAGGATTGGGTGGCTATCTGGCTTAGTGGGTCTCGAAAGGGTACCACGTCTTGAAATGTCCCCTGTCTGAAACCATGAAGGAAAGCCCCAGTGGATCCCAGGGCCGATCTCACCCTGGTACAAGCCACCTTGCCCTTTTTAGTGGTGCCCGTACAAGTGCGAGATGTCACTGGAGAGGCGGTCGTAGATACAGGGAGCACTTTTACCCTTATGAAATACAGCTTGTGGGAAAAGCTTAAAGTGCCTCGTGAGCAGTTAAGGGAAAGTGCAAAAGTGAAATTCTCTCTTGCGGATGGAAGGGCGCACAGGGCAAAGGGCAGGGTTCCTATGAGGTTCTGCGTACATGAGACACACTAGGAGACAGAAGTTTACATCCTGGAAGATGACCACCTGTCAATGCCCTTGTTACTTGGAATGGACTAGTGTCGGTAGATCTTACCATCCACCTGTCGCGGCTGGAGTACGAGTTGCCGGGGGGGTGAAGTCAATCGGTTTGAGACGAAGGCTCAAAGTAATCTGGTTTGGCCTAACTTGTATTATTACCTAGCGCAGTTGGTGGATGAGCCCAGCCCAGTAGAGAAGGCTATTCTTGAACAGCTGGAGCTTGTTCAGCCACTGCTTAGGAGATGGCATTCGGTGTGGACGGACAAATTGGGTTGGACTGAGGTGGTGTGTCACCACATTCACACGGTCGACCCTGTCCCAGTTCGGCACAGAGCTTACAGAATGTCACCTCTGAAAAGAGGAATAATCAAGGAGTGGGTTGACCAGATGTTGGCGGATGGGGTCATCGAGCCTTCCACCTCGCCATGGGCTGGCCCTGTTGGTGCTCGTTCAAAAGGCCAACGAGACCTACTGATTCTGTGTGGACTATCGGGAGCTGAACAAGACGACCTTGGATGATGCTTACCCCATGCCCCTCATTCATGACATCTTGGAGTCTTTGCATGGGGCAACGGTGTTCAGCTCCCTAGATTTGAAGTCCGGGTATTGGCAGGTGAGGATGGGGAAGAGTAGCATGGAGAAGACCGCCGTCATCACCCCGGAGGGGTTGTTCCAGTTTCGGGTGATGCCCTTTGGACTTAAAAACGCTGGGGCGTCATTCCAACGGCTAATGGAGCAGGTCCTCCGGGGACTCATTGGGAAGACCTGTTTTGTGTATATAGATGCCATCGTATTCTCCCCATCTGTCCCACAATATCTAAAGGACCTAGACCACATCTTCCACCGACTGCAGAAGGCTCATCTGACCCTCAACACCAAGAAGTGTAGATTTCTACAAGACCATCTGAACTTCCTTGGCCATGTGGTCTCGGCAGATGGGGTCCGGGTGGACCCAAAGAAAATTAAGTCCATCTTGGAGTACCCAGCGCCCCAGGAGCTAAAAAGTCTCCAGCGCTTCCTGGGGATGGCTCAGTGGTTCCACAAATTTGTGCATGGGTTTGCTGACATCGCTGCCCCTTTGTTCCAGCTGCTGAGGAAGGGATCCCCCTGGGAGTGGTCACCAACGTGCCAGGACTCCTTTGAAAGACTCAAACAGGCCCTGATATCACCTCCAGTCCTGGCACAGCCTGATCCCTCATTAACCTTTCAGGTCCACACTGACGCAAGTGACCTCGGGCTTGGTGCCATTCTCTCGCAAACTAGTCAAGGAGAGGAGAGAGTGGTGGCCTATGCTTCACGGTCACTAAAGGGCACCAAGTATAATTATTCCACCACCGAGAAGGAATGCCTCGCTGTCGTGTGGGCCGTGGAAAAGTGGCATCACTTCCTGGAGGGAACCTCATTTGAAGTCTACACGGACCATAGGGCTCTGACCTGGGCATTCAATTGCCCGAAGACCACGTCTAGGCTAACAAGGTGGGTTTTGCGCCCCCAACAGTTCACGTTCAAGGTGTGCTATCGGAAGGGTTGTGCCCGATGCCTTATCACAGGGTTACGAGCTCGCACCAATGGTATATGCGGTATTGGTCTCTAACCCTTGGCCTGATCTTCACCTGAACATGCAGGAAATCGTTCAATCTCAAGCAGCCAGTCCTTTAGGTCGGGGGCTGAGAGAGGGCTCGGGGGGAGGCCTGACCGCATACATTATAGGGAACTTCAAGGGGCACTCTATCGCTGTGTTCCAACAAAAGATCAGAGTTACCATTATCAGTTAGTAGTGCCCGAGACATATGTGCCCAAGTTCCTACAGTATTACCATGATAGCCCGATCGGTGGTCACCTTGGACGTACTAAGACACTGTTTAAAATCTTGGAGGTGGCATGGTGGCCAACTATACGCAAAGACGTCTGGTCCCATGTCCAGACTTGTACCATCTGTCAGCAATACAAAACCCCACCTGGTCTCCCCTCGGGACAGCTTCAACCAGTAACCATCACTACCCCAGGGGAGAGCCTAGGCGTTGACCTAATGGGAACATTTCCTGCTAGTAAGGACCAGAAGACCTACCTGATGGTGGTTGTGGACTATTTTACCTGATGGGTGGAGCTATTCCCTATGGCTAATGCCACAGACAAGAAGATATGTTCGACCCTGAAGGATGAGATCTTTACCCGATGGGGGGTGCCGAAGATCATCACAGACCGAGGCCTGCAGTTTACCGGCTCAGAGACCGAAGAATTTTGGAAGCAATGGGGGGTGTTTCACCTGAAGACAACAGCGTACCATCCCCAATCTAATCGCACTGAGCGGGTGAACCAGACCCTGAAGACAATGATAGCATCCTTCGTCAGAGACCACCATCAGGATTAGACAAAGTGGCTGCCTGAGGTGCGGTTCACGTTGAACAAGGCGGTGCACAAGGTGACAGGTGAAACCCCTAGAAAGGATAATTGATCATAACCCACCCAAAACAGACACCAATACATGATCATTTACAGACTTTACAACAAATCACACAACCGGTGAAGGAGAGGATGGTGAGGTCCCAGTCCAGACCGTCTCAATTGTACAACCAGAGACATAAGCTTGTACATTTCTCGGTTGGGGAAAAAGTCTGGATCAGGACTCATCCCCTCTCTAAAGCCTCCGATAAATTCATGGCTAAACTGGCTCCGAAGTGGTTTCGCCTGGCAACTGTTGTCCAAAAGAAGGGACCAGTGACCTATGCAGTGGAGTGGGGATTGCCAGGGACTAAGAAAGTAGACACTGTAAACATCGCAAACCTCAAGCCTTGGTTCGGCCGTACACCACATCCTGGGGTTGGGGATTGTAGTAGGGCTACTATTAATTAAAACTGCATCTCCCAGCAGTCCCTGCAGGGGCCGTTGGGGGTCAAAGGTAGTCAAAGTAGGTTAAAAGGAGGACAGGGGGCCAATAGAGGGAAAAAAAGTTTTTTGTTTTGGTGCGTTGTGTGTTGCATTTATTGTTGGACTGCCTGCTGTTAATTCTGCCATATATAATCATTGTGTCCTGGATTGTATTTGTTTGTTGGGGTCTGGATCGTCTGTCTACCTGTATACTGTATACTGAGGACTGTTTGGATTCATTGGCTTTCCCAGAAGAGTGGAGCGCTCCTGAACCATCCATCTGTCGTCATCCTTTCAGCAACTACCTGTAGGACTGTGTTTTCCATTTCCTTTCTACATACAGATCGCTGGACTCAAACTCATCACTTCTCATTTCATCCAGTTTGGTTTTTTCATGGACTTTGCTGTGTGTTTATTGTGTTTATATGTTAAATGTAATATTGCCGAAGGGATCAGGGGTGGTATTATTGTTTTCATTTAGATAATTTAATTTCATTATATTCTTTATCGCTTAATGTTCCCAGCATGCTTTATTTGGTCTCTGTAGTGTGTGTGTGTGTCGTTCCAAGGCTGGGGTTGTTCCTGGTAATCCTCCACTAAAATAAATAAATCACCGTCAGATTGATGGTGTGAATCTTAGCGGCACTTGACCGCTACAATTTTATGTCTCCTATGCTGAATATGCTATATATATACACTGTATATAATATCATAGAAAGGGCATAATGCTCCAAATTTAACAAGGTGTTTTTTTTTTCTTTCAATCTTTTTCCAGCTACATTTTCCATTTGTTTGTTTTTAATTTGATGATGGCCCCAGCCTAGAGGAAAGGCAGGTAAGATATGGGATTGGGTGATCAAAAAAAAAAAAAACAACCCAACAAACTAAATGTGCTTAAGAATTCATCAGAGTGGTAGCCAAGTGATTCCCTGTGGCCCAGCTCCCTATACATACCATTTTTATGTCTGCCTCTAGCTGAGTTTTGGAGAAGGTGCCGAACTGCTCTCAGTGTATGGCACTACAGGGCCCGCAGAAGTTACTTAAAACCTTATAAAATGCTCAAAAATATTTCTGCTGCCTCAAGTGTGTTATTAAAATAAAGGATTAAGCTTGCAGATTCAGAAAAAGGGGTTTTCATCACCACAAGATGTGTTGGAGCAGAGATGCTGGGCAGGAAGTGCAATGCAGCATGTGTGATGGCTCCAAAGTCAGAATCAAGTCGAAAGCCATAAAAAAAAAAAAAAAAAAAAAAAAAAAACACCACACAATGATTTTACAATAATACAAGTTTTTTAAATCTTTTATAGTAGACATTACAAGTTTAGGCAACTTCAAAACTAGACTTGATGTTATTTTGGAAGAATTAAGTGGATAGGACTGGCAAGCTTTCTTTGGCCGAATGGCCTGATCTTGTCTAGTTTGTACTAATGATCTTAGGGAATCTAGCCTCAGACGGTGATGAAAAGCAGAAAACGTAAAGCGAGGCTACTGTGCTTTGTAGCAGACTTGATATTTGTCATTACAGTCTAGTCTAACCTATTTTATAGGATAGGCACAGTAGATTCTACATAGATTTAAATCCACAAGTGTTTACCTGCAAAAGAGTGACATGGAATTAGCCACAGGTGTTCAGTTTTTGAGAAATGAATTTGATGAGATAGAGAAATCAGCAAAGAATATCTCTGGTGCCTGGTGTCATTTCATTCACTTGAGATACCCTGCATACGGCTTCTAAGGAACTCTCCTTTTTCTGGTGAGTGTTTAGATAATAAGCGTGCAAAGATTTCAGCTCCAGCTTCTAGAACTGAGTGGAAAATCTTATGTGCAATATCAAAGAAAAGAAGGTAATGCCACTTTGCTTGTCTCTTTTTCAACATACTCTAACCCCCCCTACCCAGTCTATCACTACCTCTAATCTGCTATTCAGTTTTGGCTTCCTAAGAAAAAAAATAAAAGAAAAAAATAACAGGACAAAATAGAGGTTGAGTAAATCTGAACTGAAAATAGCTCCACGTCAGTAATAGTTTTTGAGAGCAAGCAGTTATTTTAGCAGTCTTGGCTGTTATTTAGCTTTTTCAATTTCTTGGTTTAAATTAGGTCACCAAAATGACTCCCAGCTACAGCTTTACTCTTTGCCTAAAATCTTGTCATGTAACTCCTTTAAAAGATTCTTTCAACTGTGCCAATATTACAGCTGTCCAATCTTATAAAATCTACTTAACAGTAGGATTCTTCCAAAAATTATATTTAAACAGCAGGATTCTCCCATTGATATCAGAAGAGTTTTCTTCTGAATCTACCCTTGAAGTGCTTTAGGTTATTTGCACTCTTAAAACGATACCTAAAACTTCTTTCTTAATTTGCAAGTATTTCAGTACTGTCGAGCAGGTGAATTTACAAAATAATATATCAGAGGGGGACATTTTTTGTACACTGGGTGGTTTAGTTTCTCTCATAGGCAAAGGAACATGTAAATATTACATTTAAAACACAGTAGATAAAGAGGCAATAGGCACCCATTGTTGGGACTGTGGTGAGAAGTTAAAAGGCAAATTTCCTGAGTAATCCTGTTACTGATTATTGTAATGGCTATCTACAGGATATAGGTATTTGCTGTCTTGCAAAAGAGTCACTGTTTTGAAGTTTTAGCTAGTTAAATACACAAACTATACAAAATGATAAAAGAATTGCTCCTTCCTTGGAAAATAGTTACCTGACTTAGAAATGAACATGTCTGAGAATATTGGCTTCTAATCAGCATGAGTACTCCTTGATAGTTGGTAACAATACATTTTGTTAACCTGTGTTTACACTATTTGTTAAACCCAGGAAATTTGAATGTGCCATTGTTTAATCCATTGTCCTGTTGATCTAGGCAGGGACTGTAGGATATTTAAACTTCTGGGAAGGAGAATGCAGTGAGAGGGACGGTCCACTGAGAACACTGCCAAGACACTCACATAGAGCACAGGGGCTTGCAGGCAGTCTAGGGTACGTGGCTGGCACAACTTGAGGCACAAGGATGGCAACAATTACCTCCAGGGAGGAAGAGACAGCTCCACAAGAAGACACCAGTTGTGGGTCCAGCAAGAGAGGGAAGCCACATGAAAGGACCGAGCAAAGCTGGCAGTTGAGAAGTAAGGAGTGTCTAGGTCGCAGAAACACAAGGAGCCCAGAGTGGAATAGAAAGAACAACGAAGAGACGATGACAGGAATTCAACATTTAACAAAACTTCTGTTGGGAAACAAGTGTCTGGTGACAGAGTGCATCCATGGACAGTTGGACGATTAATTGTTGGGGTAACAATGTGCAAATTGGACTCTGCACCACTAAAGGTTGTATCTTCCAATTCTTGCTTTTAACTGACTTTTAGAGTGTGGACTGTGTCCTTTCCTTTTAAAAAAAGGGAATTTTGTTCCTGATGTTAGATTTTTTTGGTTCGTTTATCTTTTTAATGTACTTTATATTCTCTTGGATAATAGAAGTTACTATTGCTTTTCATGAAATTACTGTTGTGTCTTTCATTGTGTGTTTACTCACCACCCAATTTAAAGAAACCTGTGCGCTATTATCAGTAAACTTCAAGAATTCCCAGTCTCTTAATAAAACTGAGTGGTGTAGTCAGATATATTTTAATGGTGTCTAGGTTAGATTACCTGTAAGTGTGACCAGACACCTGTCACAATTATTGTCATAGCCGGCGGTATTGGGCTTGTGAGTAACACACTTGGAAGTACTAGGATTTTTTTTTTTTGTATCCATTTATTTATTTGATTTTGTGAGGTAGTTTACCTGTGTTTTTTGTCATCATGATGATGCCTATTTTTACTGGTGCACCTTGGATTGCCAAGTTTAGTGGGTATAAAGGTGATTTGAAATATGCTGAGTGGAACAGATGCAAGGTTTATTAGAAGCAGCTGAATATGGAGAATCTCAAAAGGTCAATATTGTGATGGGAGCATTGACTGGGGATGCCAAACGGGAAGTCAGTGTGTTGAGTAGTGGAAGAAAGAGATAGTGTTACAAAGGTTTTCTTTTTCTAGACAGATTATATGGTGACCAAGTCCTATTAGCTACTCTGATATCCCAATTTTACAGTTGTGTGCAAAGAACTAACAAACCTTTGAGGGTATTTATTCTTAGATTGAGGGGACTTCATTGCAAGGTTACAACAGCATAGCCCAGCCCAAGCCCCCTCAGATATACAGCTGCGAGATCATCTCTTGTTGGGCCTTGTAATAAGATTATTATGTCACTGTGCTCTGTACAAAAAATTTTATAAATCTGGTTCTTCTTACATGTACAGCTAACAAAAGGCCAGATTTAGCACACAGGGGCTCATCATTTAGAACTGCTAGACAAGCATTAGAAGACAAGAAAGGGACAACTACGAAAATGGGCATTGTATTATTTCTGTGTGACAGAGTCAGCATGACATTGGACCTTTTCCTTATTTGGAATAGTATGATTTACCTAAGGAGGACCTGCACATGGAGAAAGGGTATAGAACATTGCCCGGCACCCCTCCTCAAACCACGACCTTCTCATGGTGGAGGGGTTTGCGTGTCCCAATGATCCTAGGAGCTCTGTTGTCTGGGGCTTTATGCCCCTGGTAGGGCCACCCAAGGCAAACTGGTCCTAGGTGAGGGATGAGACAAAGAGCGGTTCAACTAAACCTCCTATGAATACAAAATTTGGACAGCATTTTCCCTCGCCTGGACGCAGGTCATCGGGACCCCCTCTGGAGCCAGGCCTGGAGGTGGGGCTCGATGGCGAACTCCTGGTGGCCGGGCCTGCAACCATGGGGCTCGGCCAGGCACAGCCCGAAGAGGCAACGTGGGTTCCCCTTCCCATGGGCTCACCACCTATGGGAGGGGCCAAGGAAGTCAGGTGCAGTGTGAGTTGGGTGGTGGCCGAAGGCGGGGACCTTGGCGGTCCGATCCTCAATACAGAAGCTGGCTCTGGGGACGTGGAATGTCACCTCTCTGAAGGGGAAGGAGCCTGAGCTAGAGCGCAAGGTAGAGGTGTTCCGGCTAGATATAGTCGGGCTCACCTTGACGCACAGCTTGGACTCTGAAACCAATCTCCTTGAGAGGGGCTGGACTATCTACCACTCTGGAGTTGCCCCCGGTGAGAGGCACCAAGCAAGTGTGGGCATACTTATTGCCCCCCGACTTGCAGCCTGTTCATTGGGGTTTACCCTGGTGGACGAGAGGGTAGCCTCCCTCCGCCTTCAGGTGGGGGGACGGGTCCTAACTGTTTGTGCGTATGCGCTTAACAGCATTTTGGAGTACCCACTCTTTTTGGAGTCCCTGGAGGGGGTTTTAGAGGGCATACCTTCTGGGGACTCCCTCGTACTGCTGAGAGACTTTAATGCTCACGTGGCCAATGACAGCGAGACCTGGAAGGGCGCGATTGGGAGGAACACCTGAGCGGTGTTTTGTTATTGGACTTCTGTGCTCGTCATAGATTGTCCATAACGAACACCATGTTCAAGCATAGGGGTGTCATATGTGCACTTGGCACTAGGACACCCTAGGCCTCAGTTCGATGATCAACTTTGTAGTTGTGTCGTTTGACTTGCGGCCACATGTCTTGGACACTCGGGTGAAGAGAGAGCCGGAGCTGTCAACTGATCACCACCTGGTGGTGAGTAGGCTTCGATGGTGGGGGAGGATGCCAATCAGGCCTGGTAGGTCCAAACGTGTTGTGAGGGTCTCCTGTGAAAGTCTGGCAGAATCCTCTGTCAGAAGCAGCTTCAACTCCCACCTCCGGCAGAACTTCGACCACATCCCGAGGGAGGTGGGGGACATTGAGTCCAAATGGGCCATGTTCCGTGCCTCTATTGTTGATGCGGCTGACCGGAGCTGTGGCCTTAAGGTGGTTGGTGCCTGTCGTGGCGGCAATCCCCGAACCCGTTGGTGGACACCGGTGGTGAGGGATGCAGTGAAGCTGAAGGAGTCCTACCGGACCATTTTGTCCTGTGGGACTCTGGAGGCCTCTAAATGGTACCGGCAGGCCAAGCCGAATGCAGCTTCGGTGGTTGCTGAGGCAAAAACTCGGGCATGGGAGGAGTTTGGGGAGGCCATGGAAAACGACTTTCGGTTGGCTTCGAGGAAATTCTGGTCCACCATCCGGTGTCTCAGGAGGGGGAAGCAGTGCAGCGTCAACAATGTATATGGTGGGGATGTTGTGGGTTGGTGGGGAAGTACTTCGAAGACCTCCTCAATCCCACTAACATGCCTTCCAATGAGGAAGCAGAGCCTGGGGACTCTGAGGTGGGCTCCCCCAACTCTGGGACTGAGGTCACCGAGGTGGTCAAAAAACTCCTTGGTGGCAGAGCCCCAGAAGTGGATGAGATACGCCCGGAGTTCCTCAAGGCTCTGGATGTTGTAGGACTGTCTTGATTGACATGTCTCTGCAACATCCCATGGACATCGGGGACATTGCCTCTGGATTGGCAGACCGGGGTGGTGGTCCCCCTCTTTAAGAAGGGGGACCGGAGGGTGTGTTCCAACT
This sequence comes from Polypterus bichir lapradei, assembly GCA_026402145.1. Lineage (NCBI taxonomy): Eukaryota > Metazoa > Chordata > Cladistia > Polypteriformes > Polypteridae > Polypterus > Polypterus bichir. The sequence continues at coordinate 8,352,061 of JANRMT010062854.1, forward strand.
ACAGAGGGATCACACTCCTCAGCCTCCCTGGAAAGGTCTATTCGGGGGTTCTGGAGAGGAGGGTCTGTTGGGTAGTCGAACCTCGAATTCAGGAGGAACAGTGTTTTTTTCGTCCTGGTCGTGGAACGGTGGACCAGCTCTACAAAATTAGCAGGGTTCTGGAGGGTGCATAGGAGTTTGCTCAACCAGTCTACATGTGTTTTGTGGACTTGGAAAAGGCGCTTGACTGTGTCCCTCAGGGAATCCTGTGGGGGGTGCTCTAGGAGTATGGGGTACTGGACCCCCTGATAAGGGCTGTTTGGTCCCTGTACATCCGGTGTCAGAGCTTGGTCCGCATTGCCGGCAGTAAGTTGAACCCATTTACAGTGAAAGTTGGACTCCGCCAGGGCTGCCCTTTGTTACCGATTCTGTTCAAAACTTTTATGGACAAAATTTCTAGGCGCAGCCAGGGTGTCGAGGGGGTCTGGTTTGGTGGACTCAGGATTGGGTCACTGCCTTTTGCAGATGTTGTTCTGTTTGCTTCATCAGGCCGTGATCTTTAGCTCTCTCTGAATCAGTTCGCAGCTGAGTGTGAAGCGGCTGGGATGGGAATCAGCACCTCCAAATCCGAGGCCATGGTCCTCAGCCAGAAAATGGTTTAGTGCCCTCTCAGGGTTGGGAGCGAGATCCTGCCCCAAGTGGAGGAGTTCATGTATCTCGGGGTCTTGTTCACGAGTGAGGGAGGAATGGAGCATGAGATCGACAAGCAGATCGGTGCGGCGTCCACAATGATGCAGGCTGTGCATCGGTCTGTCATGGTGAAAAAGGAGCTGAGCCGTTCCTACCTATGGTCATGAGCTATGGGTAGGGACTGAAAGAACGAGATCGCAAATACAAGCGGCTGAAATGAGTTTCCTCCGCAGGGCACCTGGGTTTTCCATTAAAGACAGGGTGAGAAGCTCAGTCATCCGGGAGGGGCGCAGAATAGAGCCGCTGCTCCTCCTCATCGAGAGGAGTCAGATGAAGTGGCTCGGGCATCTATTCAGGATGCCTCCTGGACGCCTTCCTGGTGAGGTGTTCCGGGCACGTCCAACTGGGAGGAGGACCCAGGGAAGACCCAGGACACGCTGGAGGGACTATGTCTCCCAGCTGACCTGAGAACGCCTCAGGATTCCCCGGAAGAGCTAGAAGTGGCAGGGGAGAGGAAAGTCTGGGCATCTCTGCTCAAGCTACTGCCCCTGCGACCCAACCTCGGATAAGCGGAAGAGGATGGATGGGTGGGTGGATGGATGGATGGATGCACATTGCCCGGCACACCTTTAAAGCCAATGGACGAACAGGAGATAACATCATCCTATCCAGAAAATCCTTTCAACACAGAGATTAAAAATGGCAGACTGTACACAAGGTCTTGTCATGGCTTTCCGTCTGTTATGCCGCATAAACCATCATTAAAGAAAGCTAAGTTATTTTCTCTTATATGATTTCTTACTGCCGTATCACTAAGGGAGGGATATCACCTCTTTATAATATCTATTTAGGTTCAGGTTACTTAAGACGCCACAATTGCAAAACTAGCGTGTTTCCAGGGAGCTAGTGCCTCCTATAGGAAAACAGGCCTCCAAGGCAGTGGACTGAGATAAGCACTATGGACATTTGTGAACCACAACCCAGATAAAACTTTTGGGGAAGTGCTTCAAGAGGCCCTGCTGCTGGAAGGGGAAAGTAATTATGCAGGATACAGGGAAGCAACTTGCGGAGCTGTTGGTGAGTTCTCTGCAACTAACTGTCATTCACAGGCAGACTGGAGACTAGCATTCAAGGCAGAGATTCTGGGTGGCCTTAAAACACAAATGAAGGAATGGACTTGGGAGCTGCCGAAGGAACAGAGGCCAGCAGTTCCACAGATTGATGCTGCCCAGCCACTAGTACATTTCAAGCCAAATAGGAGGCCTCACACAAACAGCTGTTATACCTGGCATTCCCAAGTTATGCCCATTTGTAATTAGTGCCAACAAGCAGGTCATTTGGCGTGGAACGGTCTATCCTCTAGTGGGCACCCTACTTTTGAACTTGTGAACCCTGTAGCTCTGGGCCATATCGCAGGGTTGGACAGTGATACCCGAAAGGCCATACCCCCTCTTATTGGTGAGTGTCCTGTGGTACAGGTCACCATCTAACGTTAAATGGACTGTTAGACACAGGATCCCAGGTTACACTGATGCAAAAGAGCCTTTTGAAGCAGCATTTTACAGATAAGATAGAAGTCCAGCAGTCCCCGTTTCTTCAAACCCTGAAAGCTGCCAATGGGTTAGATATCCCCTATACAGGCTACTGAGAATGGATTTTGAGGTGGCTACAGTGAATTTACCTGCTGGAGGCATTGTTATTGTGTGAGATGAAGTCCAAACAAACCCATTGCTTATTGGAATGAACATGATCTCTGCTTGTAAGCATGCTGTTTTTCAGGCTCCAGAGTCACCAGTAGTACTGTCTCAAGGAGCCCCCAGTACACAGGAAGCAGGATCTAACAGCTCTGCTGTGTGTCGAACTGCCGAGGCACACCTGGAAAATTATGGATTCAGCAGATACATACAACTAGCCTTTAAAGGGAGGATGGATAAGGCAGCACAACATAATAAAGCTCAGCATAAGAAAGCTCAGGCTACTCCGTTGCTTCTTAGGGAAACGGTACGGCTGAGGAATAGAAGTAGACAAGATCAGGGGACATTGGCAGGTTGGTGGAACCAAGAATCCTATCTTGTGTTGGGCCAGATAGAGGATTCTGGGGTGGTGTATAAACTGAGTGCTTTAACGCCTTATTGTCTGTCTCCACAAAGTGCTTCAGCTACCCCAATGGCAGAAACATCTCCACCGATGGTTTTTGGACAATGAGAAACCCAGCCCCTAAAGAAAATGGTGATGTCCCAGAGAGAGGAGCTGTGGAGTTGCGCAGATCGAGGAGGGAAAATCTGGGGAGACCCCCCCCCCCGCCCCAGCCCATTTTAGAGAATAAGATAAAAACAAGGGGGGGGGGGGGGATGTCAGAGGGTGACATTTTTTGTACACTGGGTGGTTTAATTTCTCTCATATGCAAAGGAACATGTAAATATTACATTTAAAACACAATAGATGAAGAGGCAATAGGCACCCATTGTTGGGACTGAGGAGAGAAGATAAAAGGCAAATTTCCTGGGTAATCCTGTTACTGGTTATTGTGATGGCTGTCTACAGTATATAGGTATTTGCTGTCTTGCAAAACAATCATTTGTATTTACCTGACTTAGAAATGAACATGTCTGAGAATATTGGTTTCTAATCAGCATATGTGTACTCATTGATAGTTGCTAACAATACATTTTGTTAACCTTTGTTTACACTATTTGTTAAACCCAGGAAATTTGGATGTACCATTGTTTAATCCATTGTCCTGTTGATCTTGGCAGTGACTGAAGGACATTTAAACTTCTGGGCAGGAGAAGGACGATCCACTGAGAAAGCTGCCAAGACACACTCACAGAGCGCAGGGGCTCGCAGGCAGTCTAGGGTACGTGGCTGGTACGACGTGAGGCACATGGACGGCAACAATTACCATTTAGGGAGGAAGAGACATCTCCATGAGAAAATGGGTCCAGCGAGAAAGGGAAGCCGCATGAAAGGACCGAGCAAAGCTTGCGGACAAGTAGTAAGGAGTGTCTAGGTCGTAGGAGCCCAGAGTGGAATAGAAAGAACAACGAAGAGACGCTGACAGTAATTCAACGATTTGACAAAATTTCTGTTGGGAAATGAGCGTCTGATCAACATCCATGGACAGTTGGATGATTATTTGTTGGGGTAACAGTGCACAAACTGGACTCTGCACCACTTAAGGTTGTATCCTCCAATTCTTGTTTTTAAAAAACTTTTAGAGTGTGGACTGTATGCTTTTCCTTTCCTGTGCAGCATTTGCAAAACTGTTACCACCATACACTGATTCATTAGTCAGTTTCACAAATCACATCTACACTAAGTTAACAAGACCACCAACTTTCTGAATCCCTACACTCTGCAGTGACATAAATCTTAGTCTAATCTTGAGGAAACAAACTACATTAAAACCTTGGATTGCGAGTAACTTGTTCTGCGAGTGTTTTGCAAGACAAGCAACAATTTTTAATAAATTTTAACTTGATAAACAAGTGACGTCTTGCAATACAGTAGTACGTATCTGCTTTGCCTGCCAAGTATCACGTGATCACAAATGAGCCGATGGTTCTTCTCTCTCCGCAGGATTGTGGGTAATTGTCTCCCATGCTCGGTCTCAGATGGCGTGCCTCATTCGTATGGTCAACACCTGTACGAGCGGATACTGTTTACTATAGAATTGTGACCACATGTGTGTGCGTAAAGCATTTTTTTTATTTTGTGTGCAAGCGATGAATCTGTTTAACGACAATGCAATGTTACATTTCCGCAAAATCCTCAAAAGGAGGCAAAAGTAACTGTCATTGGAGAGGTTCCTTCTAAAGTCGCAAAAAAAGAAAGATTCCAGTGAGCCAACAGATAACAGTGATTCCAGTAGTTACAGTGAAAGTTGTCCTACACAGTAACCCTCCTCCTCCTCTCTCTCATCTCCCTTACACCAGCCACAATTCTTTTCAAAGGTAAAGTGCAGGTTAATTTGTTGTATTTATTTTTACTTTATATTTTGTATTAATCATTTTTATATGTATTATTTTGCTTTGTGGAACGGATCATCTGATTTCCATTATTTCTTAAGGGGAAATTCGCTTTGATATACAAGTGCTTTGGATTACAAGCACATTTCTGGAATAAATTATGCTCACAAACCCAGGCACCACTGTACTCTGTTGAATGAATGGACATGAAATGAAACCTGGAGGAGCACAGTCTGTGGCCAAAAGGACAATAATATCTATTATTCAAATATCTATAATATAATGTAAAACCTTTTTTCATGTGAAGCATATTTGAGCCCCACAAATTTTATTTCAACCATTATCATTGCACACATTCTTGCAAAAGGTGAATGCAAGAACATTATAAATGCATTGGAGTGCATAAAATGCCCACGGCTTTTGACTGCCTGAGAAAAGATTCATAGTCCATTCCAAGAAACTTTTTCCCCTGCTTTTTCACTGCTCCCACTTTGAACAGAGATTTCTAGGCTCTCAAGTAACAGCTAAACCTTCTTAGGTATATCTACTTAGGGTTGCCTTTATGTCTGGAGTCAAGACAGTTTCTTTTCTTTTCCACTGGAGTTCAAATTCATACTTGTTTCAGTCATAGCTATTGTTCTTTTTGAATATCACCTTTGGTCTTTAATGAAGTCTTACTGCCTTCTTCAAAATTATATAAATATTTTTTTTCGCTTTTATGTGCAAAACATGCTCATGTCAGGATTCCTGTAGTACAGGTTTGACATCAACAGGCATAATTTCTTTGCACCCTTTCACTGCAGTTGTTACTGTTTAAATCACCTGAGATTGTCTTGATTAATTCTATTTAATTTTTGGTATTTTTATTCTTCTCCTTTTATTTGTAATAAACTTCTGTTCTTGCTCATGGAGGCAGCTGCTAGCTAGGAGACGTGTCCATGAGCATGTAGGCACAACATCACACTATTTAAGGAAATTTAAAAAATAGTTGTCTACACTACTACCGATTCCAAATAACTGCAATAATTAAATTCTTATTCTCTTTACATATGATTTACCACAAAAAGATTAGAGAAGAATCTGTAAAGACATATGTAAAATGTTTTTCAATATGTAATATGTGGACTGTTATCCAAGATCATACCATGTAGGACTACATATGTGAGAAATTTGTGAAAATATCAAACATTACCACAAAGGTTTCTGCTCTTGAAAAAATACAAACTTGGACTCTGGTAGTTGTTAAAAGAGGAAAAAGGCACCACAGCATTTCATCATAAAATAAAATTGCCTTAACCAATAAGTACACCTCATTCAAAAGCCAAACAAAACTGCACTCAAGCCCATTTAAAGAGAATGAGGGACCTATTGTTGGAGATACCATCCTCTCAAATACCACCACATCGATATGCAGTAGAGATCGGCAGTCAACAATCGTATGCTGCTTAGCAAGAGTCCTACATAACCTACATAACCCAAAGAGTGGACCAATTACTGGCGAGACCAGGAGCCTCATGTATAAACGGTGTGTACGCACAAAAATGTTGCGTAAGAACGTTTCCAAGTTCAAATTGCAATGTATAAAACCTAAACTTGGCATAAAGCCACGTACATTTCAGGGTAGCTCATACCCTGTCGTACGCAAGTTCTGCGCTCGGTTTTGCAGGCTGGCGGCACCCAGCGTCAAAGCAGTGCTACTGTTCCTGTGTGTTTACCCTCTCTTTTTTAGTTCCACATCCCCTACACGGCTTTAAAAAATACACTGAAATTAACCACATATTGTTTATTAGTTTAATATATCTTATTGTAATTAACCTGTAACAATATAATGGTCCACAGAATGGTCAAACTATTTTAAATACCATAACCTCTTTAGCGTTGTTACTCACTGTACCTTCTTTCAGCTGCTCCCGTTAGGGGTTGCCACATTGGATCATCTTTTTCCATATTACTCACTGCACCACTCTGAGTATTTATATCACTGTATCTGAGTGTGAATCACAGCTGTACAACAGCTGATCGGAAAGAGAACTATCGGTATACAGCATCAAGTACACGCTGCCTCAGCTATGCTGTCTATTGAACTGCTCTCATACGGCAAATGCTTCAGAGCCTTTCCTCACGGTTCAGAAACAGTTTCATCCCAAGAACTCTAAACGCACTCAATCAGTCCATCAAGTGCTCCTTGTAGAACTGTTTGTACTTAAGTACAATTACCTCACTGTAAACTTGCGACAGTTATAATATTGCACAATATTGAGCCACTTTATAAAGCATATATTTACATATGAGGACAATATTTTTAAGATTAAATGGAACAATATATGTTCATTATATTATACAGATAAAACTAACTTCATTTAAATAATCTATATTGTTAATAATTAAACATGTGTGGACACGGTGCCGCAGTGCTAGCGAGCTGCTGGCGCTCCGTTCACGGATTGTTCCTGCCACGCACTGTATTCTTGCTGGTGCCTACGCGACACTGGAAGGATAAATGGATAAAATAATTAAACAAATACTACAAAGATATTTCAACGTTCCTTAAAAGTTTTGAAGAATCATCGTGGTAAGCTTACAGATGGCTTAACGTCTATTACAGAGCTGATTGTGTGGCGATTGGGTATTTGGGGAAAGAAAAGTAAGGACAGGAATTGGAGGTTAGTACGTTTGAAAGAGACAGTACTGCTACAATAAAGTATTTCATCGAAGGTCGCACGTGGCACAACAAGCATCTTCCGTGAGACATGTACAATCACTGCGCCACCATGTTCCCATTTTTTAATAGCATACTTTAACTCCTATCATGAAAATTATATCACGTATACATCTCAGCATTTTAATTATTCAAAGAGCTGTAATATCACGAATGTAATGGATTCTGTGTCCTGTTGGAGGAAGAGAAAGTCCAGAAGCACGTAGTGATTCACAAACAGAGCACATAGAAGATCAAATACAAAGCAAAGCATTTGGCATGCTACTTTAGTTATGATGGGATTTGAGAAACTAGTAAATGAAACAATTTTAAAATGAAGTTTATGATATTCTACTTTAATGACAAAATAAACTCCGTGATTAAAGTGGAAATTGAGATTAAAGTTGACATTTCGTGCTTTTTTCCCCCCACTGTGTGCCTTTTTCTCTGTACCCTAATAAGCTTTCATAAGACACTCAGACGGTGGGCTATGACTCGCCTTTTCAAGGCGACTGATATCTGACAACTTTTTTATTTCGGGCATTGTGCGACTTTGTGAACTTGAGCTTTCGAGTTTCTCCGACACACTATGTCACTTGATCAACTTCCTTTTGTTGTTTATACCACTGTTTAAACCAACAAATAGTAAGTTTTTCCTTGCCTCCACTTGGTATTCGCTGAAATTCTATTTTCCCTCATGTTTTTGCCATTGCCTTTTCACAGAACACTGACCTTAAGGGCTATTTATATTGATTTGCATATTTGAAGATGCGTTTCCTTTACTGACAAGATGGACTACATAGGACAGCTTGATTTTTGCAGGACAGTTTCATTATCAGTGCACTGGGGTATTGGAATTATCACAGTGTGAGCACCCTGGTCTCACCAATACCTTCTCCAGCTGCAACCTAAGCTTTTCCAAGATGTTCTCCCATCCAAGTACTAGCCAGGCCAGAACATGGAGTCTGTTATAGGCCACACAATTCTTATGTTAGATAATAGCATATTATTTAATCAAACAAGACAAATGTGCAACAAAGAGGATATAGTAATCATGGGTGGTTTTAACTTTCCAAACATTGATTGGGAAATATCCATCCATCCATTATCCAACCTGCTATATCCTAACTACAGGGTCACGGGGGTCTCCCGGAGCCAATTGCAGCCAACACAGGGTGCAAGGCAGGAAACAAACCCCAGGCAGGGCGCCAGCCCACTGCAAGGCACGCACACACACACCCACACACCAAAGCACACACTAGGGACAATTTAGAATCGCCAATGCACCTAACCTGCATGTCCTTGGACTGTGGGAGGAAACCAGAGTAACTGGCAGAAACCCATGCAGACACGGGGAGAACTTGGAAACTCCATGCAGGGAGGACCCGGAAAGTAAACCACTGCACCAACGTGCCCCCTGATTGGGAAACACTTATCAAGAATAACTGTATAAGAGGTAATGGTGCCAAAAGGCAAATGAGGTATTTTTCACACAAATGTACACCAAAATGAAGACTTATAATTTAACGAAAGCAGACTTTACAAAATATAGAGTAGGAAGGCAAAGACTCTGAAACTATAAATGATAGTTGATGTCAGTACAAAAATCTTCTGATCCAGTATCAAAATGTGTTTATTCAAGAAAAAAATAATTTTAAAAAGTAAAACTGAAAAGATCACTGCAAATAACTCCAGTTTAGGGGAATATTAGACAGTACTGCAAATGTTAAAGAAAGCATTTTAAAAACTAAAAAGCAAAAAAAAAAAAAAAAAAAAAAAAAAAAAAAAAACACAATTGCCTGTCAAACCAATCAAGCAATTTTTTCATTACTACTTCAGCAAAAAGACAAAGAAAATTTAAAAAACCTTGCGGTCACAGATGGAGAAATTGAAAATTAGAACAAAATAGCAAATGAACTGAACAAATATCTTACCCAAGTATTTATAAAGGAAGAAACAAATGGAATGCCTACTGCAGAAGTAAAAACAAACTGAGATTTTAAAACTGAAGAGTCAGATGTGCTTCAAGCCCTCAGTTTGTAAAGACTAATAAAACCCCTGGACCTGACTGGGTTTTACTAATTGTATTGAAAGAAATGAAAAATGTAATCTATAAACCCTTATCAAGCACATTCGAGCAGTTACATGAGAAAGGAGAAGTACCCACACCTCTTCAGAGGAGCAGCAAGTAGAAGCACAGTGCAGCGGCGTCTCCCACAGGCATGTCACCCTTCGCAAACACCAGAGTAAGTTCAACTGAAGTAAAGCCGGCAGCTGACCAGGAGAAATAGCCGGCAGTGAGAAATCAAAGTGGATCACTCAGCGGGTGGTGGAAACTTAAAGCCAATGGTCTCTTAGTGATTTAGGTGAACGCGGAAAGTGCTGAAGCACCGAAGTCACTACAAAAATAGAGAAAATGATATCAACACTAAACGTAAGTTCTATCTGCTCTCTGCCCGTTGAGGGCACGTTTATATGTTGTGTGTCCTGCAGCAAGTACAGTTCAGGTTTTCCAGCTAACAGTGTAGACAGCTTCACCAGCCAAAAGTGTTTAGTTAATTTAGAGTTGGTCGGGAAAATAGGCAAATTGGAGGACCGCATTAGGAACCTGATAGCAATTAGGCAAACCAAAAATTGGATCTACTCGGTTTGTTTAGACAATTTAGCTACTTCTGATTCGGCTTCAGTCTTTCCAGTTCCCACTGTAGTCCGTGTGCAGCCGAAGTCAGCAGCACCAATTCAGCCTCTGGGTGAGTGGGTAACAGTAAGACCGGGGTCTAAGAAGCCAAAACGTAGTCCCTCGGCACCTAGGTCACCAATTCAGACCCAGAACAAATTCTCAGCACTCTGCAGCGCGCCTGTGGAAATTGAGAATAAGAAAGTGCTCATAATTGGCGATTCCATAGTGCAGAATGTTAGAATTCCAAACTATGTTAAACCAGCAGTTAATGTTAAATCCCTCACAGGGGCCAAGATTTCCGACAAAGGCCGCATTGGACCATGTCGCCGACAATGAAGTATCTACCTTATTGCTGCATGTCGGCACTAATGATATTTATTTACAGCAATCTGAAGTATTAAAGAGGAACTTCATCTCTCTATGGACCAAAGTTAAAAGAAAATGTCCGAATTTAGTTTTATCTGGCCCCTTATCAAGATTATATAGAGGGGATGTGATTTATACCAGATTGCATTCCCTTCACTGCTGGCTAGAAACCTGGTGCAGAAATAAAAGCATAGCCTTTGTGAATAATTGTGATGATTTTGTGAAAGGTTTGGATTTTTCAAAAGAGATGGTCTTCATTCTAACTGGAGGGGACCTTTTATATTATCCCAAGATATGGCAGGAAAACTGCCTGGCCTGGCTCTTTATCCCACCTGTTACTTTCCTGAAGCTGTTGCCCATAATCACTGTTATGGAGCATCCAGTCAAGTGAGTCATGATGCAGACCTTAAATGACTTGATAACCAAAAAATAAGGCATATGATTAGACCAAGAGATAAAACCAGACCCTCCACCAGGTCCACCTGTAATAGAAACTTAGTTTAAATTAAAACAAAAAAATCTATCACCACTTCAGAAAGAAGCATGCAGTTTTAAATGCTGCTTATTGAACATTTGCTCTCTTGGCAGTAAAGCTGTTTTGGTAAATGATATTACATTAAGTACAAAATCTAATCTGTGTCTTCTCACTGAAGCCTGGCTTAGTAAATGCGACCCTGTTCCCCTAGCTGAGGCGTCACCAGATGGATACTCGTTCCTTCATAAGTCTAGAGATTCTGGTCGAGGAGGCGGCCTTGGAATAATTCACTGTAACAAAATGAAAATCACATCAAAAAATTTAGGCGACTTTACATCCTTTGAGGCACTTATTTTAAATATTAAAACAGATTCCAACACAATTATAGTGCTAGTCTACAGACCACCAGGACCATATTCATTGTTCATGAATTAAATTTAGCAGCCTTTTATCTGATTTGGCTATAAATTATGATCACGTATTACTGATGGGGGATTTTAATGTACACATTGATGAGGAAACTGACACTTTTAGCAAATATTTTACTTATTTGTTAAATTCAGTAAGATTTGTCAGAATGCCAAAGGTCCAACTCATAATCATAACCACATATTAGATTTAATTATAACTTACAAAGCTGAAATTCAAAATGTAATCATTACTAATTTCCGATCATTACTTAATTGCATTTGATTTAGTCCTGCCCTTGCCAACGCACTCACAGATTAAAACAAAGACAGTACGACATCTAGATTGTAGTTCTGCTTCAAAATGTATAGATACTTTAAGTAAGTCGAGTGTAATTGTGGAAAACCATTTAGATCAGCTAACATTACATTATAATGCAACCTTGAGAGATGCTCTGTACACAGTGGCTCCCCTTAAAACAAAAGTGATCAAAGCACAAACTCTCCCTGATTTAATGAAAACACTCAAGCTCTTAAATTAGAGTGTCAAAAACTGGAGCGCAGATGAACAACAAAGCTACATGTCTTTCAAACTGCATGGACAGAGTGTGTTAAATATAAAAAGCTATCTTTAAAGCTTGCTCAGATTACTATTCTACAATAATAGATAGCAATAATAAAAATCCTTGGGTACTGTTTAGAACAATTGCTAAATTAACAAATGGGAATTCAGATCTACAGTACAAAATACCAACAAATATTAGCAATACAGACTTTATGAACTTCAATGAGAAAATTAAAAACATCCAAGATCTCAGCATCACAGTACAAACCGCATACTAGCTTAGCAGACCCTGCCGCACATTGCATTCAGCATTTTAGTAATTTTAATCCTGTAACTGAGCAGGAAGTCTTGACTTTAATTTCTAAAATGAAGCCCACTACTTGTTCCCTAGATCAAGTGCCAACAAGACTAATAAAAAGTGAAATGGATATTCTTGCAGTGCCTATTCTAACCATTATCAATAGTTCATTATTGCATGGCACAGTACCTGATGCACTAAAAGTGTCAGTCATTAAACTATTACTTAAGTCAGACCTAGACCCACACATACTAAATAATTATACGCCTATTTCAAATTTACCCTTTCTCTAAAATACTAGAAAAAGTAGTCACCAGTGAGCTTCAGTCACACCTTACGAATTACAATTTGAGAAATTCCAGTCTAGTTTCTGCATTGGTCATAGTACAGAAACGGCACTAATGTGGGTTGTAAACGACATTGATATCTGCTAATGAAGGAATCTCCACTGTAATTATGTTAGACTTAAGTGCAGCATTTGACACCATTGACCATTCTGTTTTACTGCACAGGCTAGAAAATGATGTTGGGCTTACAGGCAATGTGCTCGCTTGGTTTAGTTATTTATCAAAGCGATTCCCATATGTACAGAAATGTGCTGACAGTACTCCATCATTATACACAGAAGTGAGATATGGTGTCCCGCAGGGCTCAGTACTGGGACCTTTACTATTCTCAATTTACATGCTTCCACTGGGATCTATCATTAGGAAACATGTTAATTTTCACCCGTATGCAGATGACACCCAGTTATACCTTTCATTTAGATCAAATGAAGTTTCGCCGATGTTGTCTTTAATTAGTTGTGTTAGTGAATTAAAGGAGTGGATGGATGAGAATTACTTGTCTTTAAACACAGATAAAACAGAGATGTTAATTGTTGGAGGGAATGACGCTGATCACAACAATATTCTGTCATCATTTAACTCAGTTGGAATCACCATTAATTTTACTGAATCAGCCCACAATCTAGGAGTTATCATTGACTCTAGCATGTCATTTAAAGCGCATATTACAAAGTTGTCCAAATCATGTTTCTTCCATCTTAAAAATGTTGGGAAATTAGGGTGCTTTCTAAATAAACAGATTTCTGTGATATTAATTCATACATTTATTTCTAGTAGGATTGACTACTGCAATGCGGTGTTCACTAGATGTTCAAACTCTTCTTTATACAGCCTCCAGTTAATCCAAAATGCTGCTGCAAGAATTATTACAAGAACAAGAAAATAGGAACACATAACACCAGTTCTTAAATCCTTACACTGGCTCTAAGTTTAGGGCAGATTTCAAAATCCTCCTTTTAACATATAAAGCATTAAATGGCCAAGGTCCGGCTTACTTGTCTGAACTTATCATGACTTACAGACCAGAGCACACATTAAGACCTCAAGATGTCGGTCTGCTTAGGATTCCAAGGATTTATAAAACAGTGGGAGGTCGAGCTTTTAGTTACAGGGCCCCTAAACTGTGGAATGGTCTGCCTGCTACTATAAGAGATGCCCCTGGCTGAAGACTCACTACTTCAGTTTAGCATATCCTGACTAGAGCTGCTGATTAACTGTACAGACTGCATCTCTGTTGTTAGTCATTAGCACTAAAACATAAGTAACATGATATTTATAATTGGATACTAACCCTCACCTATTCTGCTTCTCTTCTCAGTACTCAAATGTGGTACTTGGTGCCACGGCACACCTGCCAAGTTGTTTTGCCTGCCTAAGGTAAAGTCATCCCTGATGGAGGATCGGAGGAATCGTGGGAAAGAGGGGTCCTTTAATCGGATTAGCACTATTTCAACCATGGAATGGCCAAATGGGGGAGGCAGCTTGGTGGATGAGGTCTCCAGGAAAAAAAATTTGTCCAGACAGAGGCACCTGCAGGATTTAAAGGCTCGTCTACTAGAAAAATCCTCCCTCACATTTGAAATCGTCTCAGTAACATCAGCTCCATGCTGCGCTGCTCACTGTCAAGGCCAAGTGAGTTTTACCCCCGCGCCTCGTCGTCAGAGCAATGACGTCAACGATGACAAACTCTGTTTCAGCTATGTAGGTGGGGGTTTAAGGCTAGATCTTCTCCATCGGCAAAGGCAAGCATCTCCACCCAGAACAGTTTCGACCATCGCCACTCCATCAGTTTGCTGTCAACCCCGGGTGATGTATTTGCAATTGGAGATTCTATTGTATGAGACCTAAACATCTCATGCCCTAATCAGAAATCTTTTGTCTCTTGTTTTCCCAGTACTCATTTGAGACATTATGAGAAAAGCGCGTACAGTCTTCAAGAGGCACAAGAACGGGGCAGTGGGATCCATTGTAATACACGCCAGGGTAAACGACGTAAGATACCAACAGATTTTCAAGGTGGACTTCACAGCATTAAAGCCACGAAGGAGAGGACCTCTGGCTGCAAGAATCTTCAGCTTGGGTCCCTTACCTCTCATTAGAAGATCAAATGAATATTACAGTCTGCTGGCATTAAACATCTGGCTGAAAGGCTTCTGCGAGGGACAAAACATTGGGTTTGTAGACAACTAGGACCTCTTCTGGGAGAGACCACATTACTTCAAGTGGGATGGTCTGCATCCTTATAGATTCACTGCCCGAATCCTTTACAATAATATCTGAGGTAATTTGTTTCTCTTGACTCTCTACTATTACTCCTATCCCTTTCCATAATGCTTTGCTAGGACATGATAATTCTGAAATAAAATCTTCCCCAAAAGTGCACTGCACTCAAAAGTGCACTGCATTAATACTCTAATAAATACAAATTTAATTACAATTACACTTCTAGATAAGCAATGTATTAAAAATATAAAAACAGATTATAGATTAAATAAAAAACAACATGCACAGAGCGGCTCTAATAAAAATAACTTCATTTCTATCTACTCATAACGCTCCTACAATTCAATTCTGCTCTTCCAAGACATTAAATATGGCTATAATAAATGTTAGAGCATTAACCAAAAACATGTTTTCCATCAACAATATTAGTGATAAGAAAATCGATTTTATTGCAGTGAAATGTGGCTCAGCTCTGATGATGCGGCTGTTTTAAATCAAATCTGTGCCTCCAAATTAAAGCTTTGCTCATGCAGATCACCAAGGTAAGAAAGGTGGTGGTTTAGCAAACATTTACTCGAGCCAGTTAAAGTGCAGAGATGTCAGCTTTAGTAAATTAAAGTCCTTTGAGTATCTTGCTGTTATTCATGGAGTTTCTCAGCGTCTAGTATTGTCCATGTATAGACCTCCTAAATAGAATAAGTCTTTCTTTGAATACTGAGACTTGCTGTCAATTGTAATTACAAATTATGACACGTTACTAATAGTTGGTAACTTTAACTTTTATATCTACCTGGCAGGTAGAAAATTTTGTTAGTTGTGGTGATTATACTTCAAAGTCACATGATATTCTATATGGTTTTCCACAAAGCTCTATCCTGGGTCCGCTGTTCTTTTCAATTTACATGCTTCCTTTAGGTCAGATTATCTTGGGGCATAACGTGAGCTACCACAGCTATGCTGATGACACACAACTGTATTTATACATAAGCGCCTGATGACCCCAACACTCTTGATTCACGGACACAATGTCTTACTTGTGTTTCTGAATGGATGAGAAGTAATTTTCTCAAACTAAATAAGGAGAAAACAGAAATTTTAGTGATTGGCAAAAATGGATATAATGAGGGTATTAGAAATAAACTTGATGCATTAGGATTAAAAGTCAAGATGGAGGTAAAGAATTTAAGGGGAATTATTGACTCTGACCTGAATTTTAAATCACATATTAATCAGGTTACTAGGACAGCATTTTTTTCACTTGAAATATAGCAAAAGTTAAACTTCTCATAACATTGCAAGATGTTGAGAAATTAGTTCACGCTTTTGTTTTCAGTCAGCTAGATTACTGTAATGCACTCCTCTCAGGACTACCCAAAAAAGACATCAGTCGATTGCAACTAGTGCAGAATGCAGCTGCTAGAATCTTAACTAGGAAAACAAAATCCAATCAAATCCTTTCCAGTTTTGATGTCACTACATTGGTTACCTGTGTCATTCAGAATTGACATTAAAATACTGCTTATGGTTTACAGAATGTCTTTCACCTTACACTCCAAATCGTAACCTTAGATCTTCAAATGAGTGTCTGCTTATTATCCCAAGAGCTAAACTTAAAAGTGGTGAGGCGGCCTTCTGCGGTTATGCACCTAAAATTTGGAATAGCTTGCCAATAGGAATTCGCCAGGCTAATACAGTGGAGCACTCCTAAAAAAAAACATTACTTTAACATGGCTTTCTCATAGCTTCATCTTAGTTTAATCCTTTAAGATCTGTATATTCAATTATCATTATCATTCATGGTGGCTCCGAAATCCGTACTAACCCCTACTTTCTCTGCTGTTCTTTTTCCAGGTTTTAATGTGGTGGTGATCTGCACCACCACCACCTGATCAAAGCACTGTGATGTCCCTACATTGATGGATTAAAGGCCAAAAGTCCACATGACTGTCATCGTCATGTTCTTCCATGTGAACCCTGAATACAAAGAGGACTGATTGAGGTCATTTATGTTAGGTTGAATGTCTAGAGGGGACTGGGTGGTCTCGTGGCCTCAGAACCCCTGCAGATTTTTTTCTCTAGACATCCAGAGTTTTGTTTTTTTTCTGTTTTCCCTGGCTATCAGACCTTACTTTTATTTTATGTTAATTAGTATTGCCTAATGTTTTTTTCTTATATATTTTGTCTTTTTTCTCTTTCATCATCCTGTAAAGCACTTTGAGCTACATCATTTGTATGAAAATGTTCCATATAAATAAGTGGTTTTGTTGTTTTTGAACTAATATCCTGGATGGCCAACAATTTTCTTGATCTCAATCAAAATAAAAAGCAATGATGGCTGGTTCTCCTGCCAAAGCTCAAATTGGTTTTGAACTTTTTGGCCCTTTCTCCGACTTTTGCAAACCTCAAGTCCATAATCTTGGTGTCATTTTTGACAGTAGCCTCTCTTTTGAGAAACAGATTGACTCTGTAGTCAAGAGATGCTTTTTCCAGCTTCATCTTTTAGCCAAGTTCAAACCTTTACCATCTCCTAGGGATATTGAGAAAGCTACTCATGCTTTTAACTTTTCTCAACTTGATTACTGTAACTCATATTCTGAGATCAGCAAATCCCTAATACGCAGGTTGCAGTTGGTTCAGAATGCTGCTGCCTATTTTTTGGTTGGGACAGGAATGTTTGATTCTGTATGGTGGTACTGCATCCTGGAGCACGGAATGATTCAGATATTGATCTGATTAAACTCCCCTTGATATTTACTTTTTCATCCCAAACTCAACAGGTCATTAGAGTACTCTGGTCTAATTTTCATCAAATGCAACAGAATTTTGAATTATTACAATCCATGAAATTAATTGCAGGTTCAGAGAAATAAACTCCGAAATCTCATTTAGGGTTAAAAAGATTATTCATAGATGTTCCCAAAAAGAAATCCTGATTTTTCAAAACTTGCAGTTAGACACGTCAAATTTTATATATCGCATTCAATGTTGCAAGTGCATAGTCATTTATATCGGACTAACTAAGAAATACTTCGCACTGTTACAATACGTGAAATTAATTACAGCTTATCGGAGTGTAGTAATGTGCCTCACTGCCACTACCAACAGTTAAATAAAGTTGATTTTGTGTCCTCTGCAGTGTTAAAACAGGCAGTAGTATTAGGAGAAGGATGACTTTTGACAGCTTGCAAAAGAGAATTTCCAGCCTCTAGAGGGGGTCTTCTGGCTAGATCGTGCTGAGTGAGGTACTTGGTGAGTTTACCAAGCACTGTGGCTTATGCGTTCATTGTTGTAAATATTTTTCTTCTTGTATATATTTTGATAAATATCTCTGGATTAGCTTTGGTGGAGGTATTCATTGCGTTGTTGTTAATGGTGCACTGGTTATTTTTGTATATACACATTTCTTTTTCTGTATATTGAATATTGTTTTTGGTAAAACCTGTACTATACACTGTTTGGAAAAGCAGCTTCCTGACTTGGATTACTGTGGAGGAAGACATCTTTTTTGTTTTTGTGTATATACGGGTTTCACTAATTTGTGTGCATTTTTCTATTTTCATTTGGGACTTTCAGTCAGCACTGTAAATAATATATATATATATATATATTTATTTATTTTTTGCAGGACATTTATTTTTCTTTATGTGCACCTGTAAATAAAACCTCACTTTATTTGTGCAAAACCCAACCCTTTTGTGTTTGTGTCTCACTATATTACACCGCCATCCTGGTCACACTCTGTCCCATATACTAGACATGTAGAGTGTAATCTAGTGTCCCCCATGTCCCACTACACAGGGTGTCACAGTTTGGTGGCAACGGTGGGATTGATCAGGTGTTGAGTGCAGACAATATTTGTTTTGGAGCTTGCAGCACCAGTTCATCCAATTGCAAGAACATGTGAATTTGGTCCAACAGTTCTGGTCCTCAAGTCTAGATGAACCTGCAGAAAGTAGAGGCTTGCCTGTAAGAACATGGGATTATCCTCACTTGGTGCCTTTTTAGGAGCCAGAGAATATAGAATATTACCTGTTAAAATCATTGAAGTAAGGGGTGCACTTTCGCAATCATTTTTAACTTAGGCTTCAGCAGGTTCATGCATTGGGATGCCAGGACAGGTCGGCTGCACCTCCAGGTCTGGCCTGCTGGAGGATGCTGCATGTACCCAGTCATAAAGGCAAGCATCTCTTTAGCCCCACCATTAGAAAAGAGAAAGGGGTGGCGTGTTTAGTTAGTGCATGCATTAGTGGGAGAAGGGGATCCCAAGAGAGTTACTAACTTTTGTAGTGTTTATCGGCTCTTCTGAGGGAAGAGTGTCTGGATGCGCTCAAGTTTATGCTTGTGCTCACTTGAGGCTGCTAGCCCTATTTAATACATGTCTTGCAAGGATTGAGAGGATCACTTGTGCAGAAGACACCTGCATCAGTCGCTATTGGTGTAAGGGAGTAGCGTGTTGCAGGATTGGCTGAAGATTTGTTCCCTGACTATAAGAGGCACTTCCTGCCTCAAGGGGTTGTCTTTAGACTTGGTGGTGTGTATAGCAAATTCATTTAGTACACCAAACAGTGGCTTCTGCATATATTTGTAAATATTTTTATATAGATATCTTCTACTTGTAGTCTGTTTGGTGGAGGTATTTATAAAAACTTTGAACTTTGTTTCTTGTATACACACCTTTATTTCCTTGTATTTTTGTGCACCTGTAAGTAAAACCCAATTTTGTTTTAGAAATACCATTTTTCTGTGTCTCCATGTAGGACTTCTCTCAAGTCTGATCCTGGGTCGGTCCCGAACTGCAAGGCGCCCACTGAGTAGTCTGATGCCAACCTTGCCACTGCACATGGTGTCACATGGAAAAATAAAAACTTAAGACATGTTAGTAAGTGCATTGTGTGGTATAAGAATGAGAAATCAATTTGTGTGGGACATCCCATTTAGGGTTAAAAAGATTATTTGTATTAAATGTTCCCAGAAGGAAATCATGATTTTTCAAAACATGGTTAGACACTTCAAATTGTATATATGGCATTCAATGTTGCGAGTGCAGAGTGATGTATATCAGGTAAACTAAGAGCTCTTTAAAAGTCAGATTCATTCAACATTTTTGCCCAATTGAAAAATTCAATTTTTTGGATTCATTCAATTTTCGTCCAAGTTTGAACTCACTTAAGTTTGAACTAATTTCTCGACTCAAGATTTTTTTTTTTTTTTTTTTATTGTCTTGGTCTTGTCTGTTGGTCTCACCAAATATGATCTTTTGCCTTGAATAAAGACCAGCTGCCTTCTTTAGAACTGGCATGCTTTGTCAGAAATAGACATTGCTAAATCTCAATTGTGATTTTCTTTGGCTACCAGTTAAGAACCCCTGCTGATGATTGTGTATGTCCATGTTATTATCAGGATTCTGATTTTTTTCAGCCTAGTCTCAATGTTACAGGAGTATTCCTATTCACAAGTAAATATTACTTTTAGTTGAATCATCAGCTATGACACTATTAATCTTCCATTAATTCTCTAAACACTTCTGGACCAATACACAGTAGTGCAAAAATTGACTTAATTGGTAAATGCATTATTTAAAACGTAATCTGATAGCAGGCTGCATGGTGGTGCAGTGGTAGCGCTGCTGCCTCTCAGTAAGGAGACTAGGGTTCGCATCCCTGGTCCTCCCTGTATGGAGTTTGCACATTATCCCCATGTCTATGTTGGTTTCCTCCCACAATCCAAAGACATTCAGGTTAGGTGAATTGCAGATACTAAAATTGACCATAGTGCATGGTTGGGGTGTATGTGTGGTTGCCCTGCAATGGACTGGCACCCTATACTAGCTGGGAAAGGCTCTAGCAGCCCCCGTGAGCCTGTTTAGGGCTAAGTGGGTTAGAAAATGACTGACTGAATGATTAAGCTGATAGCAGACTGACATGAAAAATAAGAGATACATTTAAGTATAGAACAAAGAATATAAGCAATTTCTTTCTAAACTGTACAAAGCCAGCCTTTAAAGGTTGTTTGCATTTTAAAATTAATTTGGTTGTGCCTGAAGCATCACTAACCTCAAGAGATGGGAAAGCCATCCAATGCTTGCTTCTCTAATTGAGACTGCTTATTAATTTTAAATAAATAAATTCATAAATGATAATGTGCTAGAAAAGTTAATGTTGTTTATACCAGTGGATGCAGTGTAACTGAGAATAAAATTGATATATTACATTTTAAGCAACTACATCATGTAAAAATATTAAGAAATCAAAAAGATAGTTTTATAAACATTGATTTTATAAAAGGGTGGCACAGTGGGTAGCGCTGCTGCCTCTCAGTTAGGAGACCCAGGTTCACTTCCTCCCTGCATGGAGTACTCGGGTACTCCGGTTTCCTCCCACAGTTCAAAGATATGCAGGTTAGCTGCATTGGTGATTCTACATTGTCCCTAGTGTGTGCTTGGTTTGTGGGTGTGCTCTTACTGCCCGGGGTTTGTTTCCTGCCTTGCGCCCTGTGTTGGCTGGGATTGGCTCAGGCAGACTCCTGTTAACCTGTAGTTAGGATATAGCGGGTTGTATAATGAATGGATGGATGGATGATTTTATAAAATGTTATAACAATGGTAAATATTTTCAAAAGGAAATTTGTTTCTAGACAGGAGACTCTTGCAACAGTAGAGGCACTGACAGGCCAAAAGGGCTGTGGCCTTGGCAGTCAGGGAAGCACAATCTGGGTGTGGGAGGAGTTTGGAGAGACCATGGAAAGTGACTATCGATCAGGCGACTCAGAAACAGAAGGTAGGGATTCTCCTAGGCTGTTCTCAGCAAGGGAGGAGAAGTGCTGACCCAGACTGAGGATGGTTTTCTAGCGATGGAAGAATACTTTGAGGAGGTCCTGAACCCCATGGAGACACCCTCTGTGAAGGAGGCAGAGCCAGAAGTTGACGGTGGAATCAATGCCTATTTCTCCGAGATAGATCACTGAGGTAGTTAAACAACTCCACAGTGGCAAGGCCCCAGGGTTGGAGGAGATTCATCCAGAAATGGGTCATAGCTGACACACCTTTTCAATGTTCCATGGTCATCGGGAGGTGTGCGTCTGGAGTGGCAGACTGGGTTTTTTTCCTGTGCAATTCTTTTGTTAACTCTTTAAATCCTCTGTAGAGTGTTTTTTTTTTTTATTTCCTATTAATTGGACATTTGATACGGATGCCTCCTGGACTCTTCCCATCTGAGGTTTAATGGGCACAATCAGATGGGAGGAGACCCCGGGCTCACTGGGAGAATTATATCTCCCAGAAGGTCTGGGAATACTTTGGGATCCCATATGAGTTTGCAAATGTGGCTGGGGAAAACGATATACAGTATGGGTCTTACTGCTAAGACTGTTAACCTCATACCTGGCTTTGAATAAGCAGTGGAAAATTGAATGAACGAATGATTATTTACCTTCCTTCATCAATTTAGATAGATGATAGATAGTTTATTAATCCCAAGGGGAAATTCACATTTACTCACTAAGCTGGACAATACATAGAAACTATTCAATTTGAATTAGTGTTTTGTCCTGTTAGGGTCCAATGTGACAGTTTTCACTTTTAGACTTTAAAATGCAGACCTGAACAGAATGCCCCAAACTATCTCTAGCCCTGGTAGGTTTTCTTTTACCAGCCAGGACACTGTCAGGATTGACTGCTATTGTAGTTCAATACTTCCCCCTTTATTTTACATCTGTAACCCCATTCAATTATGTGGAGTACCAGAACAGGCAGGAGAGAAAGTTAAGTCAATCTATAAATAAAGGTTTAAGGTTTCCAATTGTTCAAAGAATATAAAATGGAGTAATAGTATGACAAGAATACAAAACCAACCTGTATAATAATTACTTTTACTTGCTCAGGCTACCAGGTGGCTCTCTGTCTCACTATGCTGGTCGGTCTAATGTCCAATGTGGTACAGCATAACACTTGGTTGGAATGGTGGTAAACACAGTATAGCCCATTTATTAGTGAGATAGCAGAGTGCAGCATGCCCCAGTAAATCTAAATTTATCCAGTCCTGATGGACCTTGGCACACATCTTGCACCAGTGTGGGTGTATTTCATCAGACTCCATTGTATCCTTGCCCTTTCATCTCAATCACCTGTTACGTTGGGCTTCTTATTTATTTTCTCCTGTAAGCATAACTTTAATATGTCACTGTGCTCTATGCAAATATCTTATAAAATCTGATTTTTACTCACATGCAGTACAGCAGACACAGCCAGATTAAGAACAGAAGCAGACAACTGCCAAGCAAGCAACATAACAAAAAGATAGACTAGGACAAATGGAGACCGTGTGCAGTAAAACTGAGAGATATTACAAAATAGTTGTGCTATTCCTATTTGTTATGTTAGCACAAAGTTGTATCCTTGTTTGGAAGGGCATTGTTGCCTTGTTTGGAATTGCATGCTCACCCGAGGGAGCCCTGGATGTGGAGAACAGTGTAAAGCCTTGGGACATTGCCAGTCACACCTCTGAAGCCAAAGAACAGATGGAAGACTGTGCCACCTGTTCCTGAGAATGCCCTCCACATCTGCATTGAAGACACAGACAGACTCCACTCCTTGGGCACCCCACTCCAGGACTGGGTCTGGTCACTGGCTTCATTTGTCTTTGTACTATTTGCAGTGTAAGCAGACATTAAACAAAGTTATCTCTTTTCTCTTATGTGATTTCTTACCACCATATATCATTAGGGAGGGGTATCATCTTATGTTGTAACTATATAGATTCATGTTAAGTAAAACACCGTGGACACTTCCCCTTGCTTGTTTTGAGGGTGTAGATAAGACTTGTCCTTCTGGAGGCTCATGAATTCTACCTGTATGACTAAATCCATACTTCTGATGTCACAGAACAAATATCAAAACAGTAATGTCTTCCTCAGTGAGGGGAATATGTTATAGCAAAGCACTTAAAACCAGATTGATATAGAGCCTTCAACCCTCCTACCAGACATTGCAAAGCTCAGTGTTCAAACTTCAGAATGAAAGCCAGAAAAAATTTGAGGAAGGAACAGGAAATGAGCCAAGTTTGAGGAGAGTAAAGGTTAAAACCAGGGGGAGCACATACTTTGCGATTCAATCTCCCTTGAACTAGACCTTCAATTTGTGACATTTACATAATGGCAATAATGATGTCACACCACCCCAAAGCATTGTGGGTGATATTATTGTAATGAGTGTCACAAAACTCTCAAAATGGAGGTGCCAATTGGAAAAACAAAACTGCATCGAAAATATTAAAATTATAAACTATTAAATAAGGTCTCTACATGAAAAACAGAAGTCAGATTCTCTTGGTCAGAAAACTCCAGAAAAATGTATAATACAATTTATAAGCTCCAGGAAAGCCCCCTAAAAATGAAATAAAAACAAGACTAACAGAAGCCATCATCTAGAGGGTCTCAGAACAAATCTGTAAGGCTTATCCTGGACCTGAGCATAAAACCTGAATAGCAGTCTAGGAGCTTGAATCTCACCAGAGTAAACCCAAAAATGATCCTTTAGAACATAATGCTTCCAAAGCTCCAGATATTCTACCCACCCACCCTGGCAATGAGAGTCTATAATGGATAGAATTTCATATTCATTCAAACTGTCCACTGAAACAGGGGGTGAGACAGGTTTGCTCGAATAGGAAGGACTATGCCCTACTAAATTTAGAAAGGTTGTATGAATTTTAAAATGAGCAGGTAATGGTAGACTAAGATACCAGACCCACACATTTAACAACAGCATAAGGTCCAACATTTGGTGCCAGTTTACATCGATGGAACATAGGTGATGTATTTGTGTTTGGAGATTCAATCGTATGAAACCTAAACATCTCATGCCCCAATCAGAAATCTTTTGCCTCTTGTTTTACCTGTATTCGTGTCCGATATGTTATGAGATGAGCACCAACAGTCTTTGAGAGGCACAAGAACAGGGCAGTGGGATCCATTGTTATACACGCCGGGGGAAACATAAGATACCAACAGTTGGAGATTCTCAAAGGCGGACTTCTCGGCACTAATTAAAGCCACAAAGGAGAGGACCCTGGCTGCAAGAATTTTTATCTCGGGTCCCCTAACTCTTATTAGATCGAACAAGTATTACAGTCGTTGGTTGGCATTAAACATCTGGCTGAAAGGATTCTGCAAGAGTCAAAACATTGGGTTCGTAGACAACTGGGATCTCTTTTGGGAGACTGCGTTTCTTCAATTGGGATGGTCTGCATCCAAATAGATTCAGCGCATAGGTCCTCTCTGAAAACATCACTAAGGTAATTTGTCTCTCTTGACTCTATTTTTACTCCTAACCCTTTCCGTAATGACTTTGCTAGGACGTGATAATTCGGTAACAAAATCTTCCTCAAAAGTGCAATACATAAATAATAATAAAACTAAATTTATTGAAATTAAAGATAAAAAATAAAAAAAAAAAAAAAAAACTAGGCAGTGTGACATAAATACAAATAAATTACATTTGCACCTCTAGATGAACAATGTATTAAAAATATAAAAAACAGATTATAGATTAAATAAAAAATACTCAGAGTAGCACTAATAAAAATAACCTAATTTCTATCTAGAATACCCATAACGCACATACAATTAAGTTCTGCTCTTCCGAAACATTAAATATGGCTTTAATAAATGTTAGGGCATTAACCAACAAGATGTTTTCCATCAACGATCTTATTATTGCAATAAAATCAATTTTCCTATCACTAAGTGAAACATGGCTTAGCTCTGATGGTGTGGCCGTTTTAATCAAATCTGTACATCCAAATTACAGTTTTGCTCATGCGGAACGCCAAGGATAGAGAGGCATAGGTTTAGCAAACATTTACTCGAGCCGGTTAAAGTGTAAAGATGTCAGCTTTGGTAAATTCAAGTCCTTTGAGCATCTTGCTGTTATTCATGGAGTTTCTCAGTTTCTAGTATTATCTGTGTATAGACCTCCTAAATACAATACGTCTTTCTTTGAATTCTCAGACTTGGTGTCAATTATAATTATGAACTATGACACGTTCCTAATAGTCGGTGACTTTAACTTTCATATCGATAATCAGTGTGACCTGAAAGTAAAACAATTCATGAACCTCCTGGACTCTTGATTTGAGCCAGCACATTAGGATGCCCTGCTTTTTGTGTAGGCTGACATTAGACATAATAATTACTAAAGGACTAAAAGTTGATGTGAAGCAGATCATTGATATTGGTCTATCAGACCATTTTCTCTTACTATTTAATATAGAAATGATAGAAAATATTCACGAGAACCATAGTGTTAAAAAAACAGTTTTGTAAATTTTGAAGCTGCTGATGAATCAAACATTCTAAGAAACCAGTCTATTTGTAGTGCTTACTACAATAGTGAGAATATTACAATACAATTTAATTTTTGTATAGCCCAAAATCACACAAAAAGTGCTGCAATGGGCTATAACAGGCCCTACCTCTTGACAGCCCCCCAGCCTTAACTCTAAGACAAGGAAAAACCCCAAAAAACCTTTGTAGGGGGAAAAAAAATGGAAGAAACCTTGGAAAAGACAGTTCAAAAAGAGATCCCTTTCCAGATAGGTTGGGTGTGCAGTGGGTGTCAAAAAGGGGGTCAATACAATACAAATATCAGAACAACTCCTCTTTACAGTATAAAAATAAAAATAAAAAATTTTACAAGTACGGACCAGAATTTAACAGTAGATGATATCATGATTTGGATTTGTTTAGAGTCCTGGAGACCTCAGCCATCAAGCTGCCTCCCCCATTTGGCCATTCCACAGCTGAAACATTGCTTCGCCAGCCAATCCAAAAAAAAAAAAAAAAAAAAGGACCCCTCTACCCCACGATTCCTGCGATCCTCCATCAGGAGCCGAGACCGAAGTGGCATCTCTTATATTAGCAGGCAGACCATTCCACAGTTTATGGGCCCTGTAACTAAAAGCTTGACCTCCCACTGTTATTTTATTAATCCTTGGAATCATAAGCAGACTGGCATCTTGAGATCTTAATCTGCGCTCTGGTTTGTAAGTCATGATAAGTTCAAACAAGTAAGTCATTTAATGCTTTATATGTTAAAAGGTGGATTTTGAAATCTGCCCTAAACTTAACTGGGAGCCAGTGTAAGGATTTAAGAACTGGAGTTACATGTTCACTCTTTCTTGTTCTTGTAATAATTCTTGCAGCAGCATTTTAGATGAACTGGAGGCTGTATAAAGAACAGTTTGAACAGCCAGTGAACACCGCATTGCAGTAGTCAATCCTACTAGAAATAAATTCATGAATTAAGTTCTCAGAATCCTGTTTATTTAGAAAGTGCCTTAATTTCCCAACATTAAGATGGAAACATGATTTGGACAACTTTATAATATGCGCTTTAAATGACACACTAGAGTCAAAGAGAACTCCTAGATTGCGGGCTGATTCAGTAAAATTAATGGCGATTCCAACTGAGTTAAATGACAAAATATTGTTGTGATCAGCATCACTCCCTCCAACAATTAACATCTGTTTTATCTGCGTTTAAAGACAAGTAGTCTCATCCATCCACTCCTTTAATACTAGAATTACCAAAGCTTACGAGAAAACTTGTAAATCCAGCCCACGTTAAATCCACTCACATGTTTCCATTTGTAAATGTGTCAAAAATCCCAAGCAGCAAGTCTTCTATACCATCCCCTAAAGTTCTGTACAAGACTCTATAAATATTTTGCAAACCCTGCCTGGGTATGTTTACTCTTGACTGTAATTTGGTTCAATTCCATAATCAATCATGTACTTAAACTTCCACCTTTCTTCTCAAAGAAGAAAAAACAGCTCCCACTGGACTATTGGACAGCACAATAAAACCCTTTTCTAAATCATCCTTAATATATTCTTCTATAGGTAAAGATCCCATTTGATTGACAGCATAAATAATCTCCTTGGAGAAAGGAGCATCAGATAGTTATTCTATTGAACAGTCGTGTTTTCTGTTAGAAGGTAACCTTTGAGATAAACTTTTGCTAAACACTTAATGTAATACACTATACTCAGGTGGAATGATGGCAACATCAGAGCAAAGGATAGATGTATGTAAGTAATAGTCAACCAATTTTTGTACCACCAGGAGCTCTACTGTTGTATATCCTTAGCCTTCTAATCAGTACATAGATTGTGCTACAATTACCATGGCATACTCTCAAGGAGAAAAAAAATGGACAACTGAAAAACAAAAAAGGTGATAAAATCTTAATGGAATAGACATAGTTGCAGTTGTAATGGAGGAAATATAAATTCTAAAGACCCACTTTCAATGGGTTTACTATTGACCAATACTACATGTACTTTGACAGATCCCAAATTCCCTTAACAAAGCTGACTAATAAAATCCTTAACTGCTCTGCAATAAATTAATACAGAAACCTCCCTATTTAAAATCATAGGTAAAAAGATTTTTACAAAGTTTGACTGCATAAACTTACTTTCCCCACTTTCACAGATCATTTTTTCTTTTGCATAAGGACCCCATCACAGTTTATTATTTTAAGTTTAACATATTTTTTTTTATTATTACTTGCCCTGTTTCCTTTTATGTAGTCTTATTTCTTTAGCTAAAGACACTAGTGTATCAAAAATGCCATTATAAAGACTTGAGACAAGATGTCCTGCTCTTTTGATTATTTTTCAACTCCTCCTGCAATTCCCTTAAATCCCAACAAATTCTGTCCCTTCTCAGGGTTTCTCCAAGATTTAGCTCTAACTCAAAAGTGATAACCAGAAGAATTTTATGAGAAAGGAACAGGAAAAGAGACAAGATAAAAAAAAACAAACACCAAAGTTAACAAAAGGTAATAAAATAAATAAACCCAAAAAAAAAACCTACTATCTCAAAACTTCACTAAAACCCTCCCCTCCCATTTAGAAATAAATCCAGTCTCAGATGAGCTAGAGCTGCAAGTGGTGACCTTTATATAGATGCACTAATGATGACATCACAATATCCCCCAAGGGATTGTGGGAGGCGTTACTATGGAAACAAGTGTCACAAAACCTCAAAATGGTGGAGGCCACTGGAAAAACAAAATGGTGTCGGAAACAATTTGAAAGAATTATACAATTTTAAATAGGATATCCAAATGAAAAACATATGTCAGAAACAGATTAGCTGGATCATAAAACAACAGAAAAGATGTTTAATACAATTTTAAAGGATTGGGAAAGCCCTAAAAAATGAAACATAAATGTGAATTACAACACTCAGAGCAGCACTGAACAAAAATTCACATCTGGTCTAGTAGGGTCATTAATGTGCAACAACAAGTTTACCCAGCTTTCCCTTAAACAGTGTTACTTTTACAATAAACATATTTGGTAATTTTTCAAAAGAATTATCACTGTATACACTAGATATTACCAATGGTATACAGCAATTGTTTCTACTGTTGAAGTCTTAGCATGATAAGCGCCTTGTCGAGGTTCACTCAGTATATCAAAGGTGGGGAATGATTTGCTTTACAGCCACTTCATTGTAGCCACTACACCATAATGCCTTCCTTGATGAGTATAAGACAAATATTTCAGACATTTTATCTATTTGAAAATTCTATTGTTGAGTGGCTGAAATTCTGAAGCTACAGTGTATAGTGTAGACCAGTAATATTTCAGTTTTGATATTAATTGTAGTTTTAGTTTTTATTTTATTTTATAAAATTAATTTTTATTTTGTTCTAGTTTTCAGTGGAGTCAACAATTTTTATTTTTATTTAGATCTGTGTTTAAAATTTTATTTTTTATTTTATTTACTTCTGACTTTTTTTACATAATATTAGTACAATTTTAGTTTTTCTCTGTTATAAGACCACAAATGCTGACCTACACATATTTCAATGCAAGTTATGTTTCAGTCAACAAAATACACCCACAATTCAAAATGCCGTTAAACACAGCTTGACTATCAATGATCAAACAGATCAAGTGGCCTAATGAGCAAAATCAAATGTTTCAACCCAAGCAACCAGTCTGTGCAAGAACGTTGCTGTTAAGCTGTAAACAAGCACGCATTTCAAGAGATTTGCTCATGTTGCAACGACACTTGCTGCACAGATAGCCACACAGTGAAAATATTCGCTTAACGAGTGCCTGTAATGCAAGTGCACAGACAAGGTCCTTGGCGCTGTATGTTGACGATTTCTGCCACCAGTACTGTAGCAGTGACGTGCAGTGACATTCATGGCTTGTGGGGCATTGACTCCTTCAGAGTCAGATTTACAAACATATGAACCCAAAAGAGTAGCTTATTCACTATTCGATTGACAGAATGCACATTGACTACTGGTTATGTTTCATATCTCATCAGCATTCTTAACACACAGATAGGTAAGGTACATATCGGCTAAGAAGGAACGTTACATTTATAGCGGCAAGAGAGAGTGGAGAGAGCACATTTGCTCTGCACCCTCAATATGTTCTAAATTTACTGTTGCAATTTCTCATTTCATACTCATTCAATACAAATGAAAGTACAGAGTGGTGTACAAAAAAAAAACAGATTTCAATTTTGACCTTAATTGAAATATTTAGTTGTTTTTAAAAGCTTTTAATTCTGATGCTTTAATCAATTTTAATACAGACTGCTCAACAAAAGGATATTTTATTTAAGGTCAAAATTTAGTTTTTAAATATTGGATTTTTTTTCTTAGTCTGATCCCATTTTTATAAAATTGAAAACCGTTTATGGTCTTACCTTTATTTGTAAATGAAGTATATGCGCCTATCCTTCTCCATGAAAATCTTTTTCACTTTCTTGTAAAAGTCCTCTTTATTTTCCTTTTGTTTAAAAACTCCTAAACTTCCATTTTTGGCAGTCATTTGGAACAAAAAATAAAAATAAACAGACTGCTGCAGTGCACTTGACTTTCTGATAACTTATTGGCACCTTGAGCCTCTGCGTAGAAGAACAGCAGCAACAAGCACATGTTGGGCTCACACATGTTGGGCTTGCGGTTTTATAGGTCCGATCAGCAAGATTAAATATGTCATGCACATTTATTAAAGAAATTAGCCAGACTGTGGAAAGTCAGGGTTTATGATAAACAGGGTGTGTGCAAACATTTTATGACATTTTATACAGCAACAGGTGTGCGCCAATTGCATGCATCAACCCTGTGTGTGTGGGACAGCGCAGTCTGAGGTGAGGGCTCGTCTCGTCGCACCTCACATTTCTTCCCCTGTATTTGAACAGGAAATGTGCAAATTCAGCGATTTTGACTATAAAAATTATTGGAATCACAGAGAAATCAAATCTATAGCACAGACCAGTGGACAAATTTATTTTATGTTATGATTATTATTTTTTTTACTTTTCATGATGACAGGTGTGACCACATGTCTCTGTATGAAATGCAGTCATGGTGCCAGAAAAGTGCTGGACTTCCACTAAGCACTGATCCTGCTGGCCCTGCACTGAACCGCCGAGACTCTTTTCTTCTTCTCGCACGCTACATTTACTTTTATTATCATCTGCGCTGTAATTAAAGTATTTCCACACGTTACTTTCTCGCTTTCTACTCACAAACATCTATGTAAATCTCGCTATCGTCAACCACAAGCGCTTACTACTTCAACCCGATGAGCTAAATGTGCTCAATAAACAAACAACGGTCCTTTACGAAAGTTGCGCCATGTGACTAAAGTAAGCCCAAGTTACAAGATCACCGCATAATGAACAGCACAACGTACCGGTAACTGGACGCTCAGGGAGACCTACAAACAATCCCTCTGCATGATTGAACCGGATTGAACAAAAATGCTATTGATGTTTTTTCGTTTTTACTCAAATTTCGTTCTCATTTTAGTTTGTTCACAAATTTTTATTGTAGTTCGTTCACAAATTTTTATTTTTATTTAGTTTTAGTTTTTGTTTGCCCTAATTTCAGCTCTCGTTCTTGTAAAATGAAAAACAATATTTTTAGTTCTAGTTCTCATTTTCATTATGAAAATATCACTGGTGTAGACATCAGTCAAAGCAATGTTTTAAATAAGCAAATCATCAGCATTTCTTTTGCTCTTTGTGATTATCTAGAAGCAGTATTAGGTATGTTGAAATAGCATTGGCTAATATAAAGCTGCCATATAACAATATCAAAATGAATTAATCTCTATTTATTCGATTATTTTACTTGTTAATCCTTTTTTTTCATTAAATACTTTACAAAGGCGTATATTAATTTTTCCAAGGACAGAAACTTAAAACAATCAGAGGCAGTTCTGAACACTGTGAAACCTAACCCACCAACTTATTTATATTGTGCTCTAGATTGATTGAAAATTGATTGAATTATTTTTTCTTGGTACTTACATATTTTACATTTTTTCTTAGGTTGTTTTTCTTATTGCTAGGATGAAAAACTGTGTACTTTAAGGGCAAAATAAATTTGACCTCATATCCATTTTCTGTTCTTAATAAAGCTGGTGAAATTACTGATATCATGAATGAATATTGTCAGTTATTCAGGGGGAAGAGGGATAATCAGCCTCTTAGATGGGTCCAGTGGGATCAGAGAGAGAGTTGTAAAGGTGGCATTTGAAAAAGACAATGATAGTTAAGAAATAGAAATAAACAACATGATGGTGTGTGTGGAGCATAACATGATATTCAAGCCACAAAGAAAAATGATGACTATCCTGTAGATCATATCTTCACAAAGAACTGTATAATGTTTTTCTTCCAAACAAATCAAAGGCTTGGCACTTGCAACTAATCAAAATTCCAAGAATGTTTTTTTTTTAAACTGACCAACAAAAATGATATCATATGTCACATTGCCTAGCAATATATCACTTCTGAGAAATCTATATCTGAGTTTGCTACAGTTACTAACTTTAAAAAGTCACATGATTAAAGGTCACAAGCTGGTGCTAAAATATTCATATTGCCTGATGACACTCAAAAGGAGATGCTGTTTACATACTCTATCTGTTACACTACTGCCAATGATGAATTATTCAAGGAAATATACTGAACCTTCTTCCTCAGCAACACTCCAGAACTGCTGCTCTACACTACACTGATCCTGTCTTCCCAAGGCTTCTCCTTAACCACTGATTTAATGTTTCCTTCTGCTCATATGGGGTCTGAAGCAAAATCTTTGTTGTTCCCCAACTCTGTTAGCCGAGAACCATTCAATGAGAAGCACTCACATTTAAGACCAACGGATTTCAGCACAGGAGAGCCTCATGAGCACTTATATCTGACAGGTAAGTGCTTCCTTCTTCTTTTGCATTCTCTGCATGGGGCCCTTTTAATGCAAGTTCCTCTGAATGGCTCTGCTCCTTTCAATAGACACAGAACATTCCATAGACACTTTACCAGCATCTCTCTCTCGCTCTCTCAGGTCTGGTCTGTGGACATTACAATACAATACATAATTTGCATGAAACATTTATTTAAGACTGTGATTCAGACAGTCATTTTAAGCTCTTAACAGCAGTGATCACTCCTCATGCTACAAAGGGGGTTTCAATGTTCTCCACTACATACATCTAGGAAGGCTGCAAGAATAATTTTATTATACTGGATTTCATTTTTTTTTTGTATTATTCATCTCTAGTACCAACTTTTTTCTGTTGATGTTTTCATTTGCAGGTGTTTATCTTTTTTCTTTATCACTCAGTTGAATTTCTGAAATTTTCTTTTGAAATGCCTTCTGGTTTTGCTGGACTCAAATGCATGTCTACAGTAAACAGAACAAGTAATTTTAGTCATTTATTAGATCCTCCAGGTGGAGTTTTATTAGAGAATGTACACCATCCACAAGATATCACTTGTAGACTGAGATAGTAACAACAGCAGACAAAGCTATTTATAATTGGTATCCTGACAGTGAGACGTAATGATAGCAGTAAAGTGCTGGAGGCAAGAAGCAAGTGATAATTAGAAGCATCCATCTTTTAATTTTATGAGCCTTCATAGTCCTATAACAGGTGATATGATGCCAAAACCTCTCAGGGAAGTATTGTGTACAAAGCAGGTACCAGCTTTCAACAATGCACCATCACTTTCGCAAGACTAATTTTTTTTTATAGTCAACAGTTAACTTTGTGTTTGTTTTTTGGATGTGAGAAGAAGCCAGCTTACTCACAGAAAACCTCCACAAAAATGAAAAAATGTGCAACCTCCATAACCTAATGGCTGGGCCAGGAACTGAACCTGTTAGAAGTGTGAAACAGCTCTTGTAGCACTGTGTTGCCCTTTTCTCATGCACAGAATTTATTTCATGACTTTGCAGTTTAGGTATGCGGTAGTCTTGCAGTGCCGGATGTAAAAAAAAAAAAAATATACGTCTGGAGACAACCGTAAGTGAATCTAGCTTAATACTGGGTAGAAACAGTTAGAATGCTCAATGAGTGTCACATTTCTGAATTCAACCCTCATGAAGGCGATCGTGAAAGTAGGGGTGGTGATTTTGAACTGTAGAACAATGATGCTCTTAATAGCTTTATCTGACAACGAGCACGCATCTGACTATGACAAACTTCTATCGCCAACAAGTCTCCTAAACAAGCCACTATTAAACATGTGTTAAAATAAACATAACCTGTTGCAAGCACAAAATCTTTCTGTAAAATCAGATTACACATTGGCACCCGAGGACATCAATGAACGAGTAGTAAATGTGAATGATACGTTGTCGCAGGTGCTGTGTGTGCTCTCTGTTGATCACAGTTTTGATAATAGTGTAGGAGTTGATGTATGGCTTGAAAGAATTGGCAGCTACTTCTGTGAAATTATGAATTGCAAGATATGAATTTGAAATAAATGATTTATGAAACCCCATCAAAAGGAATGTCATCAAGAGATCTGATATAAAAGATCCACAGGAGATGCAGACTTCAGTACTCAAAACAACTGAATCAAGTAGATGCACAGATGAGGCAGCACAGCATCCACCTTCTGACTACATGTCAAATATAATGTAAGTTAACATTACCATGGCAGAATATAGCCACCACATTTTTAGCATTTACTGTAGTACTGTATATCCATAAATCATAGTGCTTATCTAAACTCAGCTTGCTGTTGGTATGCCATAAGGTGATACAATTGCCTTTATGAAAGAAAGACATTGTAGCAGACAGAAGTGTTTTTCAAACACATGGAGCCAAGTAGCTGCAGTGGTCTGTGCGTGTGAGTGCGTTTGTGTGTGTATTTGTTTGGCTACTCTGTCACAGCACTTACTGCAATGTACAAATTGTATCATTAAGCTTCATTTAACATCTTGCGCTACTGAGCTCCTGAACTAACAACAGCAATTTTATCTTTTTATTTCCTCTTAGCATCAAGTCTTTTATTCAATTTCCTTTGCTCTTTCACTGAAACCCTGGTGGTTTTAAGTGCAAGGCCTGGAGGAAATGGGGGAAGTGTGTTTTATGAAGAAGCCCTGTAGGCATAGCCTTTGATGTGGCAGATTTCAGCAAAGTTCACTACAAACCTTTTAATCAGTTGTCCCCCGCTGCGTATTCACGTTTGAGAATAATATCTCGCTCCACAAGACTAGGTATGCAGTAATTACTGCAGACATTACAAGGCACCTCAGTGACAGATCTCCTATTTCTTTAACTATTTTTTTGGTGTCCGGGCACCACGATGGCAGCTGCCATTTACAGGAGCTACCCCTCTTTCTTTCATTTTTTTTGGGAATTTTTTTTTATGATTATTAACCAATTTATTTATACATTATTAAGATTAAGATTTGGCATCTGGGAATTGTTTTATTATTAATCTTAAATTAATTTTAAAATTGAAGTTTTGCAGACACAGACCTAAGCAGATGGTACATATCAAATGCCTTTTGGATGAACTGAACACTTGAAGGTTGTCACGGGCTGAGCACAGAGGAATCTGATGGCTACCTACATCTATAACATCTGATTATGTAAAGAGGCAAGTATTAACTCTTTCCGTAATCACACGGTAGCACTGTGATCACTGCTGCCTGGTGCACCTCACCACAGGAGCAGCTTGTCTGAAGATGGAAAGAATACGGAGCAATAATAAAAATAAGGTGGGATGTATTCAAAACTAGCCTGTCTCCATAAATGTGTAATGTTCAGTTGCTTTCAAATAAATTGGATGAACTTTTGCATGTCATGGTGAGTAACGGTGAGTTCAGGCACTGGGGCATTTGTTTATCGCACTATTTTAATGCTGGGTGGTTTTTCACCTGGTACAATCAGATATACAGTAGTACCTTGAGATACGAGTGCCCCAACGTACGAGTTTTTTGAGATACAAGCCATCACTAGGTTGATTTTTTGCCTTGAGTTAAGAGCCAAAGTTTGAAATACGAGCCATCAAAGAGCTTGTCGCCACACATTCCGAGGAACTGACGACGGAGGAGCTGACGGAACTATAGACGTGGCAACATACGGAGGTTCTGCAGGAGATCGGTATCGCGGAGGATGCAAAGGCGGAGGAGGTTACTTCATAAAGTGAGATAAAGGAAGTGTTTGCAATTTGGGAAAAAGTTTCTAATTTTAAAGAAAAGAAACACCCTGAAAAAGTTGCAACTGATAGTGCACCGGTGCTATTTAATGACACTTGCCTAATGCTTGACTTTATTGAAAGGAAACATCCTGAACAGTTACAACTGATCGTGCAGCGGCTCTATTTAATGACACTTGCCTAACACTTGACTTTATTGAAAAGAAACATCCTGAAAAAGTTACAACTGATAGTGCAGCGGAGCTATTTAAAGACACTTGCCTAACGCTTGAGTTTATTTAAAAGATAACCCTGAAAAAAAATTGCAACAGATAGTGCAACTGCGCTATTTAATGACACTTGCCTAACGCTTGACTTTATTGAAAAGAAACATCCAGAAAAAGTTACAACTGATCGCGCAGCAGCTGTATTTAATGACACTTGCCTAACGCATTTTAGAAACATTCTGAAAGAGAAGATGAAACAGACCTCATTGGACAGGTTTTTATCGAAAACCCCTGCAGATGAAAGGTGCGGCGAAAAGGCCAAAAATCAGTGAATAACATTCAGTTATTCAGTTCAGCCTTTCTCCACCACCTCCGTCAGCATCTTCAACTCGTCTGATCTCCAAGGTAAATGCTGTACATTATACTGTACTTAATAAAACCAGTTTATTGCAGTACATTCTATTGTATTGTGTTTTTATACAATACTCGTTATTTATAAGTACATTTTCCTTATTTAAAAACATGTAACAAAAAATTGCAGTGTTTTTTGGGGGTCCAGAACGGATTATTGGCATTTCAATTCATTCAATGGGGAAAACTGATTTTAAAAGCTCGGTCATGGAACGAATTAAACTCGTATCTCAAGGTATCACTGTACTGGAAAAACCATGTTTTTTTGTCCTATTTCTGCACATACTGTAACTTACTGCACCTGCTGAATCGATTAAGGGTAGCCCCAAGGATCTAGTCCTTATAGGACTGGAGATATTTTTTTGAGTTAGACCCCTGGAAACATAACAATACTTTAGAATACTTTAGAAAATACACAGTGGTAAAAAGATCAGGGGCCTCATGTAAAAATGGTGCATATGCACAAAAATGTTGCGTACACCCGTTTCCACATTCACATCCCAATGTATAAAAACTAAACTTGCTGTAAAGCCACATACATTTTCATGCCAGCTAAATCCTTGGCGTATGCAAGTTCTCCACTCGGTTTTGCAAACTGGCAGTACCCAGCATCAAAGCAGTGCTACTGTTCCTTTGTGGTTTCCCTTTCTTTTTTAGATCCACATCCCTGAGGCGGCTTTATCAAACACACTGAAATAACTGCATATTGTTTATTAGTTTAAGGCATCTGATTGTAATTAACCTATAACAATATAATCATCCACAGAATGGCCAAACTATTCCAAATACCATAGCTGCTTTAGCGTTGTTACTCTCACTGCACCTTCTTCTTCTTCTTTCAGCTGCTCCCGTTAGGGGTTGCCACAGTGGGTCATCTTTTTCCATATTACTGTCACTGCACCACCCGGAGTATTTGTATCAGTGTATCTGAGTGTGGAATCACAGCTCTACAGAAGCAGATTGGAAAGAGAATTATCGGTATACAGCATCTAGCACACGCTGCCTCAGCCATGCTGCCTATTTGAACTGCTCCCATACGGGAAACGCTTCAGAGCCTTTCCTGTATGGACGTCGTGGTTCAGATACAGTTTCATCCCAAGAACTATAAACACAATCAGTCCATCAAGTGCTCCTTGTAGAACTGTTTGTACTTATAAGTACAATTACCTCACTGTAATCTTGTGATACAGTTATAATATTGCGCAACCTGAGCCACTTTATAAAGTGCATATTTACATATGATGACAATATCATTTTTAAGATGAAATGCAGCAAAATAAGTTTATTACATTATATAGATAAAATGATAACATCATTTAAATAATCTATGTGAGGACACGGTGTTGCAGTGCTAGCAAGGAGCTGGGGTCCCTTTCAGGGATTGTTTTGAAGAATCAGCGTTCTAAGCTTAACATCTATTACAGAGCTGATTGTGTGGCAATTGGTTACTTGGAGAAAGAAAAGGAAGGACAGGAATTGGAGGTTAGTACCTTTGAAAGAGACAGTACTGCTGCAATAAATTATTTCATCGAAGGTCGCGCACAGCGCAAGTATCTTGCGGGAGGCAGGAACAATCTCTGGACGAGGCACCAGCTCGTCACTATCACTGCACCACAGTGTTCCCAAGTTTAATAACATGCTTTAACTCTTATCATCATGAAAATGATATCAAGTATACATCTCAGTATTTTAATTATTCAGAGAGCTGTAATATCATGAATGTAATGGATTCTGAGTCCTGTCGGAGGAAGAGAAAGCCCGTTTAAGAAGCATGTAGTGATTCACA
This sequence comes from Polypterus bichir lapradei, assembly GCA_026402145.1. Taxonomy (NCBI): domain Eukaryota; kingdom Metazoa; phylum Chordata; class Cladistia; order Polypteriformes; family Polypteridae; genus Polypterus; species Polypterus bichir. The sequence goes on from JANRMT010062854.1 coordinate 8,390,656, forward strand.
CATATAGAGCACATAGAAGAACATATACAAAACAAAGCATTTAACATGCTGCTTTAGTTATGATGGGATTTGAGAAACTAGTAAATTTAACGATTTTAAGATAACGTTTATGATGTTCTACTTTAATGACAAAATAAACTATGTGATTAAAGTGGAAATTTCGAGATTAGAGTTGACATTTTGAGCTTTTTTCCCACTGTGTCCCTATTTTTTTTTCTTTTCTCTGTACCCTAATAAGCTTTCACATGACACTCAGACAGTGGGCTACGACTCGCCTTTTCACGGCGACTTTGATATCTGACAACTTCTTTTCTATTTTGGGCACTGTGTGACTTTGTGAACTTGAGCTTTTGAGTTTTTCCGACACTCTATGTCACTCAGTCAACTTCTTTTTGTTGTTTATACCAATGTTTAAACCAACAAATAGTACATTTTTCCTTGCCTCCACTTGGTATTCGCTGAAATTCTTCTATTATTCCCTGTAATTTTGCTATTGCCTTTTCACAGAACGCTGAGTTTTTATATTGATTTGCATATTCAAAGAAGCATAATTCTGGGAGGAATTGGGGAGTAACATATGTTACTTTTCACGCTGACCGGGATTTATGTAGAGAAAGAACATGGAAGTTGGCGCACGCACAGATTTATGCATCTGGATTTTTTTGTGCGTACGCACATTTACACTTTTGTCCTCACACCATGTTTTAGTGTGAATTCTACGCACGGCCTTATGCATGACGCCCCAAGTTACTACTATCAAACTGATGAAAAAAATGTAATGGTAAGAATATAGAGTACCTATAGTAATGCATTTGTACATAAGGTAAAATCTTAATTTGTCAGTTAGCTCATAAATGAGAAATGTGGAAGTGTTATAGTATTTTTGGCTGGTGAGTGTATCTAAATCGAATACATATTATGAGTGTATATAAATCTAATGGTTTAAAAAAATTGATAAATAAAAGTATTAAACATTTAAGGTAAATAATATTTAAATTTGGTTACAATCAAATGCAAAATCTTCTTAAAAGGCAATATATGGAATATTTGTCAATTGACTCAATAAAAGATCAAATCAACTTTCCCATCGAATTCCTCAATTCTATAACTCCAACTGGAATGCCGGTACATCGAACTAAATTAAAAATAGGAGCCATTGTTACTCTATTGCAGAACATCAATATCAAAAAAGGATTATGTATTGCAGCAAGATTTATTGTTATGCCCTACACCTAACCCTAACTAAAAACTAATCTCGTATTCAGAGAAGTTCTTACTAGACCTGTTAAAGAAGAAATTATTTTTATACCACAGATTCTTTTGGATGATCAATGTCCAGATATTTTTTTTCAACTTAAGCGATGACAATTTCCTATAAGAGTTGCATTTGCTATGACAATTAACAAGTCTCAAGGACAAACTCTTCAAAAAGTTCAAATTTACTTACCTTGTCTTCTTATATGGGCAACTGTGTATTGCTTTCTCAAGACCAACATCACGTGAAAATGTTAAAAGTTCAAACTGAGAACACTGATTTAGGGAAAAGTAATATCAAGGTGCTTCAAAGTTTTTACTCGGAATGTTGTTTATCCTGAAATTTGGTAACTTTTGAAATTCAGTATAAAGAAATATTTACTTAAACTCCTTATTTTGAAATAAGTGATTTCCTTATATCCTATTTCTTATTACCTAATAAGAGGATGGGTGGCATAGTGTTGGCTAAAAATTAGTATATATATATATATATATATATATATATACTAGCAAAATACCCGCGCTTCGCAGCGGAGAAGTAGTGTGTTAAAGAAGCAATGAAAAAGAAAAGGAAACATTTTGAAAATAACGTAACATGATTGTCAATGTAATTGTTTTGTCACTGTTGTGAGTGATGAGTGTTGCAGTCATATATATATATATATATATATTTACACACACACACATAAACATATATATATACATATCTATACATATACACATATATATACACACACACATATATACATACATATATATATCTACATATATACACATACATATACATACACACATACATACATACACACACATATATACACACAAATACATATATATATACATACACACACACATATATAAACATATATATACATATACATACATATCTACATATATACACACACAGCTATTTCGTATCAGTGCAAGACGCTGCTTGTTAAAACGGATAACTCCCGCTCTTACGTGCAAGTCTGCGTGGATATTATGAACTATCGTATTTGTTCAAGTTCTATTTAAATTTTAAATAGAAGGAATTTTTATTTAGTCGACAGAAATATCTTTGGTAGGAATGGTAAAAACAGACAGGAATATTATTCCTGAATAAATCAACTCAAACCTTAAACAACTTATAATATTTTGCTCTCCATAAAAATATATCCTGTCTAAATTATACAAGTTAGAAATAAAGTAAACGTTAAAAGAACAAACATTCAAATTTCTTTACTCTTATGTAATTTTATATAAAAAATAAACTTAGATTTTAAATATCCCAAAAGATTTTGCTCTCCATAAAAATATATCCTGTCAAAATTATACAAATTCAAATATGAACATGCTGCATAACAAAACCTGGAAATATAAATAAAATGTGTTCCTTTCAGCAATAACAAATCAAATCATTCAGTTGTCTTTGCTCATATGTCATTTTAGAGCTGGACGCCT
>JANRMT010062854.1:8398352-8427877 GCA_026402145.1 Polypterus bichir lapradei
TTAAAACCAAGCACACCATTGTTTTTCTTGTGAAATTCCCAATAAGTTTGATGTGTCAAATGACCCTCTTCCTATTGAAAAAACAAAAGTTGGATCCAAAATGGCCGACTTCAAAATGGACACCATGGTCACCACCCATCTTGAAAAGTTTCCCCCCTCACATATACTAATGTGCCACAAACAGGAAGTTAATATCACCAACCATTCCCATTTTATTAAGGTGTATCCATATAAATGGCCCACCCTGTATATTAGCTTTCTGTTTGTCTCAGAATTCTTCATCAAGACTGTTAGTCAAATATTGTGAGGTGGTCTTGTTGAAGACCTATAAACACAGGAAAAATACCAAGGACACAAATTAAGCACTTTTAATGAAGATGATATGTATAAATGTTTAGTCAGCTTATTTTGGCATGCAATAATAACTGGACATTTGCAACTGTGACTACAATCTATAATAATGAAGAAAAGGAGATTTTGGCAATTACATACCAATAATGTTTACATGTATCCAGTGGATAATGGTGGAAACTATAATCATAAATTACTTAGAAGGCTATTTACAGTGGATTCAGAAAGTGTTCAGACCCCTTCACTTGGTACATACTTATTGTGTTGTAGATTTAATTTTGAACGTATAAATTTGTCATTTTTGTCCATCAGTCTACTTTCAATAACCCAAAGTGAAAACACGTTTTCAGAAAGGTTTACATATGTATTAAAAATCAACAACTGAAATCTTTTGTTCATATAAAAATTAATTCAGTACTTTGTAGAAGCAGTTACAGCTTTGAGTTTTCTTAGGCAGACCTCTACACAAATGATGAAATAAATATTCAAGCTGTATTTCATGTCGCATTTGGAGAAATATTATGGACTAAACTAAATAAATAAATATGTAACAAAAAACATATTCCACAACACATTTATTTATTTATATGCACATTTCATGCTTTTTTTCTTTATTTACTGTCACATTTCATAAATAAATATGCAAATTAATAAACATTCTGTGTTGTCCAAAATATTCCTGCGTACTTTTGGTAGACTTGAGCCTTCTGTTTCCATCAAAGGACAAGGTCATCAAGGCAGCAGCCCACGCAGAGGCGGCACAGTCCCCTGTATTCCCTCATGGGACCATATGCCCTTTACTAGCCAAGAAGTGTTGCAATTTCTGTCACTTCATCCCTGGTCTTAATATGGAGAGTGTCCCTGCTGAATAGCCTGCCCACTGGTGTCAGAGGAGAGGACAGCATTCTTCCACCTGGATCATTTCTCTCTCTGTCTCTCACACCCACATTAGTGCTGATGTTTCTGCCTAATGCCCTTCATCAGCACACAGTACACTACAGTACATATCACCCTCTGGTGGCCCCCATGTTACCACACTTAATATACTTGAGTTTTCTTGCTGTCAGTGTCTCTCACCCACCCCTTCCCCATAGGAGGGCAGTAGGATTTGGCTCTGTCTGAATGCTAACCTTGTGGTAGACTTACCTTGGCAATCTCTGACTGTCTAGGCACCACTTTGCAATATACAGTCCTTGCAGTGAATTTCTAAATATCCTTTCTGACTGCTGCCCCATATTATTTTCTCTACTCTCATATACCTACATTCTGCAAACTTTGTGTAAATGACACAAACCCTTATTCTCTGTTTTAAAATGTTTTATAACAATGGCCACTTTCAAAGGTACTTTGTAAAACACATAGTGACTGATTCAGATAAAGTGCTGCTAGCCATAAAGGTTGAAATATTAGACATAAAAGCCATTTCATTATTTTAAATGTGTAAAGATAAAGTTTCTCAAAAAAATAAAATAAAGGAATACAATGTTCCATTATTCACTATTACAAGCCTTTACAAAAAATAGCATGGTTCTTAAAAATATGCTTTTTTGACAGGAAGAAAATGATTCCTCATTTACATTTACCTCTGCAAATTACATTGTCAGCCCATATTGCAAGATAGGCTAAGCAAAATGTACAGTGCACTGAAGTAGAAAAAATATTCTCCTACAAAAATTAAAGAGATTACACATTTTCACTTACAGCACTGCAGAAGCTGATAATGTACTGCCAGTAATACCGCCATATATTTTTTGTATAAAGCAGGACTGCTAGTATAACAATGCACACTAACACAAAAGGTTACTTTCTACAGTCATAAAGGCTAAGCAGATCCATTTTAAGCCTGTTTATTTGCGTTCAGACTCACAAGGCACCAGAGCGTTTCCTGGCAACAACGAGCACAAGGTGGAACTACAGCAAGAAGATTCAGACACACACAAACACCTACATGCAGACAGGAGAAATTTACAAGTTTTCATAAAATTAATAATACTTTTACATTTGGAAGAAAACCCTAACACCAAAACAAAGAGACCAAGTACCGATTATTGAAAGAGTTCTCATTAGAAAATAGAAAGTAAATATACTCTATGAGTAACTCTTTCCTTTTGACAGTATAGCTGCTGAATTCACACAAAACAGTTTAGATGAAATGTTTACATTTTGGAAAGGAATAAATGTATGTTTTACAGCAATAATGACATAAGTAAAGTAAGTTCAGCTTACATGTAATCTTTTACAATAAAGGCATAGTTTGAATAATATTCTAGATGTCAGGAGGTTGTCCCATTCTTGGGAATGATACTGCTCCCCTCATGTACAGAGGTTTCCCCTTTTAAAAGATTTATGATATAGCAATAAAAGTTGTTGCTGACAACATGGAAAGCATTACTGCAATTGTGCATCACAGAGGCATTGTATGTAAGGTTGCTAAATATTTCTTGGTGTCACATTCTGGCTACATACATGGATGCTACCTTCAGTACAGGGAGTGGTAAATTCTTGTTGGTGAAGTGATAAAGGTCTACAAAATGATGGACACTCTTACTGCCTTGCCTTTGTTAAACAGGACACCTTCATCAACTGAACTGATTTTAAGTTATACTATATACCTATTTATTTAGGATTGTGAATCAATTCTGAAAAATTCTAAACTAGTCAGGAAGACATGTGGGAAACAGACTAGTAGCAAAAATGATGTTTTCCAAACAAATTAGTACAAAACAATACAAAAATATGGAGCATATAGAGCAAATATAGCATATAGCAGAAGAGAAATACCAAAATCAGGAATATAAAAAACGGGGAAGCACACAACAAAACAAACCTCAGAGAAATCATTTAAAGTCTAAGGTAGAATTTCACATGTTACTGATAAACACCTCAAACGTGGGCAACCATGGTAGAATTCAGATGGAATGAAGCAACATTACTTACAAATAAATGGACACTTCCCAATGTGAAAATGATAGATAAGTCATAGCTTCAATGATCCCAAAACCTATAAATTGAGGATCCTGAGGTGGATTGTGGAAACAGAGAATATTATTGTCAATGCTACAATATAAAACTCTACAATGTAGATAGATAGACAGATCTTTCTTTGTCTCCAGGGGAAATTTGACTTTTTACAGAAGCTATATATATAAATATATAGATAAATACATATATATATATATATATATATATATATATATATATATATATACACACCAGAATGACTAAAAGGGGGAAAAATTTTAAATGAAATAAAAGAAAACATCATACTTGCCAGTCACAGTCACAGTGAGACATAATGCAAACATATTGCTGTGGGTATAACGGAGCCCCAGTAGTGTTTCTGTTTTTTTTAATTAGAATATTTTATTCTATTTTTATTTTTAATTAGAAACAGATAACATTCCATATAATTAAGCCAAACTTAACAAAGCAAATAAACAAAGCAAAATTCAACCCCCACCCAAGAGAAAGAGAAGAGAGCCAGTATCCAGAACTACTCAATAAAAGGAAACAAGAAAGGTAGAGTACCCTTTTCCCTGAAGTGGAAGTTTATTCTAAAATGTTATTAATTAGATCCTGTCATGTTTTTAAAAAGTTTTGAACAGATCCACTGAGTGAGAATTAGATTTTTTCCAGTTTCAAATAGTATATAACATCAGTTACCCACTGACTTAAAAGAGGGGAGTTAAGATTCTTTCAGTTGAGCAACATAAGTCTACATGACAGTAGTGTAGTAAAGGCAATTCCAGTTTGTCCTTCTCCACTTTATGCCCATCTGGGAGTAGACCAAACACAGCTATTAATGGATTAGGAGAGATTGTCACACCATGACTGTTTGAAAGGCATGCAAAGTTTTTTGTCCAAAATGTTGTTAATTTGGTGCATATGCAGAATATGGGGTCCAATGAAGCTGGTGCTCGATTGCAATGTTCACAGATTGAATCTTGTACTGTAAACATTTTGGATAATTTTAAATGTGATAAATGTGCTCAATAAAAGATTTTAACTTGAACGATTGAGTGTTTTGCACATATGGAGCTAGACCGTATTCTGTGCATGGCTGCCTTCCACTCCTTTTCTGAAATATTAAGTGACAGATCCTTTCCCCAATGTACTTTGGGGTCTTTAAAAGGAAGGGACTTTAAAATATATTTATAAATTGTAGAGATGCTATCTGAATGTTCAAGACTGATCAATAATGTTGGAAGGTGAGGAAAATTGGACCGGTTCTGTTTAGCAAAGTTTCTAGTTTGAAAGTAGTGGAAAAATATGTTAATAAGAGGTTGAATCTGAAGTGTAATTGTTCGTAGGATACAAAGACATTATCTATGTACAAATCTCTAAGTGTTTTAATCCCGGACATTTTCCAGACATTAAATACTGTTTAAGTTTGAGAGGGTGGAAGAAGGTACTTGTCATGTAGAGGTGCAATAGATAAAAGGTTTTCTGTCTTAAAGTGCTTCCTACATTAATTACATATTCTGAGAGAATGAAAGGCAATTGGATTATTAATGTATTGACAGTAATTTGTATTAACTGGGGCACAGAGCAGGGAATATAAAGAAGTACTGCAAGATTTTATTTCTATTGCAGACCAGGCTTGTATAAATTGATGGATTTGTGTCAATGTCCGGGACTTTATAGCTTGTATATTTGCTGCCCAGTAATAGAATTGAAAGTTAGGTAGTGCCATGCCACCTTCTGCTTTAGGTCGTCGTAGTGTCACCCTTTGCATTGTGTATGTTTTGAATTCAAAATAAAATAAGTTATGATTGAGTCTATTGTCTTAAAAATGTTAATGCATATGAGGATGTTAAATCAGAAGAGAAGCTTGGGAAGGATGGTCATCCTTACAAAGTTGATTCTCCCTGCTAATGTAAGATGGAAGGGTAGATCATCTATTCATATCATTTAATTTTTTCCATGCAGACGGCAACATTTTATTGAAACAGAGCTTTATATTTGCTTGTGATATTTAAACTGATCTGCTAAAATAAATGAGAAAGTATCCAGTCCAACATTTTGAGCTGGAGAATTCACTGAAAAGAGCTCACTGTTATTCAAATTGTATTTTGAGTCCAGATATCTCTTGAAAATCTGCTAATGCTTTTATGGCTTATGGCAGAGGATTTTGTGGGTCAGATATATTCAGTACCACATCATCTGCCTATAGTGATATTTTCTGTTCAAGTCCTTCTCTGAGAATCCTCTTTATCTCTGATGCAAATTCGACAGTAAACAGCTAGTGGTTCAATGGTGATTGCAAAGAGCTAAGAGGATAAGGGGCATCTTTGTCGAGTACCACATTCTAGTTTGAAGTTGTCTGAAATAATGTTGTTAACACAAACTGAGACTTCTGGACTAGTATAAAGTAGTTTGATCCATATGTTTGGGCCAAACCAAAATTTGTGCAATTTGGTGAATAGGAAGTCCCATTCAAACATCAAATTCTTTTTCTGCATTTAAAGATAATGAGATCTCTAGGGTGTTAGACTTAATGGGAGAATATATTATATAACACAGACGTCAAAGGTTAGAAGTTAAGTGTCTGCCTTTAATAAATTTGAGTTTGGTCTTGTAATATTACAAAAGGAAGCACTTTATTAATCCTTCTGGCTAGAACTTTGGAGAGTATCTTAATGTCATTATTCAGAAGAGAGACTGGTCTATATGATGTACATTGCAATAAGTCCTATTTTTCTTAGGAAATATGCTAATAATGCTTGGCGAATATTTTGAGGTAGAATTCTGTTGTCAGTTGCATTATTTAACACACTTCTGCAGAATAATTCGTTGGCTGAAAGTACTCAATATGTCAGGGAGAGGATGTGCAGCATTGTTCATAATGGCACTCAGATTTGTTTTATTTGTCTCCTTTGCTACCACCTCCAGAGAGTCAAGAGTGCATCCCATAACTGAGTGAGCCTGCCCTTTTGGTCAGTTTGTTGATTTGGTGAGCCTCTCTTGAAGTGACAACACTTGCTCAGCACATTGCTGAATAGAAAATTACATTGGCCAACACAGAGCAGTAAAAGATGTGAAGGATGTAATTCCCCAGTAAAATCAAAATTCTACAAATTATACTAAATCAACTACTAAAACAAGAAAAATAAATTATTAAAAAAAGAAAATTCCACAAATATCAGCCTCCTTTGGAAATCACTCTAGTACAACTAATTATCTATGGAAGTGATTGATACATGTGTGTACACAAGTGTCCATGCAATGTCTGTGAAATGTACATATTTGGTTGGTACAGTCTTTAAAGTTGTTTCAAAGAATCAATCAAAAGAACAGTATACGAAAATTTTCAAAACACAGTTCACTTTTAGAAAAATTATGACAATATGGCATAACCGCGTCTTTGAAGAACAAGGTGTCCTCCTAGTCTGAGCATTAAGATGAGAATGGAAAAGCTACACATATGACAACTGTTACTTCAGGAGGGCACAGCACAAAAAAAGTAACTTTTTGATGGAAGTGGGCATAAAGGTCATGAGTGCAGTTTTCTAGAAGTCGCAAGACTAAGTGGAATCAAAATATAGTATAATCTTCACTGTACAGCATAGTGGTGCATTGTGATGTTATGGGAATGATTCTCATTGCAAGAGTGTGATTAATGCCTGAAGCCAGAAAACAAAATGAATGCAGCAATGTACAAAGAGATCAGAAAAGAAAAGAATACAACAGTGTGCGAGACACCTTAACCTTTGTGTAATTCAAGTGTGGTAGGAGCTAAAACTTGCAGTGTTGTCCTGCTTGAGAAAGCTTGAACAATTTGGAAAAGAACAATGTACAAAAAGTGCAATGTCCTAATGAGACAACAAGACTCATGTTTGTAATCTCTGCTAATGGTATCTCTAGCAAACAAGGAATAGATAGAACTTTATTTGTCCCGAAGGAAAATGTAACTTTTACAGAAGCACAAGAAATAGAGAAATTTTACAAGAAAAAACATACAAAATAAATGAATGAAAAAAACCTAAAACTTTTGTCTTGTCTAATGATAACAGAGCAGTCACAGTGAGATATTATATAGGCATATTGTCATTAGTATAACGCTTCTTGACACACTTTAGCTGATTAATTTGTTGGCTAAAAGACCTCAGTGTTTGTGTGTCAGAGAGAGGATGTACAGCATTATTTAGAGTGTCCATCAGTTTTGTGTTTTTTTTCTCCTTTGCTACTACCTCCAGCTGGTCGAGACTGTTTCTCATAACTGACCCTGCCTTTTTAATCAATTTGTTTAGTTGATTAATTGGGCCTCTCTTGAAGTGTTACTGGCCCAGGACACCACAGTGTTGTAGAATATGTTATCCACATTACAGGAATGTAATTTCCTAGAAAAATCAGTCTGCTCTGCCCTTTCATATACAGGGAGATTCATTTGAAAGAGACCCCGAATATTCTGTAATAACTCTCTCTCGAATGGAAACAAAGTGCAATGTGCTACTCAGTATATGGAGCTTCTAACAACCTGGGATGCCCCCGCGTCGGAGCAATGAGGTAGGCACCAGACAGCTGTCACAATATTTAATCTTCTGGGTGCATACCGCCAATACCCCTTCACTCAGTCACTCGACTTCTTATCAGGGTAGTGATGTACAGTACTGAGCACTGCGTCTTTATGGTGCAAACCTATTGGGTCACCATTTTGTTTAAGCAATGTTAGAATCAACTGGATGATCATGAGTTAACGGAAAGTTTCTTCCAGCAAGATGGTGCAATGTGTTGGTAGAAAATTAGTCCTTCTTCAGCAACAGGGTAATTTCAAAGGGGCTTTGGCCACCACGGTCACTGAATCTGACACCACCAGACTTCTTCCTTTGGGGTGCTCAAAGGGAAAGTCTGTCAGAACAAGCCATGCACTGTGGAAGATCTGATGGAAAACATCCAATGTGAAATTGCTGCTATTCCCCCCAAGACGCTTGCCGATGCGTTCAGGAAAATAGAGCGCCACATTGAAATCTGTCTGGGAGAAAACCGAAACTACTTCCAGCATCGCATATAATGCAATCAATTACACATACGTTAAGGTATATCGAGTATTTTTTTGGTTTAGATTGCTTCCTAACGGGAGTTACAACAGAATATTCCAAGCCTCTTTCGAGTGAATCTCCCTTTAGTTCATCTGTGTTACTAGACAAGTGCAGGCTGTCATTAATTTGGACCCAAGACTACTAATAACAGAACACCACCACATCCACTCCCTGAATATTGACCAGATGTAGAGTCAATAAAAGTCAATAACCAGTTCCTTTGTTTTGCCAATGTTAAATCAAATCAAATTTTATTTGTCACATAAACATTATACATACAGTGCAATATGCTGCCAGAAGGAAGGACCCAAGGTATCTGATTTATGCACATACAAGTTCAACTGAACACACATTTAAATGGGTAAGCAGTGCAAGTAAAATTCAAGGCTGATACTAAAAGTGCCAGAGAGCTGACTGTATCATGGCTGTACAATGAAAACGCCATTAACAGATATTTGGACATGTACCCAGCATCTGCAGACATGAAAAGAAGAACATGTACATAATAAATAAGACTTTATGACCAACACCCTTCGAACTCCAGCTCATTAATCACCCTCACCACATCCACCTCCCCTCCCCTCCTTATTTGTTATATATTGCCTTGGATATCAGCATGTCTAATGATTTTCCTCTGATTATGACTCCTGATAGGAGTTGAAAGCTTAGGAATAAAAAACTATTTTAAAGGTACGTGATTTATTTTCTCCTTTTGTGGATTTCCAGCTACAAATATGCAATCACAGCACTGTATCACAGACCTTTGCTTCCACAGTACAATATGCAGTGAAATGCTTTGTTGGTCAACTCCAATTGCTGTGCCTTTAAGTAGAATATAAAAGGGCAATAACAATACTACTTGACTTTACAATATCAAAAGTATTAATACAATTATACATATGTGATAAATTATATTTTGATAAATAACTTAATGACTTAAACAATTCAATGTAAGAGAGTTAAAAATAGGGCATCATGTTGCATACACCATAAGTTGCAAACAATTCTCTTAGCACCAAGAAACAAAGATCTCCAGAGAGTCCTATACTCTGTCTCATGCCATATTTTCATTTCATTTTGATATTTACACTTTTACATTTTTTTCATTTATTTTGGGAAAAATAAACAAGTGTAGTCAATTCTCCATTGAAAATACTTTGTCCTATACCTGAGCTTAAGAACAGGCCATTCAGCCAAATCAAGCTTACCGATCCCTATACAGCTAACTTATCCAAAATAACATCAAATCAAGATCTGAAGATCCATATGCCTTAATAGTTCCTCACTGTGATGTGACTGCTCTTTTAAAATTTGAGCCAAGTCAGTAGGTTTCATTCTTTTCAGTAATTTTGGTGTGCATTATGATGTAGCTGTTGTTTGTTATAACTAGCTGTGCTAGCCATCAAAGATGGGTTGAAATCCATGTAATATACATAGAGCTTGTTTTTTTTATTTGATACATAGGTTGTCCATTTAGTCTGGTCTAATAATACATGCCTGATCCCTTTCTCTTAAAGCAACCTTTTCCTCTGTGGGTATAGCTGACCATTTTGCTGCTTCCTCTCGGTGTCACTCATGGAACTGACCACTCTTGTAGTCACACTGTTTTGCTGGGAAAATGCAGTGGTGGTCGGTACCACATTGGTCTGGTTTAGCGACCCTAGCCTAGTCATGTTGGGGCTTTGGGTTCACAATGTGTGCAACAATGTGTCATTATCTTCATGTGATGGGTAATGGGCAAGTGAAAATATGTCATTAGCCAAGTATCTATCTATCTATCTCTATCTATCTAAACTTCATTCACATGGCTAGAACAAGTCCAACAAAGTCACTACCATGCTGCCAACATATAATCCTGCACAGCAGAATGGGTCGATAAGACTGAATTTTCTTATTTTTAGTCCCTTGTTCTTGTTTTTTTTTATCCTTATTCTACGTTTTGCCTATTTTTTTATTTTTCTTCCTAACCCTAGCAACTGGACAGACACACAGATAGGCAGAATTATAAACAGTCACTTTTTCTTTTGTTAAGCTATATATTTATTGAGCTTCTATAAAAAAAAAAAAAACTAAATTTGCCTATTGGGACTAATAAAGTGCTCTCTCTGCATCTTTCACACATGTAAAGTAACTATTTTCTGTGCCCTTGTGTTCTTATTGAAGAAATCATTTCAAATTCACAACTACACCCATCATACGTATTCCTTTCACAATTCTGAATATTTCTACCATGTCTTTTTTGAATCTGCAGTTTTCTGAAAACTGAAAACGTTAATCTACAATTTTTGTTCATTTCCCCGCAGTCCTACAATAAGTCTTTTTTGGAATTTCTATAGTGCAGTCATTTCTATAATAAACCTCCCAGGTGTCCATAATATTTGAGTGGGCAGTAGATTAAAACCTACCTATAATTCTGTGTGGCGGTCAGGGGTACAGGAACATCTCGGGTTGCTAGGAAACAACATGACTTTGACTCCAGTTAGTGTATCAAAAGTATTGGCTAGGTAAGGCTTGACTTTGAGAAGAAGAGGAGAAAACTAACAGGTAAAAAGGAATTTTGATGAGGGTCAATCAGAGCAATGGGTGTCAAAGCTTAGAAGTTTGACTGTGAATTATTATCGTGTATGTGTTGATACCTTAGAGTGTGTGCAGCTTTTGCACATACTAGAAGAAAAGTTCGCCTGAGGTTTGAAGTCAGCAATTACATCAAAAGTTAGCCCATATCAGTGATTATTCCTAGATACTGTACTTGTATTGCTCCATTATGTCCACAATCTCCCCTTTTATTACTGTTGAAAAAGTGGAGGGAGAACACATAAAATCTACAGCCATATATTTGGTCTTTGAGATATCTAGCAGTATTGAACAAACTCATTGAGTCCATGGCCGTTGTCCTTATCTCACAGACTCACAATAATAGTGTCACCTGTAAATTTAAACATGTATGCTTATTCCTAAGTGAGCTCCTGTAGTAATTTGTATACAAAATAAAAGAAAAGAAGATAGTCAGCAGCCTTGAAGTGATCCAATGAATAAAATGAAGCTATCAGAAAAAAGTACCATTAGTACTCATTCTTTGCATTCTTTAACCTACAAAGTTCAGAATTCACCTCACTAAGTTCAAACAGAATTTATCAGTTTGTGAACTGTAATTGAATTGTATTAAAATCAGATGAGAAATCTATATAAAAAAAATCTGTAGTGAGTTTTCGGCCCTTTCAAGCCCTCTTACCGCAGATTTAGATGTGTTGCTGTGGGATCCTTCACCATCTTCATTGCTCTGTATGCAAATTGGCACTGGACCAGACAGACAGGGATTCATTTGACAGCTTTCTCTCTCTTAATCAGCTTCTCAGAGGATTTCGTGATGAGAGTTTTGATTATCTGGTTTTTCCTGTTGGATTAACATTTCCCTGTTTTCAGAATTTGGGCACCTGTTGCAAATCCAGAGACATCTCAGATATACAGGTATTATATCAGTTGCGCCACACAGGATGGAAGCAGGTGTCAATTTATTCTGTCTGGCCCACAGCTTTTAAATTTTAATTTTTGTCAAAGAAGGGCTGACCCCTAACTCCAGTCTTGAGTTTGTTCTTCTGTTGAAGATAAGGTGTCAAACATATCTCATTATAAAAATCAGTAAAGCAGATTGCGCCTCTGCAATTTTTTCAGTTACTTTTGAACACCTCTAAAGTTTCCTTCTTCCCTGGTTTGTTACTGAATTAACAATACCTACTTACTGTTTAGACTTAGATCCATCCATGCTACATAGTATATCGGGCAACAAGCGTTGTCTAACATTTCTTGTCTTTAGTAAAGGTTTTTTTTTTACCAGCATTTTTCTCCAAGTCTTCCACAGATGTCCTTTTGGCTGTTTGGTGTTGAGAGGTACCCATGTCATTGCCATCTTTGGGATCCAATGATTCTCCATTCGAAGGATTTTGCTGGCAAGTCGGAGTCTTCTGCGGGCGATGATGATGTGGAGTTTGCACAAGCCACTTCTTCGCAAAACATCTTTGTGATGTGATTGTAGCATCAGAACTTGAAAATTTATTGTAGACACCTCTGCTGGAAGACATCAAGCTTCTTGTTGATACTTGTTGACGCCTTCCACGTTTCATTCGCATAAATGGCTGAAGGAATCACACTACGGGTAAGCACGTGAAGCTTGATCTTCAGGGTTGTGAGAATTGCTCAGAAATGTGATGGTAGATGTGTTCAGGTACAGCTCATATATGAAGGCAATGTTAGGCAGGCACCAATGGATAGTATACAATCTGCAATCCAACCTCTGTTCCTTAGGGACAAGCTGACTGAGATTGGAGTAGATTCACACCTGGTGGCATGGATCATGGACTATCTTACAGACAGACCTCAATATGTGCGTCTTGGGAACTGCAGGTCTGACATTGTGGTCAGCAACACAGGAGCGCCGCAGGGGACTGTACTTTCTCCGGTCCTGTTCAGCCTATATACATCAGACTTCCAATACGACTCGGAGTTATGCCACGTGCAAAAGTTCGCTGATGACACTGCTATTGTGGGCTGCATCAGGAGTGGGCAGGAGGAGGAGTACAGGAAGCTAATCAAAGACTTTGTTAAATGGTGTGACTCAAACCACTTACACCTGAACACTAGCATGACCAAGGAACTGGTGGTGGATTTTAGGAGGCCCAGGCCCCTCATGGACCCCGTGATCATCAGAGGAGACTGTGTGCAGAGGGTACAGACCTATAAATACCTGGGAGTGCAGCTGGATGAGAAATTGGACTGGACTACCAATACTGATGCTCTGTGTAAGAAAGGACAGAGCCAACTATACTTTCTTAGAAAGTTGGCGTCCTTCAACATTTGCAATAAGATGCTGCAGATGTTCTACCATACGGTTGTGGTGAGTACCCTCTTCTATGCGGTGGTGTGCTGGGGAGGCAGCATAAAGAAGAAGGACGTCTCACGCCTGGACAAACTTGTTAAGAAGGCAGGCTCTATTGTAGGAGTAAATTTGGACAGTTTTAACATCTGTAGCAGAGCGACGGGCATTAAGCAAACTCCTGTCAATCACGAAGAATCCACTGCATCCACTGAACAGTGTCATTTCCAGGCAGAGGAGTAGCTTCAGTGACAGACTTTTGTCACTGTCTTGCTGCACTGACAGACTGAGGAGATCGTTCCTCCCCCACACTATGCGACTCTTCAATTCCACCCGGGGGAGTAAATGCTAACATTGCTCAAAGTTATTGTCTGCTTTTACATGCATTTTTTTTTTATTACTCTTTAATTTAATATTGTTTTTTGTATCAGTATACTGCTGCTGGATTATGTGAATTTCCCCTTGGGATTAATAAAGTATCTATCTATCTATCTATCTATCTATCTAATGGGATAGAGTGAAAGCATGGTAATGTTCGTATAAGGGAATAGTAATTCTCTCAGTATCTTCACATAAAGCAATGTTAAGGACGTATAAAGAATAGATTACCATTGGTGAAAATGCTGAGCTTGGTCCTTGCGACTCTAAACTGAATAAAGTGGAAGTCTAAAATTGTTTGATGGATGGATGCTTTCAATAGAAGGGGTAGGATGCAACTGAAGGATAACTGAAGAGGAAGGTCTATTGTATGCCTAATGAAAATCGGAATCCAAAGGTAAGACACTTGGAGTTTATTTAGCAGTTTTTGAGTGCTTTTTGTATGGGTTAGTATTCATCTAGATTCCCTTTTAGAAAGCTCTTGATTTCCCGAGCACTAAAGTTCCTATAAGTTCATTTGGACCTCCCCAAGTATATTATCATAATACGCTGTCTGATTGCTGAACTATAGGCTAGTATTAGTTTACCTTTCAATGGAAATTCATAGATATTTGGATCATCCATCTTTGTAGGCTATAGCAGGAAGACTGGAACATCATGCATTGTTTAAAATGGAAATGTATATGACATTAAACTGTAATTCCATAATGCAGTACGATTCAGTTAAAATTAGCAGTGATCAAGTATAGCATATTGCTAATAACCTTTCTTTGTACATCTATAAAATCCAAATGGCGTAAAATAAGTGGCCAATTTCACTAGCACAGCACAGGACTTTGCTGTTTTTCATGCATGTACACTGCACTACAGTTTATGTGGAGGAGTGTTTTTGTAATGAATTATGCATAGTTTTTTTAATATATTATGACCAATGTGGGAATCATAGTATCATAAAAAAACTCACAGCTGAGCAATCAAAAACATTATTCCAGGGTAGGCAAAAGCCATAAAATAAATAACAGTTTACACTCCTTATGAGCTGTTTACTGAGCAGCAAAGGCTTCTCTTCACCCTGACTAGTAAATTTTGGGCAGAGTCTTCCTCTATCTCCAGTAGCACTGCTGCACCTGTGATGGGATGCACAAGCATGGCTTGAACCCCAGTACCTTGAAAGACAAGAATTTAATCTACCTCTGTTTATCAGTGTCCTTTAGAGAGAATGAAGTCTCTCTCATCACAGTAATGTGAAATGTTTCTCTTTAACTGACTGCATCATTGGTTAGGTCTGTGGACCACTGCATCTTCTCCAGCTGTGATCAATGCCACTGCTTGGTGTTGGTAAAGGGGAATAGGAATGTTCACCGTGGTCTTATCTAAATCAAATGAAGGATCCTATACTTCCAATATATGAAGAGCATTTTGTTTTTGGATTTAGGTGCAAGAAGTAGAATGGTGTTGCAGTACTGTTCCTTCATGCATCTATTGTCCTGAGATGAAATTCCATCCTCATGCAGGGTATGTAGATTTTCCACACATAATAAAGACATGTGTGCTAGGTTAATCGTCAATTAATAATAAGAATTTCACTATAGTCTTTTTTTTTTTTTTGTTTTACAGGAGATGCTTTACATTTTTCAGGTAATAGGTCTTTTGCTTTTAGTTTGAGTATTGTCATGCTAAACAGGAGTGCAGTGCATGCTCAGGAAGTTGGAATATGAAGCAGGATTCTACAGTGGTTTGCTTGGTAAGCTTTAAATTCCACAAAATTAACTTGAAGTTAGTGATAACAATGTACTTTAACATCTTTTATATTTTTTGACAAACTGTAAAATTTGAACAGACCCTCTAATAAAGGTGAAAAAGTGAGCCAAATTGTTTGGTAAGTTTGGTTGCAGAGGGATCTACCTTTGTTTATTTTTTTTAGATAACAATGACAGCTTCAGAGATCTCTCTCTCTCTCTCTTTCTCTTTCTCTCTCTCTCTCTCTCTATATATATATATATATATATATGCAATATACAGTGTCTATATATATGTATGTATACACAGTATATGTATATATATATATATATATATATATATATATATATATATATATATATCCATCCATTCATTATCCAACCCGCTATATCCTAGCTACAGGGTCACGGGGGTCCGCTGGAGCCAATCCCAGCCAACACAGGGCGCAAGGCAGGAAACAAACCCCGGGTAGGGTGCCAGCCCACCGCAGGGCACACACACACACCCACACACCAAGCACACATTAGGGACAATTTTAGGATCACCAATGCACCTAACCTGCATGTCTTTGGACTGTGGGAGGAAGTACCCGGAGGAAACCCACGTATACACGGGGAGAACCTGCAAACTCTACGCAGGGAGGACCCGGGAAGTGGGTATAGGTGTATATATATATATATATATATATATATAGTAAGCATGCAGCTGAAAGGAAATGGAATTGGAATATCAGGAAATGGAACTGATTTCAAATCAGTTCCATGCAATTACATTTTCTAGGATGATTTGACTTATTTGCTAAATAGCCTACAGTATATTAAATATTAGGAATCACATAAATCACAAACATAAAATTCAACAATATTGTATGTTTTATACATTATGCATGTTAATTTCCCTGTTATAAATCAAAAGTGAAATATGAAATTTGATTGTCTCATTTGCATGTGTCACTCTGCACATTAATGTCCCTAACAACATTTTTCTTAAATTTGATTAAAGGGATGTTGCCCAGAATTCCATGTAAAGTGAAGGTTCATAACCTATGAGTAAACAGTATACAGTTAATGAAAACCAATTAGGGCCCATGTTGAAGGTGTGAGACTGGAGATTTTCATTGGAAAGATTTTGATTGACCTTGAATTGCTTTGTGTGTTTAATCTGGAACTGTTTTGTTGATCTGATTTGTGTATGAACTCTGCATTGCAATATTAACACAAAGATTTGGAATCCCTATTCAACTGGAAATGACTGAGACATCTGAAATTTAGGGGAAGACCTTTATGAAGGATCATTTTGGGGAACCAACTCCTACAACTTCAGGTAACCACATTCATGGATCCAAGTGAGCTACATCAAACTTTAAATAACATCTTCAGGCGAGTATGTGTACTGGTTGTGGACCAAGCACTTTAAAAACATTTTCATATGAACGCCACTTCTACCAATAATCATGCGCATAGGATTTCATCCATTGCTGATAATTATGTAGGTTTGGTTATTTACCAGTGTAAAATAAAAAAAGGTTCTGTTTTTGTTGTTGCATGTAAAAAATTGTGTACTGCAAAAAATGCATATGTTTAAACTAGATAAAAAAACTTTAAATGGGAATTTTTTAAGCTTTGTTTAGCAAATAAATCTGCCAATGGAGGTAAGCAAAATTTATTTGACAATATTTCTTAAATTAAGCTAAACAATCATAAATACAACTTATTTGATAATTCAATAATTCTTAGAATAAGGAAAATAAGATTTAATCTCATGATTTAAATATTTTTCACTTGCTTAGATTTCATTTTTTGCAGTGTGCATGGGGCAAAAAGACTCAACAGAATCAATAAGTAATATCAGTGAACATGTCTGGCACGTGTAGTCCACTTTCTCATGCAACAATGCTGAGTTGCAGAAATGTGCCTCTCCAGTTGCCATTATTTACTTGAATTGAATAATTGATTGTAGTCACAATATTATTCATGTATTGAACACATTTTTGGAGCCACATGTACATGTGAATCAATCACAGTTGACCTAACCTTTTTTGTTGCTATTTTCTTTTCCAGAGGAATTATCCTGAGATTCTCAGTGACACAGCTACCCTCACCACCAAAAGCTCAATTCAGTCTGGACAGAATGATTTGCTTGACCTCACTACAAAATTGCCAGCCAACAACCATCATCAGTTGTACCTTACAGATAGCATTGTAGACTTAATTGTTAATGGGATGGGTCTTCTGTCAACCGTTGAAGACAGGGACTTTTGCAAGATTCTGCAATTGGCTGAGCCTCATTTTACAATGCCAAGCCACAAGCACTTGCGTCAAAAGCTTATTCCATATTGTGCAGATGACACTAAGAAAGCGCTGAGAGTACTAATGCAGAAGGTTTAATACATATGTTTGACTGTAGATATCTGGTCCAGAAGGGCAATCATTTTTGTGTATAACTGGTCATTACATTTTGGACTTTGAGCTTCATACAGTCATGCTAGCTTGTGAGAGGTTCAAGGGAAAACATACAGCAGAAAATGTTTTTCAGAAATATGACAATGCAACTATAAATTACAGTATTTCCGAAAAAGTCTCTTGTCATTGTAACTAATAATGCTGCAAACATGGTTGAGCCATTTTTGTCTCTTCCCACCAGTGGAGACTCGTGAGAATGACATGAATGATGATGATTATGGAGCTGACCTTGAAGGGATCAGTATGTGATGAAGTGGGTCTTTTACAACCTGAGAGGAGTCCATGCTTTATACAGTGGCTTGCAAGAGTATTCGGCTCCCTTGAACTTTTCCACATTTTGTCACATTACAGCCACAAACATGAATCAATTTTATAGGAATTCCACATGAAAGACCAATACAAAGTGGTGTACACGTGAGAAGTGGAACGAAAATCATACATGATTCCAAACATTTTTTACAAATAAATAACTGAAAAGTGGGGTGTGCGTAATTATTCAGCCCCCTGAGTCAATACTTTGTAGAACCACCTTTTGCTGCAATTACAGCTGCCAGTCTTTTAGGGTATGTCTCTACCAGCTTTGCACATCTAGAGACTGAAATCCTTGCCCATTCTTCTTTGCAAAACAGCTCCAGCTCAGTCAGATTAGATGGACAGCGTTTGTGAACAGCAGTTTTTTAGATCTTGCCACAGATTCTCGATTGGATTTAGATCTGGACTTTGACTGGGCCATTCTAACACATGGATATGTTTTGTTTTAAACCATTCCATTGTTGCCCTGGCTTTATGTTTAGGGTCGTTGTCCTGCTGGAAGGTGAACCTCCGCCCCAGTCTCAAGTCTTTTGCAGAATCCAAGAGGTTTTCTTCCAAGATTGCCCTGTATTTGGCTCCATCCATCTTCCCATCAACTCTGACCAGCTTCCCTGTCCCTGCTGAAGAGAAGCACCCCCAGAGCATGATACTGCCACCACCATATTTGACAGTGGGGATGGTGTGTTCAGAGTGATGTGCAGTGTTAGTTTTCCGCCACACATAGCGTTTTGCATTTTGGCCAAAAAGTTCCATTTTGGTCTCATCTGACCAGAGCACCTTCTTCCACATGTTTGCTGTGTCCCCCACATGGCTTGTGGCAAACTGCAAATGGGACTTCTTATGGTTTTCTGTTAACAATGGCTTTCTTCTTGCCACTCTTCCATAAAGGCCAACTTTGTGCAGTGCACAACTAATAGTTGTCCTATTGACAGATTCCCCCACCTGAGCTGTAGATCTGTGCAGCTCGTCCAGAGTCACCATGGGCCTCATGGCTGCATTTCTGATCAGCGCTCTCCTTGTTCGGCCTGTGAGTTTAGGTGGACGGCCTTGTCTTGGTAGGTTTACAGTTGTGCCATACTCCTTCCATTTCTGAATGATCGCTTGAACAGTGCTCCGTGGGATGTTCAAGGCTTTGGAAATCTTTTTGTAGCCTAAGCCTGCTTTAAATTTCTCAATAACTTTATCCCTGACCTGTCTGGTGTGTTCTTTGGACTTCATGGTGTTGTTGTTCCCAATATTCTCTTAGACAACCTCTGAGGCCGTCACAGAGCAGCTGTATTTGTACTGACATTAGATTACACACAGGTGCACTCTATTTAGTCATTAGCACTCATCAGGCAATGTCTATGGGCAACTGACTGCACTCAGACCAAAGGGTGCTGAATAATTACGCACATCCCACTTTGCAGTTATTTATTTGTAAAAAATGTTTGGAATCATGTATGATTTTTGTTCTACTTCTCAAGTGTACACCACTTTGTATTGGTCTTTTACGTGGAATTCCAATGAAATTGATTCATGTTTGTGGCTGTAATGTGACAAAATGTGGAAAAGTTCAAGGGGGCCGAATACTTTTGCAAGCCACTGTACATACTGTCTAGCTTGTGGTCCATAGTGCCCTAGAACATGCAGGTCCTTTGAAAGTTGTGATGGCAAAAGTTTTGCTACAAAACAACAAGAGCAGTGGTAATTCTTGAATCTCATGTAAAGCTTCCAGCTACAAATGTAACAAGATGGAACATCCAGTTGAAAGTGATGAGGCCATTCCTCATGATATCGTCATATGTTTTTTTTTTCAGAACTGCAAACCCCTGTTCAGTTTAAAGTGCATAAAATCAAGCTAATCAAACAACTCTATGAAACCCTGGAAGCTTTTGAGGAAGCAAAAGATAAATGTCAGGCTGATAAAGTTGTAATTGCTTGTTCTGTTATTCCATGTGTCAGGGGTCTTCAGCATGATGCAGCAACAATGAAACCAAGAAAAAGGTCACAACCATACATTCATCGGTTGAGAAGCGCCTGACTCAGTTTGAAAATATGGAGTGGTTTCAGTTGGCTGCAACCCTGGACCCAGGATTTAAACTTGACCGGTGCATGGGTGGAGAAAGACAAAACATCAAAGACATTGTAACAAAGAGGGTCCCTTCAATCTCTTCACCAAAAGCAGCAACTACAAAGGATTGCTATTCACCACAAAAAAAAAGAACAAAACGTTCTATATTTATGGACACCCAAGTCCCTTCTACATCTACAGAGTTATCAGCATCAGAGGATGTACTAAGTTGCCTAAACCTACTGTGCCATACTAAGGAGTTTGATCCTCTCCTGTCCTGGAAGGGCAACCAGAACTGATTCCCGTATTTGCCTCAAATTGCTTGTCAGTATCTAGCTATTCCTGCCTCATCTGCTTGTGTGGAACGTGTTTTCAGTATTGCTGGCAAGATATTTAGGCCTGAGAGATGCAATCTTAGTTATGAAAAAACTTCAGGAAATGATGATTGTTTGATGCAATAAAAACTTAATATATATGTGAATGAAATACATGAATGAACATGACTCATTTTTTATAGTTTGAGACATATATCATGTGGTAGCATTTATCTATTTGAACTGGCAATCATATATGTGAGGTTTCTGAACTCTTTTAGGACCCTCCACCCCCCAACGTGACGACATGCCGAAGCGCGACTGCCATATCTGTGGAGAACTGCTTGTCCTTTGGCGAGACTACCACAGGTTTGCAGCGCAGCAGCAGAGCACCATGGGAACAACTACGAGCCAATCGTATTATAAATGCAGGGAACAGTAAAACTTGGCCACTGACCGGCCCTGACTATATACGTTTGCTGTGTCTGTGTATAGGAGAGTGGTATCTCCCGCTGCAATAAATAACTCTGCTGTTCCTGTTTCAAGTTGAATAAAGCTGGTTTTGCTAAAGTAGCCCGAGAATGGGAGTAATGATGTGCTGGACCCCACCTGACTTTTTCCTGTGGAGTTACCTAAAAGACAAGGTGTATCAATATCACATCTACAATTTGGCTGAGCTACATGCAGCTATCACAGAGGAATTTTAGAGGATACCAGTACAGATGTGCCAAGCCGCCTGTGACGTTGCTCTTCATCTTCAGGCGTATATCAATCTGGATGTCACATTGGAGAACCATGCCATGGAGAACAGGGGATGAAAAAACACTTAAGGTTCTTAATGTTCCTGTTCCATTATGTTACATGATAATAACATTGGTAGTTTCCTGATAATAACACCTTGTCAATCATATACATAGATATGGGCCACCCTGCATACTGTATATATATATATTTTTTTTTTCATTTTGTCTGAGAACACATAATCGGCAACAGAGGAACTGGGTAAGGTGGATGTTCACCAGTGTCTTCTTGTTGCTGATAGGACAGCTTAAAGACTTGCACCACCCAAGCTGTTATTGGTTTTGATGAAAATAAATATTGTTTTTTAATGAAAGCTAAAAGCAAGTGTCTCTGCCTGACTGCTTCTAAAGGGCCAAGTGGTTAGATTGTCTATTCCTTGTCTAACTGAGGTTCCTTAAGGGCACAAGGGGATACCTTTGTTATGACCTCTTCCGGTGGTTTTAAAAGAAACATTAGAAAAGTACTTGCTGTTAAAGAATGTCCTAGTCAGCTTGCCTTAGAGGTCCCAAAGTTGAAACACACGGGGTGCAGAATGGATAGTGGGAAAGATGCAATTTTACCACTATCAATTACATAGTTGTTTTTGACATTTCTTTTAATCCCCCAACTAGAAATCTAACCTAAGAGGTTAGTTGGTTTCTATTGTTTTAGGTGCATTTCATGGATAACTTGATAACATGATAATATATATGAACGCTTGGACCTACAACTACTACTATTACTATTATTATGGTCTCCTCCTAATAAATTGACATCTATCCAGGGGTTGTTCCAACTTTGCACCCAGTAATGCTAGAATTTTTAGTTCTGACCCCCTGCAAACCCACATTGGATTTAGTGAGTATTTAAGAACAGTGTGTTAAACATAAGTCTAGTTTTAAACTTGAATAAAAATATGAACATAAAAATATGAAACTAGTATTGATTTATTCCTGAGCCTTGCATGCAATCAAAAATAAATAATGAAAAAGTACATTATAAAGAAACTGGCTGACACTTCTGACTTTACATAAAAGGAAGTCTCTCTGCTGATACAAAGTGAAGACTCCAACAGTAGGCAAGGCAGGCAGTGTTTCTTAAAGTTCTGTAATAATATATTATGTCCCAACTGCCCTTTTAAGTCCTCAACAATTGCTGTTATTTGTCTGCCTAGGAGGTAGCAGAATTGTTGCAAAAAGAGCTCATTAAGTCTGAGCATACAGTAGCTCATTCAGAGTTCACCACAAAGTAAAGTAGCCTACTTATGGAACACCTACCTTATTTTTAGAGACTAGTCAAACGGAGCTCCATGTAATCTTAATTCAAATACTTCATTTCTGGATAGTTCTTTTAATCAGTTTTTGACATGAAATTTAAATTGAATCATGTGTTGAGCTTTAGTGCCAGAGGCAGTGTTCTTAATTTAGATTCTTCTAAAAGGTTTTAAATGTTTATGCGTTTCTGTTTCATTGTAGGAGGAGAGCAAGCTGAGAAAGTAGTTCTCAGGGGATGCAGGAGTTTATGAGAAAATCAGAGCTTTTTATCCATTCCTTTCATATTTGTTTTTCTTTCCCTTATGGTTCTATTGAAATACTCTTTGTTGCTGCCCTTCCATGGGAGTTCTACTATCAGTATGCATTACCTGACAACTTAATAATATTCCATATGACCCTCACAGTATGTATTGTATGCAGTCCTCTTTTCTTCTCAGAGGCTTTTTAATATTTAAAGGAAGCACAGAGAAAGCCAAATCAAAAAGAATGAAATACATCAAAGAGCTCTCTGACTTATATATACCACATGAATGTTTCAACAGTCTCTCCTGTTCACTGTGATCGTAGTGACACTTCTACACTGTATATAGTGCCAACTTGAAAGCTCTAACGAAAATGTGTCAACTTTTACTGCCCTGTTACATTGTTTCTATCATTTCCACCATGTTCCCTTCTCTGTAGTTTTGTACTTTAACTGTGTTTGATTTCCAGGGCTTGTTTTCATAGTACATGATGGAAAAGAATGAAGGGGTGTCACCTGATTACCAACACCCTTATAAGATGTATTTATGTAACTGAGATGTTATGTCCCTTATAGGTTTTGCTGTACTGAATAGGCAACGGTGTCCCCACTCTTTCTGCCCAAACCCTCATTTATGTTTCCATGCGATTTACTCTCTCTGCAAGATCCTCTACCACCATTGTTTAAATATACCTTCTGCCCTCCACCCTTTTGGGGTTTTGTGATGTTATTTCTAGGTTACCAAGATCTTTTTGTTTGTGTGTGGGTTCTTTGGGATTTTCCATTTCCTAACCACTAAAGTACCACTTGTGCCCCTGATCCTCTAAATTTCCTTCCTTAGAATTGCTGTTCCATGATAGATTTCATGCATATATTAAATATATTTTATCCATCCATTTTCCAACCCGTTATATCCTAACTACAGGGTCACGGGGTCTGCTGGGGCCAATCCCAGCCAACACAGGGTACAAGGCAGAAAACAAATCCCGGGCAGGGTGCCAGCCCACCGCAGGGCATGCACACACACAAACACACCCACACACCAAGCACACACTAAGGACAATTTAAGATCGTCAATGCACCTATCCTGCATGTCTTTGGACTGTGCGAGGAAACCGGAGTACCCAGGTGAATCCCACACAGACACAGGGAGAACATGCAAACTCCACGCAGGGAGGACCCGGGAAGTGAACTGCAAGGCAGCAGCGCTACCCACTGCGCCACCGTGCCGCCCCAAATATATTTTAGTTCTTTACAAATCTTTATTGCAATTAGAAAAGTATACCATTCAAAAAAGATACTTAATTACAAATGATTTCTTTTTTTGATCATCATTATAAAAAAATCCAATTAAATATGATCTAGGCCAGTTTACAGTATACAGGTGCCGGTCATAAAATTAGAATATCATGACAAAGTTGATTTACTTCAGTAATTCCATTCAAAAAGTGAAACTTGTATATTAGATTCATTCATTACACACAGACTGATGTATTTCAAATGTTTATTTGTTTTAATTTTGATGATTATAACTGACAACTAATGAAAGTCCCAAATTCAGTATCTCGGAAAATTAGAATATCAATTAAGACCAATGCAAAAAAAGGATTTTTAGAAATGTTGGCCAACTGAAAGATATGAACATGAAAAGTATGAGCATGTACAGCACTTAATATTTAGTTGGGGCTCCTTTGGCCTGGATTACTGCAGCAATGCGGCGTGGCATGGAGTCGATCAGTCTGTGGCACTGCTCAGGTGTTATGAGAGCCCATGTTGCTCTGATAGTGGCCTTCAGCTCTTCTGAATTGTTGGGTCTGGCATATTGCATCTTCCTCTTCACAATACCCTATAGATTTTCTATGGGGTTCAGGTCAGGCGAGTTTGCTGGCCAATCAAGAACAGGGATACCATGGTCCTTAAATCAGGTACTGGCAGCTTTGGCACTGTGTGCAGGTGCGAGGTCCTGTTGGAAAGTGAAATCTGCATCTCCATAAAGTTCTTCAGCAGCAGCAAGCATGAAGTGCTCTAAAACTTCCTGGTAGATGGCTGCATTGACCTTGGACCTCAGAAAACACAATGGATCAACACCAGCAGATGACATGGCACCCCAGACCATCACTGACTGTGGAAACTTTACACTGGACCTCAAGCAATGTGGATTCTGTGCCTGTCCTCTCTTCCTCCAGACTCTGGGACCTTGATTTCCAAAGGAAATGCAAAATTTACTTTCATCAGAGAACATAACTTTGGACCACACAGCAGCAGTCCAGTCGAGACGCTTCTGACACTGTCTCTTGTTCAAGAGTGGCTTGACACAAGGAATGCGACAGCTGAAACCCATGTCTTGCATACGTCTGTGCGTGGTGGTTCTTGAAGCACTGACTCCAGCTGCAGTCCACTCTTTGTGAATCTCCTCCACAGTTTTGAATGGGTTTTGTTTCACAATCCTCTCCAGGGTGCGGTTATCCCTATTGCTTGTACACTTTTTTCTACCACATCTTGTCCTTCCCTTCGCCTGTCTATTAATGTGCTTGGACACAGAGCTCTGTGAACAGCCAGCCTCTTTAGCAATGACCTTTTGTGTCTTGCCCTCCTTGTGCAAGGTGTCAATGGTCGTCTTTTGGACAGCTGTCAAGTCAGCAGTCTTCCCCATTGTGTAGCCTACAGAACTAGACTGAGAGACCATTTAAAGGCTTTTGCAGGTGTTTTGAGTTAATTAGCTGATTAGAGTGTGACACCAGGTGTCTTCAATATTGAACCTTTTCACAATATTCTAATTTTCCGAGATACTGAATTTGGGACTTTCATTAGTTGTCAGTTATAATCATCAAAATTAAAAGAAATAAACATTTGAAATACATCAGTCTGTGTGTAATGAATGAATCTAATATACAAGTTTCACTTTTTGAATTGAATTACTGAAATAAATCAACTTTGTCATGATATTCTAATTTTATGACCGGCACCTGTATTTGGATGATCTATTCATTGTTTTGTACAGACAATGTGAGGCAGATTCTGCACAAAACCCAGAGAAGTAGTCACAAATTTCTATAAATATTTTTGAAAACTGAAAAGACACCCACTAAGAAAAGAACCATATTTTTTCATACCTAAGCAGAAGATTTGAATTTCATTTGGGTGTCAGATGACTTTGATTATAATGGAAAAGAAAAGACGCATCATTATCATCATATGGTATTATGAATTTACTGTATGTAGACCTGAAAGCACTCTGAGAAAATACAAAATGCTCAAGTTAGTTGAAGATAATTGTACTCAACAAAGTTATTTTGTTTTCCCTATGCTATGGATGAAGCAGGTTGGATTTAGTGGCTTTGCTGCTACATGCCAAGTTCGATTTCCAGCCAGGATTTATGTCAATGTGCTGCACTTTACAGCCCAATATCTTCAGATCAACCCTCATCTCTGACTTATGATACCCTCAGCAAGTCATTTAATCTGCCTGCGTCATCATTATCCTCAACATCACCACCACTAATTTAATGGGCATTTTTAGGTTAGCCAAATGTCCCCCAAATCTGTTCCCTCCAATTTCCATCGTCCTGAGCATACATTGGGTTGAAGCCCATTCTTTTCATTTCATATCACACCTCCTACAACCATGTCTTCTTTGACCATTGCCTGGGCCTCATATTCTCCATCTCCATCTTGGTGCATATTTTCAGCCAATAACCTTCTGCCTTTTACTCCACATGCCCAAACCACATTAGCCCATTACCCCTGAGTATAATATCCATTATATCTATTGCATTTACACTTAGATTTTATGGTAACTCAGACTTCATTTTCCTGTCTCTCTGTAACACGTCACACAGTGACTTGATACTTTTTATCTCTGTTCTTTCTAGCTGTCTTTTATTTTTGCCTTCATTGGTCCCATAGAACAAACTATGCCTCACACAGCTATTAAAATTGTTGCCGTTCAACATCACAAAGGATACTTTATAACCTTCTTGTGTTCTAGTTACTAAAACTATAGGTAAACAGTTGAGCTATGGCTTTTTAATCAGTCCTTTTCACAATATTCAGAAGTGACGCGACAACAAGTAAATCTACGTCATGTTAGTAAGCCAGCAATGGGTGATGTTCGTTCCACTTCCACTTTCGCGTCCAATAATGGATTTTGCAGTGTAAGAAGAATTATTGAAAAGCACTAAACATCAAAAGCATCAAAACTGGACAAGGCTATACATTTTCTGTGGATAAGTGCCTTTATAATTACCAAATTATGCTTGTTAATTTTCTAATGCCTGTTTTTTATACTTAATGCTAGCTTAAACAAAAGATGTTAGTATATTATAATACAAAATAAACTAGATAAATCAGCAATTACTTATCTTTGTATTGTTTTAAAAAGTTTTTTCATGTTTGTTGTATGTGGGTTACTATGTTCCCACCATGAAATACACAGAAATTAAGCCATTTCAATTTTGAGCCATATTGTTGGTCAGAAAAAAAATTATTCACATTGCAGTTACTGTTAATTACCAGTAGTGGGTGCTGATGAGTTCCACTGAGACGGGCCCTGCTGTGCTCTTTTCCATCAGCGCAGACTTTCAAACATTTACTCTATTCCATTCCACTCTACTCCATTTCAAAAGCCAATTTCTGTGTCAGTTCAACCCCAAAGTTATTTCAGCTAAAAAGGCACAGCATCATTCTTAAAGCAAGAGATAAATTTTATGTGCACATCAGATATGAAATGCAAGCTAAAAATATAAGTGCTGAGATGGTGTAAAAAAATGTTGTCCTTTGCCTCTTTTGATAGTTAAATCCATTTTTCTTTTCTGTGTTTCATCAGTGGGAAGGCTGATGAAACTCAGGCAATTCATTTCTTTTTAGAATATGAATATACAGGAACATAAGAAACATAAGAACTTCAACAAACGAGAAGAGATCATTCAGTCCATCACGTCTATTTGTTTAGGTAATAATTAAGTTATCGCAATATCTCATCCTGATTCTTCTTGAACTCCATGTCTTGGTAGATTTATCCAGAGTCCCACAACTCTTTGCATAAAGAAGTGCTTCCTAGCCTTAGCCTTAAATGCAGTTCCCCTTAATTTTCACTGGTGCCCTCAAGTACGTGATTCACCCTTAAGGTGAAAGAATGTTGCTGGAAACACTACTCTTGTTTCATGATTCTGTCATTGTTTTCAATAACTGGAAGAGCGTTTACATGTCAGTGATGCCTCCCTGGAGAAAAAATACTGAAGCTTGGAAAGGTTTATTTGTATAGTGCCTTTGGATTTAATGCATTATAACAACAACAACATGTATTTTATACAGTATTAATGTAGCTCAATCTTTGTAAGTCTTTAATGGTTAAAATGGAAAAAGTCCATTTCCAATATGCTAGGTTAAAAATTCCAGCCTGCAATATGCTGCAGAAAATAAATCTCTAGGTGTTTCAAGGCCAAAAGATTGCCAGATCCCATTTGGATATTCAATAATACTTACTGTAAATGTGAAAAAAAGAGTTTGTTTATTTGTGTTTAAAAATAGCTAATTCTAAATGGTGTTTCACTGAAAAGCAGCTGGTAAAATACTAGCACCTAGATATGTTGTATTCTGAAATACTAAATATTTGTAAAAGTGAAAGAGATGAATCCAAACACATAATTAGGTCAGAGCTCAGATGGCAATCTGAGAATTGTAATTCCTGCTGACTTCACACTCAGGAAATTATTTTCACATTATTTGATTTTTGAAAATATTATGCCAATGATTAATATTTGTACTCAATTCCTTCAGCACCTGAAGATGAATGTTATCTGGTCCCGGTGATTTGTTAGATTTCAGCCTACTTAATCCAAGCACTGCTTCTTCCTCTACAACTTCCAAATCACTAAGTACCTCCATAGTAGTCCCTGTTAATTTTGAAAAGTTATTGACATCTTCACACATATAAATTTCAATAAGATGCATTGTGCATGACTTGCAAATATTTCATTTAGAAGTATTTATTTGGGGAATGGTTTTATGTGTTTAAGATAGACGCCAAGCTGTAGATGAAGCACTACTTGTGACTGTTGTAAATCCAATTGAACAACACCCATTTGTTATTTATTTTGTAGAAATTACACCTATTTAAAATGAGGAATGTAACATATTTTATGTAGTAAGTTTGCATATAATATATTATTGAGTTCTTCAAATAGTTTACTTAATTAATAAATTATGTATTTTTTTGCTTTAAAGATATTAATGACTCAATAGCTTAAGTATTTCCCAGCATAAATTTAAATATTGTCACTCATGCCTATCAGAGGGTCACCATGGTTCTTCCCAGGTATGTAATTTCACTACAGCCAAGAAAGAACACTAGCATTAACTGTGTTGTCTTGCTTTTCCTTTACACTGCAGAGAAAACACCCAGTGAGGGCATTTGACTCTGCCCCTTCCAATCCCTGGCCCATAAAAGTGCAGCCACCCGGAAGGAGGCATCACTTATTGACTGGCAGAATGAAGAGATGGAGCTCCTTCATGCCTTGACCATATACATATATATATATATCTATACTAATAAAAGGCAAAGCCCTCACTCACTCACTCACTCACTCACTCACTCACTCACTCACTCACTGACTGACTGACTGACTGACTGACTCATCACTAATTCTCCAACTTCCCGTGTAGTTAGAAGGCTGAAATTTGGTAGGCCCATTCCTTACAGCTTACTTACAA
>JANRMT010062854.1:8435183-8471706 GCA_026402145.1 Polypterus bichir lapradei
CCTTTTGTCTCACTTTCTTGTTTTGTGGGACGTTGAAGTGTCTCTGAGAAATTGTTTGTAAGTAGTGAATGACATGCAAGAAGTTTCACGGGACTTCAAAGTGTCTCTCCGAGATGATCACGCAGCACGTGATATGTATATAAGAGCCCTTGACAGGCAGTATTTTTGTTGATTATTACACCATTGCATGTTATTTTTGTTTGGACTATTGAAGTAAATGATCGTGCAGGCAGTCCATTTATCTTATGTCACTAGCCATCATTCCCTCGGACAATCACAATGTATATATAAAAATATAATAATAGTATACATATGGAAAACTGTATCTCTTCTTTAAATCCTTAAAAAAAGGACTTTGATTAATTTGCAGATGTCATCATGTGCTATTATTTTTGTTTATTATTTGTTTGAATAATTTAATTAACACAAAATAATGTACCACTGACAACCTGATTTTTTTTATAAAATTGCAATTTCAAACTCCATTATGAACAACTGAATTGTTTTCACTTACATAATTTTAAAATGTGTTTTAAAGTGATGGTTTAACCAGGCTCTTTAATGCTTTCTTTTTTGGGTTCAAATCCAGTAGTTTTTAATTGGAAATAATTCAAGTTAACATTTCATAATTGCATAAAATATTTGCTGTTTTTGCACAAAGAACAAGCTGATAGAGCCAAGCTATTGGTCCTGGGAGCAGCCACAGCTGCTAGTTAAAAAGACTACTGCAATTAATAAAAACGAATTACTATATAATTTGCCACTGTTCTCTGATCTGAAGTTAAGAAAACAGATTAACGAAATAGCAGAAAAAGACAATCTAAGCCATTTTAATTTTTATACTGTATAATTTATTTAGTAAAGCTCTTTCTAGGAAAGAATAAATATACAATGGCCCCATTTTCCTAACCCACATTTCCACAAAACCTACCTAGGGCACCAGTCTATCACAGGGTGAACCCATACACACAAACAGGAGCCAATTTAGCAATGCCAGTCCACCTAACTTACATGTGCTTAGACTTTGGGAGGAAACTGGAGCACCTGGAGGAAACCTACAAGGACAGGGAGCGGTCAGGATGCAAAACTCAGTCTCCACTGTGCTGTCTAAGACTAAATATAATATCCCCAACAAAGTCAATTAACAAAAATTAATTATTTTAAAACCTTAATAGAGTGGTTAATGATTCCATCACATTAGAATCAATATACTAAAATGCTAAGAGGTTTAACTTCAGTGCTGAGTTTGACTACTTACCCTAAATCAGAGATCAAGATGCTGTGTTATTTGAAAACCTTTATTTGAAACTGGGCAGAAATCTTTCAGAATTGGAACTGCATATATATGGGAAAATTAATATGTTCATTTTTTGTAATTAATGTAGCCTGTTTAACGCATTAAGAAAATCATTGCAATCCAGGACGGCAGTGAGGCAAATGCCTCAGGCAGTGCTTTGGACCAGTACCTTTAAAAATTTTCATTTAAACATTCTGTATTATGCAGTTCACAATGATACGCCACATATCAATACATAGCACTGATGTTCATTTTCTGATTTATGCATACTGACATAGGTACAGGGGACTGGGAGGAAAGG
Source organism: Polypterus bichir lapradei (assembly GCA_026402145.1). Classification (NCBI taxonomy): domain Eukaryota; kingdom Metazoa; phylum Chordata; class Cladistia; order Polypteriformes; family Polypteridae; genus Polypterus; species Polypterus bichir. Next base: position 8,436,782 of record JANRMT010062854.1, read on the forward strand.
TGGTAGGGAGGGGGTGTTTATGGAAGTCCGGGTGCAATGCTAGAGAAAAGCTGCGAAGGTAAAAATTAGGGTCTCTTTTTTTTCATTTCATGCTTCTGTAAGATGATTGAATCAAAGTCATATCACATGAATGCTAAATAAGTTTGCATCGAGTGGCACTAAAACCACAAAAAGTCTGTAGTAGCAATACAATGACAAAATTCTTTGAAACAGAAGTGTAATGATTATCCCTATCCATTATTCAGATTTTCAGTATCTTCACTAATTTATACAAAGAAAGAAACATAGCCATCCAAGTAGCACAGTGTCAGTTTTTAAGAAAGGTAGCAGCTATGGAGATCTTTTTCAGCATGCCAGGAGCAAAGGTGTAGCTAGAGCAGTGTTTTCCAACCTGATTTCTCTGGTGGCACATTTTCTGTAACTTAAAAAAATCATAATGCATACCACGATTATACCAACCAAAAAGGCATTAAATCTTGTAGATGTGCTAAACTGACCAAACGGATGGGAGGGGGGCTAAAAAAAGCAGCTTGGATATTGCAATTCTCTTAGTGACCACTTTGGATGTATTTCCCACCCACTTCGTTCCTTTTCCCACTCATACAAGTAGTCATCTGTCTGCCTCACTCCGCTGACCCAGGGTAAGAGGCACCTTGTATGCCCACTGTCCCTCAGCTCTGCAAACACACTCAGGCAGTTGGACCCCCAACACATCTCCTGGCTGTTAAAGTGCTCTCTAAGTGCTGTGTCTTTGAAACGGTGATCACGGAGTTGTTTCAAGTCAGCTTCTCCAGGTAGTCCCATCCTTCTCAGACAGGTCTCTATCACCTGAGGAGCGTGTCTCTCTCAGGTGAAGACCCACTATACTGTTACTTCCACGGTGCACCAATTGAAAAACACTTGTGTAGAATATATTTATCAATTCATTGATATTGATGATCAAGTGAGGATAGTATTTAGGGAGTTTTAATACAACTTCTAATGTATGCCCATTTAAGCGATTCATATTCTTTCAATTAAATCAATTTTCAGTAGTGCAGTTTTTATCATTTAATTTTTACTTTACTTGACATATCTCATATGCTATACCAATTTGAGAATTAATACATTTGCCTCCTTTTCTTATTGCCTTTTTTCAAACTCAGATTATACTTGTACAAGTAGTATTTTGTTTAAAGTTCAGGTTTAAGGTCATTGTTTAAGTTTAAACTATGCCATTAATTAATTTTATTCCTTTGTGTTGATTCTACATTAATTTTGTGACTGTGTTTTTACTTCATGATTTATGTATTAATTTTATAATTACATGTTTTAATGTTGCAATTAATCGTGATTAATTACATACATTTATGCAATTAATTGGTTAATTTTTTAATCAATTCCCAGCCCTAATATATCCTAATATATATATATATTGTGAACTTGAACCCGGACACAGACAGACGGACATCTTAATTTCACCACACACTGTTTATTTACACTAATATTTACACTCCCCAGTGTCTCCAGCACCGTTTCCCCAATGTCCAGGCCTCTCAGTTTCAATGCCTCTCTTTCCTGGCCGCCTCCAGTCCTCTCTCCAGCTACGTCTCTCTTCCACCCGACTTCCGCTCTCGATTGAAGGGAGGCGGCCCCTTAAATAGGAACCCGGATGGGCTCCAGCTGCTTCCCGGCATTCCTCCATAGCCACGCCCCAGTGTGGCGGAAGTGCCGGCTGCGCACCCGGAAGCCGTCCGGGAGTCCCCTGTCATCTTCCCCTCAGCACTTCCTGGTGTGACGGAAGTGCTGGGCTCCAGGGATATTCAGGCACCGGGGCGCCGCCTGGTGGTGGCCACAGGTCCCTACAGGGCTGGGCTTCCAAGCCCTTTAACCGTGGCCCCTAACATAACCAGGACGGACGCCCCCTCGAGGTCTGGAGGAGGCACAAGCCCTCCTCCGGTGCTCCTGGGCGTCCCGGCCGGGCTCCAGCCCCGGCCGGATACCACAGTGCCCCACCGCCAGCGAAGACACGTGGGTCCGAGCGGCACTTCCCGAAAGGGCAGCACGTTCCCAGAGAGGGTCCTACTATGTCCCCAGGGTCCAATGTTCGGGCAGCTTATCACTTTGTTTTGCGAGGTCATCTATCTCTTTGTATGGTACACCAACCACTCATCCAAGTGCAGTCTTCGTGGCGTCATGTCCACCTCCTTGGCTAGGTACGATTCGTGACTGCTCTAAGATTTCTGGGTAGTTGATTCCTAGTAAAAGATCAACTTCAGAGTCAATATGAGATAGACGTACCTCTTTCAGATATGCCCACTGTGGACTATGCCCGGCTGTTTATCCCGGTCAAGACCCCCAAGCCGCTAGATGGAGCCCTCCCTGCAATGTGGAGATGCCCCGAATTCCAGCAGGGCATCATGGACTTTGGAGTTGTAGTGCACAGCCCTGCTGGATAACTTTGGGGCCGCCAGGGGTCGCTCCAGGGAGAACCAGGGACTGCTATTTGCCCTATGCCCGGGAGTACTTCCAAGTCACATGAGCGGAAGGGATGATGTACTTCCGGGGTGAAAAAAAGGACTTTTATCTGACCCGGAAGTGATAAGGAATTATGGACTGAAGGATGAGAAACACTTCCGGGTCAGGAACTATAAAAGGACTATGGGAGCTCCCAGACGGTGAGCTGAGCTGGGTGGTAGGAGGGCAACGCATCTGGGAGTGGAGGATTGTGATTTGTTATTGTGATTGGTTATTTATGAGTAGTGTGGAGTGGAGGGTGCTTAGTGCACATTATTATAATAAAAATAATTATTGTAGCACTTTTACCTGGCGTTTGGCGTGGTACCTGAGGGTTCAAGGGAGCACTAGCGCACCTACTGCTACACCACTTATCGATATCTTCTTGTAGTGGAATACTTTCTCTGTTCACTGGAATGGAGACCTGTGTGAAGACCTTTGGCAAATCAATATATTCAACATTATTGAGACCACAGACTTGTAAATCTGATAAAACAGAACATTGGGTTAGCATTTTTGAATCATCATCATAGTTACTCATAGTTTTGAGGAATACTTGTGTTGTTCTCCCTTGAAGGCTTAATTGTCTCTGGAGCTTCTCAGTGCAAATTGTTACTGTACTGCCGAGGTCTATAAAGGCATATGTTTCTACATACCTTTCATTTTTCTTGTATTTTACCTTAACAGGAACTACTTGTAGTGTGCATTCTTCTCCGGCCCCAGTAAAAGAACAAGTTCCAGTCTCTGTTTTCTTTTTCTCAGAGCTACCATAAACAGGATGCATACATTTCTTAGCCTGTTTATGTAAAAAGATAGTTAAATCGTGAATGTCAATCTCTCTATCTTCTTCATCTTCAATTTCATAAGCTATGTCTCGTCACTTATCTTGTAGAGAATGTGGGAGCTTTAAGAGTATAGTACGGTTATTTTCATTGCTATTAAATGCTGCTCGATTTCTTGCTTTGGTCATGGAGTCCATACAGTTATCAAGAAAGGTTGCATAGTCTCACAAGGCCTCCCCATCATTTTGTTTTATTTGAGGCCACTTCAAAGCTTTGCTTACGTATGTATCTATTACGAATGCTTGGTTGCCATAGTAACTTTCAAGCTGCTTTCTAGCCTTTTCATATCCTTGATCTGGTGGCAATCGTGTACAGCCTTCAATCATTTCTTGGGCTGGTCCTCTTGTATATTGAATCAAATCTAATTTATCTTGTGGGTCTGCTAATATATCACCTACAGCGTGATCAAAGGTTCTAATAAATTTTGCATAAGTCAGCGGGTCACCTGAAAATAAAGGGGCCTGTCTGTGTAGTACTTCACCACGCGGCGCTGGAGACGTTGGAGGTGTTGGAGGTACTGGAGCAGGTGTCATCTTTTAAACAGCTAACGATTTAGCCATTTCAATAATTGCCCTTTGACATTCAGCTTGATTCCTTTCACATTCAGCTTCATTCTGCGCTAATATATCAATAAGACCGTGTCCGTACAACAGTGGATGTCCTGAGGCAGTTAGTGACCGTACCTGCCTTTCAGACTCTAGTTTATCTAACCTTTGTAGGATTCTATTGAGTGTCAATTGTTCAATCAGCACTGCTGAAGAAGGTGATGATGCAGCAGCGGTTTTCTGGGCTAAAGAATCAAGTTTAATATCAAGAGCGTACTTTAACTGAGGAGACGTCATTCGTGTTTTTGCCTTTGAGCAGTCCAGTTCTTGTTATTGCATCTCTTCGAATTGATTAACTAGCTGTTCATCAGATGTGTGTGTTAACAGGCAATTTGTATCTTTCAGCCATACTACTGTAGCGTCCAAAAATTCATTTCATTTCTTACAGCTTTTGGCGAATGTCGTTTTCTGTTTCTTGATCGCTCCTTCTTTACTTAACGCGGATAGAAGCCTTTTATGTAGATCCTCTATTTCACTGTGCATCTTATGAAATCTTTGAAACCTTTCTGCTACTTATAAATGATTTTCTGAAGCGTCTTTAAGGCTTTCTATTTGAGCCTCAAGCTCAGAGAGTTGTTCTTTCTTTCTCCTCATATGATCTTTAAGATCTCTAATTATATTTTCTGACGTTGAGTCTGTACTTAGCTCACTGCCAATCTCACTTGAGCTATGCTTAGACGTTGCCATGACAGCAGTTCGAGTAAATGACAGGACATTTCCTGACAGTAATTTCGTCACAATTGCGACGTTCCAACAACGCAGATTACTTCCTTGTAACTAGGCTTCAATGACTCAGGCAAAAGCACAACCGATCATCCAAGATTTCTTTTTATAATATCACAGTCTCTCAAATCTTCTCAAGGTACGACGACCTTGTTTTCATTTATGATAATGTAGAAATAGTAGATGAGAGCACAGTACCTCTGAATGAGTCATTTCTTTTTCTTCGTTGACGAGTTCTGGAGCAGAAGTGTTCTCTGTACTTGGATGGCAGATTCCAGTCCAAGTTCCAGGCCTTCCTGATGGCGAGTTTTCTGACGAAAATATAGGTGCGTTTTTCCAAAATTACCAAAGTTCAGCAGCTTCAACTCAAAAAATGGGATTCAACAAAAGCCTGATGCACAGAAATGATTCCACAGACAAAATATTTTCATTTTTAAAAGTTTAGTTACGTTTTAAAGTAAAACAGTTCACACAAAAAAAGAAAAATTAAAATAGCAAAAAAGAAAAAATTAATTTTAAGAAAAGTTCAATTCTAAGCTTAATCTTGTTACATTTCAAATCGTTACTATTTACTTAACATTTCTGAACCATTTCAAAACGGTCAGAAAACTAAGTTTAAAATGGGTCTTTTAAGTCCCTATGTACTGGGACCTGCTCTAAACAACAACTGAGCTTATTATCACACTGTTTCTCAGTTACAGTAAGAAGGTTCTATCTCTTAATAACTTATAGAGGTAAAAGACTATACCATAAGTTATGACTATGAAAGAAATTGTAGGTTGTCTTCCAATCTCTTTAATATTTTTGCCCATTTGTAATGTATGTGTGGTGAAGCATGAAGCATGTTCAAGGTCCATGGTGAGATTAGAAGGTGCAGAGACTTTTTTTAAGAATATTGCGGCTCAGATTCTAGAGTCGTAGATATGTATGGGAGAGACGGGCAGGCATGTAGAGCTTAATGGGGGATTGGCTGATTGCTCATTCACATGCGGGAGAACAATTGGTACAGGCATCCATCATTAGTGCTTGGCAAATTGTTCAGTGCACCTACTGTACACTCAGATTGAGATCAAGCAGAAGAAAGGGGAAAATGTGACAATTTCAAGAAACACAAGAGAGAGATTGCAGAATCAAGTCGTCAAGCCAACAGTGAGGAGCCAAGGCAGTCGGGATGTCCTGTGGTGGAGCAGGGGCAACAGCACTCTAGGGGCATATCTTGGCAGGAGTGATCGAGTGCTTTAGGAGTCCATCAGATGCTGATGGTAGCTGCAGGATGACTGACCCAGGCCCGGGGGTCCCAGTGGATGCTGTTGGAAAGTAGTTGGGACAAGAGGGTTGACCACATATGCCAATGTCTCAGTCCTGCTGCAAAACCCAGAGAATGAGAAGGGAAACGAAAGTGAGAGAGCAAGACACTCTGGATCAGGAAAGTAGACTCTGCTTTTATTGTTGATTTTAACATATTTATTTGGATGTATTTTTTGGGTTTTTAACTTCCACATCACACTGTTTTTATTGATTATTAATTGACTTTTGCCTACACTGCACTTTTTGAATATTGTTTTGATGTTTGCATAAAAGCACTATACACTGTTTTTTGCACCAATAATTGCTACTATGTCCACACTTGCCCTGGTCCATCCTCAGTTATGATTATCAATATCTTGGAAATGGAAGAGGCCCATAATGCTGGCACACGGGACATCACAGTATGCCAGTGATTTTTTTAAGCTATTGTAAAAAATAAAATGTTGAAAATGTAGTGTTTTCTCATTGATTATTACTATTACATTTAACCTTCATTTCCATCCACCATCCCTTATAGGCTGTACATTCCCCCATTAGAGCTGCCCTCTGTCTTTTTATTTCAGTCCTTTCACACACAGTCTGGTCACATCCAACAAAATGACACACCAAATGTTATTCCTGCTGTGATGATAACATATTGCTAGACATGAGTAGTGCCCTCTTTTCTTAGCATGGTAGAATCTTCTATCGGGAATTGTTGAAGCTAGTGAAGGTGAATTAATGATGTTTTCATGTGCAGTAACATATGTCTCTTTTCTTCATATTGTCAATCACTTAATAAAGATACAGTAGAGAAAAGCAACAGTTCACTGCAAGTAAAGGAATGGAATACCCTCTGGTGTCCATTGCAGATGATGGGATTATTTTTCAGGGCCTCACTTGCTTTATAGCAGTAATGGAAAATTTACTTTGGGATGCCAAGAGGATGGCTGGGATATTAGCAATGTGTTTAGTCAATAAATATGTATTGCAAAAAAAAGGAATTCACAGATTATTATATGGATTTCTTGGATATGATGCATCAGCAAGGATTTAACCAAATAGGGAAAATGTGTTTTCTTAGTAAATATGCTTATTCCTTACAGTTTTACATGTCTGAAAAAAGTGATTACTCTACATACAAATGTTACAACAGGACTGAACCATGCCATGCCTGTTGCTGGTCAATCTCTCTTTCAGGATGGCATCCAAACTACAGTATATACAGTGCCTATTAAAAGTATTTACCCACTGGAAAGTTTTTATATTATATTATTATACAACACTGAATCATGTTTTTTTTTTTTTTGGCCTTTTGTGTCAGGAAATTAATTTTTTATGTCACTTTGAAAACATGTCTCTGAAAAGTGGTGTAAATTAATTACAAATAGAAAACACAAAACTAACTGACTGCATAAGTATTCACTTGCTTTAATATGACACAATGGGCAGCATGGTGGTGCAGTGGTAGTGCTGCTGCCTCGCAGTAAAGAGACCTGGGTTCGCTTCCCGGGTCCTCCCTGCGTGGAGTTTGCATGTTCTCCACGTCTCTGCGTGGGTTTGCTCCAGTTTCCTCCCACAGTCCAAAGACATGCAGGCTAGGTGCATTGGCGATTCTAAATTGTCTCTGGTGTGTGTGTGTGTGTGTCCTGCGGTGGACCCCCATGGCCCTGTAGTTAGGATATAGCGGGTTGGATAATATGACACACCTAAATAACCACTGGTACAGCAAACTGGTATAAGAAGTAACAGACTTTGTTAAATGGAGCTAAGGGTCTTCAACTGAATGTAATGCAAATCTACTTGTATTTTGTAAGTCCAATTTTGGGTGAGCCAGTATCAGGGTCTAGGCTAATATGATGAAGACAGAAGAACACTCAAAGCAACTTTGAAAAAAGGTGATAATTAAAACGCACAAGTCAGTGGATGGATACAAGAAAATATCCAAGTCATTGAATACCCCTTGGAGTTCAGTTCCATCAGTCATTCAGAAATGGAAACAGTATGGCACAGCTGTAAATCTGTCTAGAGCAGGCCATCAACAAAAACTGAGTAATCATGGAAGAAGATGTGTAGTGAGGGTGACCACCAAGAGGCCTATGAGAACTTTGAAGGAGTTATAAGCTAAAGTGGGTGAGATTGGAGAGACTGTACATTCAACAACAGTTACCCAGGTGCTTCACCAGTCTCAACTCTATGGGACAGTGGCAAAAACAAAGGCCCTGTTAAAAAAATGACATCAGCTAGAAGTTGCAATAAGGCACATTGGAGACACTGATGTCGACTGGAAAATGAGACCAAAGTTGTTTTTTTTGGCTATAAATTTAAATGCAATGTTTGGCATAAGACAAACATTGCACAGTTTTAAACCACACCATCTCCACCGTGGAGCATAGTGGTGACCGCATTATGTTGTGGGGAGGTTACTCTGCAGCAGGCCCTGGAAGGCTTGTGAGGGCAGATGGTATAATAAGTGGAGCCAATTCTGCACCTTGGTAGAAGATTTGTTTTCACACAAGACATTGACCACAAGCATAAAGCCAAAGCCACACAGAAATGGCTTAAAACAATAATGTTAATATCCTAGAATGGCAGAGTCAGAGTCTAGATCACAATAAAATTGAGAATGTTTGACTGGACTTGAAAATGTCTGTTCAATCAGAATCATCCTGCAAACTGGCAGAGCTTAAGCAGTTTAATAAAGAAAAATGAAAAAAAAATGCACCTGTCCACATAGACACAAGACTGTCATGGCTGCTTGAAGGTGCATCTACTAAATAGTGACTTGAAGGAGATGAATACTTTTTTTCAGAGTTCTGTTTTCACTTTGACATTAAAGAGTCTTTTCTTTTGATCAGTGTCAAAAAGCCACATTAAATAAAATTAACCATAATAATATAAAGCAACAATTGTCAAGGGGTTGGATATTTTTTATAGGCACTGTAACATTATACTTTTCTTCATGTCTTGAAAGCAGAAAACAAAAAAAAAGAATAATGCTGAATCTGAAGAGACCTCCAATCTACTTTAACTCTTCAACCAGGATGCAGGTTGACAATGTTACTTGCAACATGTTGTGTTTCTTTATATTTTAGATGAGGAGGATCAAAATGAGTGTGGTGTTGTTGTTAACAATATGAGCCCAAAATTTTCGGTCTAAATCCTGGTCACTTTTTGTTTGGCGCTTACATGTCCTTACTATGTATTTTATGGGTTTCCCCTCCCAGATTTGTTAAGTTGGTGGATGATTTTAATTTGGGCCAGTGTGTAGGAGTGTGTTTTGCAAAGGAATACATCACCATCCATAGCTGATTTCTTCCTTTTACCTTTTGCTACCAGGATAGATTCTATGAGGAAGCAACTAAAGGATACAGTCAAAGTGTAGCATATGATATTATTTATCTGGATTTTCAGAACACATTTGATAAGGTGCCATAAGAGAGGTTAGGCATCAACCTAAAAGAAATGAGAGTTCAGGGTGTTGTTTCTACTGTAGATGGACGCATAATTGGCTCAGACACAGGAAACACAGGGTTATGGTGAAGGAACCCCATCAGGATTTGCTGATGCTAAGAGTGGTGTTCCATAGGGTTCAGTGCTAGGGCTGCTGCTATTTTTAATATTTATAAATGATTTAGATAGGAATATAAGTAACAAGCTGGTTAAATTTGCAGATGATACCAAAATTGGTGGATTGGCAGATAATCTGCAATCTGTTGAATCATTACAGAGGGACTTGGATAGCATACCGGCTTTTGCAGATTTGTGGCAGATGAAATTTAATGTCAGTAAATGTAAAGTATTACATGTAGGAAGTGCAAATATTAGATTTGAATACACAACAGGAGGTCTGAAAATTGAAAGTACACCTTATGAGAAGAATTTAGGAATCGCTGTGGACTTGACACTATCATCTGCCAGACAGTATTAAGAAGCCATTAAGAAGGCTAACAGAATGTTAGGTTATATAGCACGATGTGTGGAGTACAAGTCCAAGGAGGTTATACTCCAGCTTTATAATGCACTGTTGAGACCTCATCTTGAGTACTGTGCACAGTTTTGGTCTCCAGGCTACAAAAAGGACATAGCAGCGCTAGAAAAAGTCCAGAGAAGAGCGACTAGGCTGATTCCAGAGCTATAGGAGATGAATTATGAGGAAAGATTAAAAGACCTGAGCCTATACAATTTAAGCAAAAGAAGATTAAGAAGAAACATGATTGAAGTTTTTGAAATTATGATGGGAATTAGTACAGTGGATTGAGACTATCACTTTAAAATGAGTTCATCAAGAGAACATGGACACAGTTGGAAACTTGCTAAGGGTAAATTTCACACAAACATTAGGAAGTTTTCTTTGGTGTTTTCCAGCTTTGGAACTCACTACCATCTGAGCTTAGAAATATTGAATCATTCTCACTTTTCAAATCTAAACTTAACAATCATTTCTTTAAGACTGTTTTTTCTCTTTGACTACAATTGCTCTGTCTGATTTTAAATTTTGTATTTTAGTTTTGTTTATAATGTGTGTTTCATCTATTGTTCGGTGTCTTTGAGTGTTTAGAAAGGTGCCTACGAATAAATAAAATGTATTATTATTATTACTTGGAATAAGCTACCAATTAGCATGGCAGACAGTAGGATTTTTGTGACTAGACTTGATGTTACTTTAGAAGAAATAAGAGGATAGGACTAGCAGGCTTTGTTGGGCTGAATGACCTGTTCTTATCTAGACTGTTCTAATGTTCTAGGGTCCCTGATGGTGACCAAGATGACCAAAATTGCTTTTATAAAGGAATGTCTAATTCAATCATTCACCATATGTGACAAAGGCCCTTTTTCATCCAAGCCTCATGCATACTATCATTTCTGAATCTGTTACTGAACTGGACTATGTTCTGTACCGAAAGCATGCATTCCAGAGTTCTAGCCATCACTGGAAGCTCTGATCATCAAACATTTCAGTATCTCTGTCAAGGCAATAAAGTCATCATTATTATAAAGCCAGTGACATTTTATTTGAGACATTCTCCATTCTATTTACTTCAGTTATTTGACATAATTGCATGTTATTAGAAAAACCAGAAACACCACAGATCATTTGAAGTGTAGTGTTTTTAAGGGATTGGTCTTAAAAGATCAAGTTTGATAGATCAACCTTGAAAGTAGTTTCTGTTTTTTTTTTTCATTTTGTTTGGTCAGCCTTCTAAACTTTCTAAAAGGAAGACTGCTTCCAAAGGCTTCTGTTCCAATAAACAGAACACAGACAGGCATCACCATCTGTGTATGGATTTGACGTTTAGAAATATAAATGAAAAAAATGTTGATAATCGGCAGCTGTCCAGATAGGAAAAAAAACTGAGACTAGGAAAGGAGCACAGAAAATTAAAAGAAAATATGAAACAGCAGAGCAACCCCGATACTGGTGTAGGATACAGCAAATCAAACTTAGAAGTAACAGCATGATAGTAAATATTTTGTCTATCACACTTAAAGGACAGGTTCAGTATTTCAAAAGTCACCAGACAGCAGACCCAGCAATGCAGATGAGCTGAAGGCCGCTATCAAAGCATCCTGGGCTTCCATAACTCCTCAGCACTGCCACAGGCTGACTGCTTCCATGCCACACTGCATTGATGCAGTAATTCATGCAAAAGGAGCCCCGACCAATTATTGCGTGCGTACATGGACATACTTTTCAGTGGGCCAACATTTCTGAATTAAAAATCTTTTTTTTTAGTTGGTCTTATGTAATATTCTAATTTTGTGAGATACTGAACTTTGAGTTTTCATTACCTGTTGGCCATTATCACCAAAATGAAAATAAATAAACACTTGAAATATATCATTCTGTGTGTAATGAATCTATATAATATATGAGTTTAACTTTTTGAACTGAATTACTGAAATAAATTAACTTTTTGATAAAATTCTAATTTATTGAGATGCTTCTGTATACCATGTTTATGACGAAATAACTTCAGCTTGGAAAATGTTGAACATGTCTAATAGGCCTTGATCTACCGAAAGAAATATAGCCTGGGCTATACTTTGGCAACAAGTGCACATAAAATGAAGCGACATTCAGATCTCCGAAAAAGACATTGATAAACTTGATCCCAGAGAATTATATCAAGTGTGTTGTGGTGTGCAATTTTGTATATATGTTGATAAATATTTTGTATGTCTTTATTTGTAACTTAGACATTAGTGTTTTATCATTGATAAGAACAGCGCTGGTTTGATGGTTAAGAACCCTACCCCCCTTTTTAGTACTGAGTCTTTGTAATTTTATGACAGGGTTGGCCAGTAATTCTCTGCAGGACTCTGTCAATCAACCCCCGCATGGAGGGCAACTATCTAGCTGGCAAGCATCACCTTAACAAATGGTATTGGGGGCAGGTGTGAAACCATTCTGTCGCACCAGAATTCTATTGGTCTAAAGTTGCCTGAAGTACATGCCCTATTGGCTGTAGGGTTTGGACAGAGAGTCTATAAATTTGCTTGCTTTACCTCTCTCTCTCTTATACAATCTGATGAAAGAGCATCTCAAACACCATGAACTGAAAAGGACAACACAATGAAGAGCACAGCTCAGCAGCTACAGTATATTGAGACAGGCATGCGGCCTGTTCTGAAGAAAGCTGACCAAAAATGATGTCTTAACTAGAGACATTTTAAGTAATAAACAAGTCTGTGTGCTGCCTGAAACTACATATCAACATTTATCAGGTTTTATGGGTGCCAATATTCACTTGTACTTTGCTTATTGTTATTATTTATGAATATTATCAATAATACATTATTTAGGTTGAACCTTAACTCCTGCTTGTATTTTACTACACCTAATTGCCTGAGGTTATAAATGTAGAAGGGATGGTGGGGAGAATCTATACAGTATACTACAATACCTTATAAACTGTGGTAAGCCTGTGAGATTGGAGGCATTCTGACAAAGCCTACACATTAATAATATAGAAGAGGAAAGTGGAGTAATTTATTACTCTACAAAGACAAAACAAAGTGAACAATAAATCGCATACTGTTCACTTATTTAAAGTCAGTTTAGACTTTACCTAATAATTACTGGAACATCTCTGGCAGTGGTCAAAAAGTCCAGGCAGCGACTGCATTTCCTGAGACATCTCCAGAAAATGGAAAGGAAGGGAAAGCTGCTGTTGACCTTCTACTGCTCAACAATAGAGAGTATTTTAGTATACTGTATTTCAACATGGTATGCTAGCTGTAGAGCAGCAGACAGAAAAGCTCTGCAGAGGTGAATATTTACGGTAGAGAAAATTGGCTGCTTTTTGCCCTCCCTGGAAGATCCCTCCAGTGCCCAATGCCTCCACTGAGCCAGAAAAATCATTGAAGACCCTTCCCACTCTGGCCACTCACTGTTCACCCTATTGCCCTCCAGCAGGTGATACAAGAGCATTAAAAGTAAAACAAACAGATTTTCAGATAGTTTTTATCTTTGGGCCATCAGAATTTTACATTTTAAAAATTCATAGAACTGTTATCATTTTTATTTCCAATATGTATGTTGATTATTTTAGTGGATAATAATTTCCACCCCTTATTTAGTTATGCATGGTATTTTATCTGTCATTGTTTGTTGTATTTGCACCATTTACAGATGTAGCTTTTTACAATTTTATTATGCAGGTACAATGACAATAAAGGCTTTCTAATTCTAATTCTAATTATCTACAGAGTAATATGATGGAATTGGAAACCTACATCACTTCTAAGAAGTATCTAGATGAGATACTGGAATATTTTAGCTAACCAAATGAATCTGATGGACTGAAATGTTTCCTCATTTTCCTAAACTTCCTATGTTCTTATGCCACATTTCATGAACATTTTCTCTGTGATATAATAAAAGATTAAGTTAGATAACTGACTGAATAAAGCTATTACTAGACATTTAATGAAGTCTTTTATTTGTGAATAGTAAATATTTCCACATAAACACTCTGAACAACAAAAACAAGGGGAACTATCTCTTAGAATTAATGTTATAAAGTAATTCTATGTCAGTTGGAGGCACCCTGCATACATTTTGTGTCATGATGACCTAGAATTTGCTGCAACATCAGAATAGGAGTCACATTGTTACATTTCCATTGATCGTAAAATGTGAAACGTAGAGCAGAAAAAGTATCGGAATAACATAAACACCCAATAAAATGTATTAGTCACATATAAGATTACATGTCCAGTTATTAACAGTCTATAAACATTTAATCAAACATGCTATTAACAATAAGAAAATATCATTACAATAATCTTGAAATATTTTTACTTTTTCATGGTTTTATATCCTCTTAAAAAGGCTTATAGTAGGTTTCTAAAATGGGGACTGTGAATTAGGCGCTATATGGATGCCTACAAGTGTTACCAATATATCTTCCTATATTATAATCCTTAAGGAAACAACTTATGTTAATGCAGATAATGTTTATCTCAGAGGTTAAAATGCTAATTACTATAGTTAAAAAATTCAAACCTTCTTTACACAGGGTTAAATCAATTAAATGTATATTTTTCTCTCATTCTAAATTTGCCCTGTTTTTCCTTAATTTTCTTTTGAACAGCCTTTCCTTACAATGACATTGATACTTTAGAGCTCCAAGCTTATTGATCCTCATCTGCTCCTAGCTGTTGAGGGGATTAATTAAAAACAGACAGGTTGCCTAAAGGATGAAAGGCTTAATCTGAGATTCTGATATAGATAGCACTTTTTTTACTCCTCACACAACAAAATACGCAGTGCTGGTAGTTTTTAATGACTATGGCTCTTAGGTTGAATGACTTCTATTTTCCTTACATTGTTTTTTGAACAAAGTTTATACTTTCTGTTCTTAGCAGGCTTATCTACCTCCCCATGCAGACATCAGTAAAAATTTACATAAAACATTTGATAAAGCATGCTTTAATTGTATTTTCAGTGTACTCATTTAGGGGAGTAGGCAATGTGATTCTTTTTGCCAGTGTGTTCTTATGGGGTTAATGCCTACATATGTAAAAGGGGTCTTTTTGTTACTAAGTTATTTTCATGTGACATGTTTTACTTTCTTTGACATGCACAGATAGTTTGCACCTTTTGCCCAGTACTGCCATCACAGACTCTGGCATTTGCATGAAATTGAAATGGACTAAGCAGGTATACAAAACAGATGGATGATTGCATGTTTTACTTTCCCTGTTTCCCCTGTAATGTGAATCTTTAGGCTTCAGTGGTTACCAAAATGGTGCCTTATGAAATAAAGATTGATTGCCATATTAGAGTACTTGCAGGATCATTTAATAGAATTCCAATTCAACTTAGGGAATCCCATAATGCTACCATGCACCTAATAATAACTTTTTCCCCATGAGTATCCGTGAAGCAGAAAATCTAAATCATGGCAATGTCATGCTATGTGAGATAAGCATAAATTTTACTGGATTACCACAGGAACAAACTGCACGCATTGCATTAGACTTGCATTCTGTGATTTGTCAATCAGTAACCCATCTATTTTTAGAAAATGCTTTTTCTTATCTCGGTATTGAGCCAGTAAAGCCTATTTTAGCCACAAGGGAAACTAATGTAGCAGGGCTACACCCATACAGCATCAAAATTAGGAATATGGCAACTTACCATTATAGACCAATCAATCGTTGTAAAAGTCACCTTATATAGTGCATATCCTGTACTGTGGGGGAAATAAATATTCAGAATTTCAAGATTTTTCTCATTAAACACATTACAAAGCAGGTTTGTGCATACTATTTTGGACAATCTCTGGTATTAACTCAATAAAACAACATAGACAAAGAAAACATAACATCCCATTCCATAAAAAAGTTATATGCGATAAAGTGGAATGACGCAGGAAAAAAGTATTGAACATGATAAAAAGAAGTACTAAACCAGCTGATTCCACTAATTGGTGGCATGGATCATGGACTATCTTACAGACAAACCTCAGTATGTGCGTCTCGGGAACTGCAGGTCTGACATTGTGGTCAGCAACACAGGAGCGCTGCAGGGGACTGTACTTTCTCCGGTCTTGTTCAGCCTATATACATCAGACTTCTAATACGACTCGGAGTCATGCCACGTGCAAAAGTTCGCTGACGACACTGCTATCGTGGGCTGCATCAGGAGTGGGCAGGAGGAGGAGTACAGGAAGCTAATCAAAGACTTTGTTAAATGGTGTGACTCAAACCACTTACACCTGAATACCAGCAAGACCAAGGAACTGATGGTGGATTTTAGGAGGCCCAGGCAACCTCATGAACCCCGTGATCATCAGAGGTGACTGTGTGCAGAGGGTACAGACCTATAAATAAATGGGAGTGCAGCTGGATGACAAATTGGACTGGACTGCCAATACTGATGCTCTGTGTAAGAAAGGTCAGAGCCGACTATACTTTCTTAGAAGGTTGGCGTCCTTCAACATCTGCAATAAGATGCTGCAGATGTTCTACCAGACGGTTGTGGCGATTGCCCTCTTCTACACGGTGGTGTGCTGGTTAGGCAGCATAAAGATGAAGGACGTCTCACGCCAGGATAAACTAGTTAGGAAGGCAGGCTCTATTGTAGGAATAAAGCTGGACAGTTTAACATCTGTAGCAGAGCGACGGGCACTAAGCAAACTCCTGTCAATCATGAAGAATCCACTGCATCCACTGAACAGTGTCATCTCCAGGCAGAGGAGTAGCTTCCGTGACAGACTTTTGTCACTGTCTTGCTCCACTGACAGACTGAGGAGATCGTTCCTCCCCCACACTATGTGACTCTTTAATTCCACCCCGGGGAGTAAATGCTAACATTATTCAAAGTTATTGTCTGTTTTTACATGCATTTTTATCACTCTTTAATTTAATATTGTTTTTGTATCAGTATACTGCTGCTGGATTATGTGAATTTCCCCTTGGGATTAATAAAGTATCTATCTATCTAATTAGTTCTCCTATCTGTGCTAATAAGAATCCGCTGGGTTAGTGCATTATGTCATTTGTTACCAAGCTGTCCTGCAAGAAACATCTCATGATGGGTAGAAGCAAAAGATCTCCTAAGACCTTTGCAACAAGATTGTTGAGCAGCATAGCAATATCACTGGTGACCGACAGATTTCTCAAGTTTTAAAAGTTCCAATAAGCATTGGGACCATTATCTGCAAGTGGAAGGAACATCAGTCCACCATCAACTGACAACACACAGAAGTCATGAGGTTAGTCAGAAAAGTAGCCCATTACCCAAGGACCACTCAAAAAAGAGCTCCAGAAAGACCTGGAAGCAACAGGTACAGTCATCATAAAGAAAAGAAGAGAGGCAGCGCTCTCCATCTCCATTGTCTCTATGCGCAATTAACCTGGAAGACTCCATTGCTAAAGAAAAGGCATGTTGAAACTCATTTGATAGTTGCTACACTAGATCTGGGAAGCCTTTAGATTACAGTGAAAATGCAGTGTGGTCAAAAAATCTAACTTTTGTGAGGCAAAAATTTAACTTTATGGCAACAGCACAATGCACCATATTTGCAGGAGAAATGGCTCTGCATATGACCCTAACAATACTAGAACTACAGTGAAGTTTGGAAGTGGAAACATCATGGTAAGGGGCTGTTTCTTTTCTCATGGTATTGGGGGATTCCAAATCATTGAAGGTAAGATGAACGGAGCCAAGTACTGGAAAGTCTTGAGAAAAACCTGTTGCCATCCACCAAGATGATGAAGATGACCTTACAGCAGGACAACAATCCCAAACATACTGCAAACGAGACTCTAAATTGGTCTGAGAAGAAGAAAATAAATGCGTTGGAATGACCCAGTCAATCACCAGACTTAATCCAATATAACAATTTTGGATTTAACTGAAAATCCTGATTCACCAGAGTACCCTGAAATTTTCAATATTTAACAAACATCTGTGTAGAAGAATGTGCAAAAAATCCCACCTGAACACTGTGCGAGACTAGTTTGTTCATAGAGGAAGCATCTTGAAGCTGTAATTGCAAACAAAGGCTTCCCCACCAAATATTAAATAAATTTCAGTTAGCGTATTGAGTGACTTTGTTTCTGTGTCATTTCACTTATTTGCACATAATGTTTTTATGGATTCAAATGTCTGGTTTCAAGTGCATAACTGCATTGGAAGTATGTTAAGTCAGAAACATGTTGAATACTTATTTCTCCCACTGTAGGGAATGCTCTGCTTCCACAAATATAGGATTAATTACTCTTCAATCCATTTATTTCTGAACTTTCAATCTATCACACGGCACATACACTCCCTCAAACCGAGGCCAATTTAGAATCGCTAATTAACGTGATATGCCTGTTTTTGGGATATTTAAATGAAACTGAAGTGCTTTGTGAAAAAATGCATGCAAGCTCTACTCAATTACAGAGTGCACAATTCCTACCTGGATCCAAGCTGATTGAAATGAAGATACATATGAATAATAAATACTTTGGAATAATACCAACAATAATATCTCCACAAAGAAAGACTTTCTACCAACTAAATCACAAGGCAGTTAAACCGTCAACCAATGCAATTGTACATTGTCCTGAGAATTGCAGTGAGTTGCAGCAAACTCTGCCACAAGTGTGCCCCAGCAGGACACAACTCTGGATAGGACCCCAGCCCATTGCACCATATCACTATAACTGTCTTATATCTTACTTTTCTGCAAAAACATCTACTACAAAATGTTACTTGTAAAGTTATAGATATGTGCACAGCCTTCTCAAACAATTTAATCAGTCCTGTACTAAATCCCAACAATACCAGAAGGTGCATGACTTAGGGCGATAGTGTGACATCTACAAAGAAAGCAACAAACAGTATAGTTGGTTTGCCCCTCAACAATGTTTGAAGTGTGACTGCTCAGAATAAATTTGTTGAAACATCTTCCTAGTTGTTGAAAAACAACAGGAGACTATAATGTACTTTTGCAATTTTTCTTTTTCCCGATGGAACTTTTAGTGCAATTCTAATAAACAGCCTGCGGTGGGCTGTTGCCCTGCCCAGGGTTTGTTCCTGCCTTGTGGCTTGTGTTGGCTGGGATTGGCTCCAGCAGACCCCTGTGACCCTGTGTTAGGATATTTTGGGTTGGACAATGACTGACTAACTGACTGACTAATAAACAACAAATATTGCATAAATCATAGCTTCAGAAAAACATGTCCCCCATTAAAAATGGAGTTTTTGAATTAGGGTTAGGGTTAGATTTAGGATTCTTGCTAGCAACACCACCATAATGAAGATGCTAAGCTCCATAATATGCTTTTAGTTGGCATCATTTTCGCTTTACAGGCCTAATTAAGCCATATTATGCCAAACATATGTGTAAAGCTGATTCAGCCCTCTTGGATTTAGAAAAAAATAATATTGCAGCTGTATTCACAATGTCTATGAATAAGCATCTATGCACACCTCAATTTAATTAAATTTTTTAAAACTACATGTGTAATGAGTCTTAAAGTGAATTTACGTACATACATATTTATATGATCATTTGTTCAAATTGATTATATTCAAGCTAAGATAGAAAATACATTTATTTTTGAGCCTTCTTGTAAAATAAACCTTACATGTATCTCTACTTTCTTCATTAAAAAAACTATTTGGAAGTCATACTGTCTTCTGCTTTCATGTTCTGTATATAAAATTATTGAATGAAAATTCAAATACAGCAAATATGCATATGCTTATTTGAATTATTTGTGCAAAATTAGTTAGATTAATTGACTAGCAATAACATAGTTGATAGATTAATCATTTACAAAATAAGAAGCAGTTTTACTGTGCATTCATTCCTACAAGGGCAGTTTTGAGATACAAATGAAACTAACATATACGTTTTGGGGCAGCACGGTGGTGCAGTGGTAGCGCTGCTGCCTCACAGCTGGGAGACCCAGGCTCGCCTTCCGGGTCCTACCTGCATGGAGTTTGCATGTTCTCCCCATGTCTGAGTGGTGTTCCACCGGGTGCTCCGGTTTCTTCCCACAGTCCAAAGACATGAAGGTTAGTTGTATTGGTGATCCAAAGTTGTGTGCTTGGTGTAAGGTGTGTGTGTGTGTGTGCACCCTGCTTGGGGTTTGTTTCCTGCCATGCGCCCTGTGTTTGCTGGGATTGGCTCCAGCAGACCCCCGTGACCCTGTAGTTAGGATATAGCGGGTTGGATAATGGATGGATGGATATAAGTTTTGGGAATATAGGAGCATGCAGGTGCATCCAGAGAAATGTGAAAACTTCATGTGAAGGGGACACAGTGAACACAAAGAATGCAAGAAACAAAATTTGAATGATAGATACTTTATACACGACAGCACCACTCTTTCTGGTTTTTAGGGCAACTGAGCTTATTCTTACAAAGTGCTCAAAGGCCTTTACACAAATTTAGTTATATAAAGCAGTATTAGGAGAATGCAAAACTTTTAATTATTTACATAAATAAATACACACACATCTATTCAAATCATCAGTAGTAGAAAATAACACAGGCTTTTTCTTGACTGTTCTCAATTAAAGGGATAACATGCTAACACGATATGACTAAAGGAAAACATGGGACACTATTGACATTGGTAACTTATGTTCTAAAAAATGAACACTGTAAATAATTTGTATAGCATTGTAGTCAGTGACTATGCAGAATATGCAGAATATTATAGTATACAATTATGTGAGGAACTACTTCTAGTTTCTTGTATTTCTTAGCTGAGAAAGGCAGGTTTGGATAGAGCAGTAATGTGATTACTAAGAAACAGATCAGTGTCAAAGATAATATATTAACTGTGAGTGTATTCAGCAAACCTAATATTCCGGTCTATGAGTTTAAATTTTATACCTTGCTATTGTTTGCCAATATTCTTCCTACAAATAGAATTTCTATTTTATGTGAGTATAAGAAAAAAATAGTGTAATTTTGAGGTGTGAAGGGATGTTAGAGCATATTCTGGATACATTTCATGCAAAACAGAAACTATTCCTTATACAGTAAGGTGCTTTTGTATATATATATTAACCTGAATTTCACCAACGTCATTCAACTGCCACACTTTATCCCACTGCTAACCCCAGCAGATTAACTTTCAGGGTCATATCCTGAAAGTTGGTAGCATTGGCCAAAAAGCTGAAATGAACTATAGATGTTGTCAAACACAGTCTGTGAAAACACAAACTGATGTGAACATGCACATTCACTCATTCTGTGCCACTCTAGACTTATCAATTAACCTAACATTTATGTCTTTAGGATGTGGCAGGACAACTAG
Source organism: Polypterus bichir lapradei (assembly GCA_026402145.1). Lineage (NCBI taxonomy): Eukaryota > Metazoa > Chordata > Cladistia > Polypteriformes > Polypteridae > Polypterus > Polypterus bichir. The sequence continues at coordinate 8,458,017 of JANRMT010062854.1, forward strand.
AGAAGCCCCAAAAAGCCATGCAAACATTGGGAAATGTGCAAGCTCCATTCAGATAGTGAGCAGGAGGAATTTGAGCCCATCTTCCTGGATCTTTCAAGCTGGTAAGCACTGCTCTCTCTTTTGTCCTAAATGACAGAGCAGCTGAATTTTGCACTTATTAGTCTCAGTACTGGCTCTACCATTTTTGCTGTTTTAGTTGTTTCCAAACCATATGTGTATCTCAGATTATTGAGGGTAGGCTGCTGTTATACATATATTATATCAAAGAGCAGGGTGAGGGGTCCCCCCTTAGTGTTGAATTGAGTCCAAGTGGCACTGTAATGTTTAAAAAAATGCCACCCACAAAGCTTTTGCCACCTATTTCACCTAAATTGCACATCCTAAAGGCATCCCTGACTGGTCTGCCATTTTTTCCTGCAATTACAATACTTGACAGCATTCCAGTAGCGTTTGAAAAATAAACTACCATCTACATTTATTTGGTATGGGGATCCAACAAAACATACCATTTGGAGCCTGCGATACCTTTCTTTTACTTAAACACTGAACACAGACTTACCTATTTAAGAGTGACCTCTTATATTTATCATTATGATTCATATCACTTGTTACAGTTTTCAGAGAAAATCGACTGTGGCATATCCATATGTAGCAAAAATATTTTATGTAATCTAATTTCCTTTTTTCATCTTTTCTGTGTTTTAGCTTATAAAAGTCAATGTTAGTACGCTTGAGTTTCAAGGTAAAATCTCTACCAAGTCAGTTTTACACACATTGAAAATCTCATCATTGCTGCTTATTATGTGTTGAAATGCAGTGAGTCATGTACATACGTAGCGGGTTTTAAGCTTCATAAACCATTTTGTTTCCATTTATACGCCTCCCACATAACTCCCACATCCTAAACCTTTCAAAGCTATATTCTTTATTTTGTTATCATCTTAAAAGCTGAATGAGATTTCCATACAGGTGCACCCTAGATTGTGACAAAATGTGACACACGGATCAACATATGTTTGGCATCCAAGGTTGATATTATTTTATATGGTTGTAAAAATGTATGGAGAAAAATAAATAAAGCAGAAACAGGTAATGTGAAATTATCCAGTTCTAGTGCCTATAAAAGGATTCAGTCACCTAAAAGTACTACTTATGATCCTGTGTTAGAGTTTTGTTGTTGCAATTTTTTTTCCATTAATCAAAACCTATAAATTCCTTATACTAAAGTAGAAACAGACTTGTGCAGATGCTTCTAATTTCAAGAGAAATGTTTTTACTCAGGGTGTTTTTATATTTTGCTGGATTGATTTTCTTCAACACCCAGATGCAGAGATCCAAAGCATAATGCTGTTGATGCAAGTTGAAGTTTTATGTTAATGTATAATATCACTCATCTTCAGTACCAGGGGCCACATGCATAATGCCGTGCGCAGAATTCACACTGAAACATGGTGTACGGACAAAAGCAGAAATGTGTGTATGCACAAAAAAATCCAGATGCATAAATCTGTGCGTAGGCCAACTTCCACGTTCTTCCGCTACATAAATCCTGGTCTGTGTGAAATGTAATGCCTGTGCCTGCCGCCCCTCCAAGACTCCTCCCAGAATTACGTCTCTTTGAATATGCAAATCAATATAAATAGCCCTTATATTTTGCATTTTGTGAAAAGACAATGGCAAAAGCACAGTGGAAAAATAAGAATTTCAGTGAATACCAAGTAGAGGCAAGGAAAAACATACCATTTGTTGGTTTAAGCAGTGCTATAAACAACAAAATGAAGTTGATTGAGTAATAGACTGGCAGAGAAACTCAAAAGTTCAAGTTCAGAAAGTCACAAAGTGCCCAGAATAAATAAGAAGTGGTCAGATATCAAAGTCGCCGTGAAAAGGCGAGTCGTAGCTCACCATCTGAGTATCATATGGAAGCGTATTAGGGTATTAGGGTACAGAGAAATGAAAAACAAAATAGGTACACAGTTGACAAAAATCTTTAATCTTGAAATTTCCACTTTATTCTCGTAGTTTATTTTGTCATTAAAGTAGATCATAAACTTCATCTTAAAATTGTTTAATTTACTAGTTTCTCAGATCACATTGTAACTAAAGTAGCATGTTAAATCCTTCATATTCTTTGTGTTCTTTTATATGCTCTATGTGTGTGAATCACTACGTGCTTCTTAAACGGGCTTTCTCTTCTGCCAACAGGATACAGAATACATTAACTTTGTGATATTACAGCTCTCTGAACAATTTAAATATTAAGATGTATACTTGATATAATTTTCATAATGATAGGAATTAAAGCATGTATTAAACATAGGGACACGGTGGCACAGTATTAGCGATGAGCTGGCGCCCTGTCCAGAGATTGTTCCTGCCTCCTGCAAGAAGCTTGCTATGCCGTGCGTGACCTTTGATAAAATAATTTATTGCAGCAGTACTGTCTCTCTCAAATGTACTAACCTCTAATTCCTGTCCTTCCTTTTCTTTCTCCAAGTAACCAATCGCCACACGATTAGCTCTGTAATGGATGCAAAGCTATCTGTAAGCTTAGAACGCCAATTCTTCAAAAAATTCTACAAAACTTCAAAATTTTTATGAAACATTGAAATATCTTTGCAGTACATATTTAATTATTCTATCCATCTATCAAGCTGTTCAGGCAGGAATAATCCCTGAACAGCTTATCGCTACCGCTGTCTACCGTGTCCTCAGATGTTTAATTATTAACAATATACATTATTTTAATGAAGTTTAAAACTTTTCTGTATAATGTAATAAACATGCTTTACTGCATTTCATCTTAAAAATTATAACAAACAGTTCTACCAGGAACACTTGATGGACTGATTGAGTGCATTTAGAGCACTTGGGATGAAACTGTTTCTTAAGCGCGAGGTCCCTACAGGAAAGGCTCTGAAGCATTTGCCGTCCTGTATGGAAGAGTTCAAATAGACTGTGCACATGGCTGAGACAGCATGTGTGAGATGCTGAATCCCGATAATCCAAAGGATCGTTCTGGCATGAAAATGTGCATGGCTTTACACCAAGTTTAGTTTTTATATATCGCGATGTGAGCATGGAAACATGCATTACGCAACATTTTTGTGTGTACGCACTGTTTATACATGAGGACCCAGGTGACTGTAACTTTGAAGAAGTCATCTCCAAAATGTACAGGTATTAGTGGTACTGAAGAGCAAGTGCAAAATCATAAATCAGCCATATCTGTGGGTTTATTCCAATGGAAAGCAGTGCTGCTTTATTCATGTCAATTATGAATTATGGCTTCCTTGCATCTGTTGTCAAACAGTGCTGTTTTAAATTATGTTTTTATTTCATATAAATAGGGTATAAATTTTGGCTAATTGCATATTTAGCACTTAAAAATGTAAAACAATAAGCACTTTTTAAAATTAGCCCAAGACAGTACATGCATTGTTTCCCAGCAACACTGATTTTTCAGCAGAAAACACTGCCCTAAACTAATATACGTGGCAATGCCATATTTTAAGAAATACTGCTTAGAAAATGTCAGTAGCCATTAGCTGAACTCAAAGAAACACCTTCCAGTGGTCACTTCAAAACAGAATAAGAGGTTAAAAAGAGAGTAGTCACAATAAAAAGTAAATATATTTAATTCTCATAATGGTCTAATTAAATGCAATAGAGTTAGTGTTAAAATAATACAGCATATATATATACTGTGTATATATATATATATAGTCACACTTAGGTTACAGATTTGCACAGAAACTTTATGCAAACACTTCAAACAAACATGTCTCTTTCAAAAGTTAAAATGTGCTCCTTGTCAAGACTAAGATAACAGTTTCATCTCTCAATTAAAAGAATGTAAAAATATCTTCCTCTTCATGGGGGTGTGCGACAGGAGCGGGACCCCCAACAGGAGCAGAGGATGTCTGGAGGAGAGAGAGAGAGACAAGCAAGCAGCCAAAAAAGACAGGTGCCGTTCAGGCTTTTAAGTATGTGAAGTGCCACGCAAGAAGCATATCACGCAACAGAGCAGCTGCACCAGTCCAGCAAGTAAGGGAGCAATGTGAAGGTAGACTGTCATCGTTTAAGGGGGGTTTTTGAGGAGCGTCCATGTCTTCTAGGGGTGCATTCAACCCACCTGCTCACTATATATATATATATATATTGTGGAAAGCAGCCCGGACACAGACAGGCAAACATCGTTTGAATCACCCAACACACACTTTATTTACAAATGCTATTTACAAAAGTGCACACAACCCCAAAACTTCCCCGAAGTCCAGGCCTCTCACACAACGATGCCTCTCTTCAGGCTGCCTCCTTTCCACTCCTCCTGAGCTCTGTCCTTCTCCGCTCCCGACTCAAGCCATTGAACGTAGGGTGGTGGCCCCTTTTATAATCACCCGGATGTGCTCCAGGTGCCTCCCGATAATCCGCTGGAACTCCCCAGTGTGGCGGAAGTACCAGCTGCGCACCCAGAAGCACTCCGAGTGTCCCTGGTCCTCTTCCCCCCAGCACTTCCAAGAGCGGCGGAATTACTGAGAACCAGGGCTTTCCAGGCATCGGGGCGCCCCCTGGTGGTGACCATTGGGCCCCTATAGGGTTGAGCTTCCAAGTTCAGTTCCCGTGGTCCCCAAAGCCACCAGAGCAGTCGCCCCCTTGTAGTCTAGAGGAGGCATAATCTCTCCTTTGGTCCTCCCAAGCATCCCAGCTGGGATCCACCCCCAGCCGCTTGTCACTATATATATATATATATATATATATATATATCATCAAACAAGTCACATGAAATAAACATAACACACAAAAAAATGGATCATGCACCATTGTAAATCCTGAATATAAACTATACATATGCAAGGGAGTGTGGGCATACATATAAATTATGGTGAGCTTCCTCCACCCACTGCCAACTATACATCTGCAGCTTGAAATACAACAAACAACACAGTAAATCAAAGCTTTCGCTGTCTGTGAGCATAGAGTATTTGATCCATCTCCAAACAGATTGCATTCAATATTAAAAGTAATACAAGCTAGTGTAGCAAAGATATTGCTGGAAGCGAATATGCAGAATTTGGTGATGGTTTAACAAGACTGCAAAGCTCTCTGCACCCACAGATCAATGTCTGAATAGCACATGGGTGTACCTACTGTAATGGACCTATTTCCTTAGAGGGGAAAATAATGAAGTAAGTAAAGCCCAGGCAACATATGGTTACACTGAGTTATCCTCATGTTTGTTTTATTTGAACTTAGATAAGCATTGGTAGCTCAGCTAACAAACATTTTTAGAAGTATATTCTTGTTGATACGTATGTGAGCCTGAAAAATATTGTGAGATGATATAATGATCATTAAATAAAAATCAAAAGGAGAGCAGGGTCAAAACCAGAAAAACGCTAATGCCAGAATGTCTTAAATTCATATGCTTAAGAAGTTCCAGAAGTCTAGGGTAAAGCTAAGATAAATACTGAAATGAAACTTAACAATGACTTTTCAAAACTAACTATGCTAAAGTTTTTTTTAAAAAAAAAAAAACAATTTCATCCACTGTGGGATACCAAGGCGGACAATTGATACTATACTGTACAGGATGGGATACAGACATCATAAACGATGGTGACTGTGGTCACGGGACAAACTGACACAATGAAAACAACAATTAAAGAATATGGCAACACAATAAATAAGAAATGGCATGATAAAAAACAAAATTAGAATATTGTCACACACGTGCACTTAGGAGGAAGCTGAATGGACCAAATGAAGGTTGTTCCATGCCAGGCCAAGGGGTGGCAGGTGCATTAAACCTTCTTCTGTTATGTCTGCAGACCAAATACGGAAAATGCTGCCTGATTCATCCTTAACAACACCAATCCCAGTTCCGGCCCCAAGAGATGTGTCACTTCCGGTTCCAGTCCTCAAGAGCGATGTCACTTCCAGTTCCGAAATTAATGACATCACTTCATGCAAAGTCCTTTAAAGCTGCCATCTTTGGCTTAACAGTTCAGTTCAATCTGGAACTCCAAGTTATGCATATCAGTGCCAATTTTCATACACTTTTGCAGCAAGGGACAATATACAGATGGCTTCCCCAAACCTTTTTGTGTGTGCTGAGGCTGGTTCTTTCACAATATCAAAATGACCTTTAAATTCAAAACAAATTGTAAGAATGAATTCTACATAAGAAAAGACACAGAAAGGAAACATTAGCAAGCTGCCTTCTAAAAAATGAAAAAAACATTTCACAATATTTATCGTATAGAGTTGTATGAGACTCAGAGGTTGCCTATATAAAATAGTGTTTGTTCTTTAATCCTTCACTTTCTATCTCTACATTTTAATGAACTTTCTATCACAAAAAAGTATTCGCTCAGCATTAAAAGGCATGTAATGAAAATTCACATTGTAGTTTTACATCAGAAGATTCAATTTATTGGTCGATAATCCTGTACCATATGTGAAACAAAAGCTAAAACTAAACCTTTGCAGAAAAAGTTAAAGATAGCAGCATCCCAAATAATGCGAAAGGAGTTAAAAGGGAATCTTAACCTCTTTTTCTTCATGGAAGAGTATTTTGGGTAAAATGAAACAGCTTTCTGAAGCAATGTGAGTCCATTTCCTACTCATGTTTAAAATTCTATTATACATTCAAAGTACAGTATATATAAAAAAATACACAGATGATAATGTGGTGGAAAAATAAAAATACAGGAATTTGTGAGGCCGATATTCTGACATTTCAATTTGCAGTCTTCATACATGATGGCTGTTGTTTTGTAAAATTTCAGTTTCTGCTGTTAGTGGACAGCATTGTCAAGACATTCAGTCTCTCTTGTAAAAGTGTTAGCTTCACCCCCTCCCTGAGTTTTAAATTAAAATTTAACATAAATCTTTAAAGGAGCACCCACCATTCATTCAATTACCCATTCACTCATTTTCTGAACCTTACAAAGTCTTTGGGAGTCAAGCAGAAAGAACTCACGATAGCACAACAGCTTATCACAGAACACACTTTACTCACCCACTTACTCAAGCAAGTCCAAATCAGAACTCAGATATTAATTTTTGAAATGAGAGGAAAATATGTCAGAAAATGTGGTGAGAAGTCAAGCAAAATGACACCTTTTATTGGCTAACTAAAAAAGATGACAATATGCAAGTTTTCGGGGCAACTCAGGCCCCTTCTTCAGGCATGGCTAACATGGTACAACACCCTAGTACTTCAGAAAATATGTCAACTCTTCCCAGACAATGGCTAGTCCCATGTTCAATCACACTAATTTTAACACTAACCACTGCAACACCTGCCCGGCCCCCTTTTAGCCTCATCACATGTCATTAAAACTATTGAAACAAACAACCCTAAAATGAGTAAAACAGCTCAATAGTAACAAAAACTATATTGAATCTTTAAGACTGTGTGGTTACTATTGTAACATGTTCTTTCCATTTTGTATATGTCACCTATGACTGAACTGAAGAGCTAGGATTGTGTTCTAATGCAATGCTTGTGCTTCCTAAAGACAAGTAAAACTGATAGTTTGGCTAATGGCAGCCTTGAGTCATATTTACAAAAAAAGTCCAATGCTTTTCTAGTTGCACTGAATAAAAGGGGTAGACGAAAAAGTTGTCTTATTCAATGACAAATGGCATATTGTCCCATATCGAACTGGTCAAGATCAATATTGCAATAGACTCGAATGAAACCTAAAGTAAAGAGTACTTTCTGCCAAATCAATTTTACTGAAGTAAGCAGAGAACCATGCCAAGATGCTTCTTTTCCAGCTAAACATAGCCCCACTGCTCCTCAGCTTAACAAAACATAAGGAAACTAGATGGGGTTTTGTTTGCCTTCTTTTAACACCTTCCAATTTTGTCTTTTCTGGCTGAAAAATAAGGTAAAATTGCCAAGAAAATCATCTCTTCAGCAAAAACAGTTTAAATATATAAAGAAATTATTTCTGCCTTAACTATTCAGAATCCAGATAATATTATGATCAAACATATTTTAATTCTGTAGTATTATTACTTATTGGTAAGACAGTCATGTCATGTCATTTTCTAACCCAGTCAGTCCAGACCAGGGTTTTGGTGTAAGGAAGCTGGAGTCCATCCCAGCTAGCATAGGGAACTAGACAGGAACAAACCCTACTTAGGGCACAAGTCCTTCTCAGGGTGGACACACAAACACACATCCAAATACTAAACACACACTAGGGACAATTTACCATTACTAATATGCCTAACCTGCAAGTCTTTGGACAGTGGGAGGAAACTGGAGAACCCTAAAGAAACCAACACAGACACAGGAAGAACATGCAAACTCTACACGGGGAGGATCCAAGATACGAAACCCCAGTCTCCTTACTGCAAGGCAGCACCATTACCACTGTGCCAACGTGCCACCAGCTATACATTTTTACAGCATGTTAAATTCACTTTATTTTCAATACTGCATATTTCATAGTGAACAATTTATAAATGTCATAGCATTCTGTACATTGGACATATATTGTGTGATATAACTCAGTAAAGTCTAATTAAAAAAAACTTAATTAACATTAGTGGTTAGCATTGCAGAGGACATCACAATATATCACCTCAACATATGGAACAAAAATACAAAAACATGCATTTCTTTAAAAAATATTAAGTGTTGTGATTAAGTGTTCCAATGTATTTCAATTTATATTTACTTTTTTATATGATTTAATTTAAAGGACTACCCCAACCAAAAAATATTTTTTATATATTACAAAGGTTGTTCAAAAAGTTTCCGCACTTTTATATTTCCATTAAAGGCGGGAGGAGTAGTAATTGGTCATATCTGAGAGTATCATGTGACTAGTTCTGTCTGGCAAGCTGACTGCCCTTGCAGTTTAGTATAAGAGTTGTCCCCCTGTGGTGATGATGGCTGCGAAACTTATAAATTGCACCAAAGAGGACCAATGTTCTGACATACGCATTTTGTGGGCAGAAGGTGTGTCGGGAGCACAAATTCATCTCCGCATTTGTGCTCAGTATGGGGATAAAGTTATTTCTTTCTTAGAGAAGTCTATGAGTGGATTGAAATGTTGACGTGTGACGTACGCAGAGCATTCCGGACGGCCAGCTACAGCCATGACAAGGAATGATGAAAGAACCTTGATTTGAAAGCCGCAGTGCATCAGTGGCTACATGTTCAACCAAAAACATTTTTTGCTGATGACATTAAAAAGTTGGTATGACGGTGGGAAAACTGCATCACAAAGGAAGGTGGCTATGTAGAAAAGTGAAGTAATTTTTTTTTGAAATTCTCAATAAATAGAGTTTAAAAAAGTGCAGAAACTTAGTTTGTAGTGATGGCAGAGAAAAAATTTTAATCTCATGTTTACATGAAGAATGGAGATAACAGATCTTCTAATAGAACATACTTCGATGGAAACCTATGCTGGACTACAGCAAACAATATCAAAATGTCCTTGAAAAAATCTCACATTATTTGTGTCACATAATCCAGTCTTATGTCGCCAACAGGCAAAACGAATGCATTTTTGTGTACAGAGGAAATGCATTTTTAGGGCAAGGAATTTTTTAATTGACTAGTGTATGAGGAGAAAAGGTGGGTGTTCAATTTTATGAATTGTGTGAATGCATTTTATTTGCATGTACAGCTGTGATTTTCTGGAATAATTTATTTAACCATATTTGAGCAAAAAAATGCATGCATTTTGCTCATTGTAAAAAGAAACTATTCCTTGAACGCTGTACACCATCTACACTTAATAACCTTTGACACAATAGGTATCAGTAATATCCACATTGAATACTGAGGTACGGTGCATAAAACACACATCAGTACATTATCTAAATTTAGCTCAGGGTAAGTCCCTCATATGTTTTTAGTAAGGCTGTCGACCAATAATTGAAATAATTAAAATTAGATTGTTTCATATATATAAATACTGTCAATATAAAATTCTTGGTGCTATGAACATTAAATGTTTGTTGACATAAAGTCCATGTAGACCATGAACTTGAACTTCAATAAACACAATCAAAATATCTTTAACACCACACATTTTTCAGACCCTGTCCACAGTTCTATGCTAGTTAAGAATGAGAAATAAAATTTATTTGATACTTTGTATCCACTTTTTTTTTCTTCATTTAAGGACATTAGCCTTCTTTTCTTTTGTTCATGGAGTTTCTTCTTAGCTCAAGCTGCAATGAACTTTAGCCTGTCACGATGGGAACAAAACGCTTCTAGAGGAGGTTTGAGTGAACTTTCTTGCTTCTTTCTGCATTTGTGTTGACCACACCAGCTTGTAAATTCTAGATTCAATATAAATTCACATTTAACCACTCATGTCAGCTGGAGTTAGAAGAACAGTCCTATCTTTTATTATACCAGACAACTTGGTTTTAATGAAAGTGCTTATACCAGGTGATGCATAACAAACTAGTCTGCAAATCATGGAGTAGACAATAACATTTTGAAAAACTTCTCTGCAATGACATATAAGATCTTTTCTTCATATAATCTGCAAAGTCAGCAATAACTTCTGGGGTACAGTCAAAATGATTTCTTGGTTTTGGTGCATTTCTCATGGGAGCCAGTAGTATTTATGAATTGTGCATTTCACAGGAACACTTGCAAGTTGAAGGAGTCAATACAAATATACAGTTAATGATGTTCCAATCATTACAGCACCAGCATGCATACAGAAAACAGAACTAACCAAATTAAACAAAACATACACATGGTTATTTCTCAGTAGCTTCTCTGGAATACTTTTATTGCAGGTAAATATAGTACATGGTAGGGTATTGTGGAAGATACCAAAGAAACAAACAAAACTACATAAAACATGGAGTTTGTTTACCTATAATTTGTTCTTACCACTTTACTTACTTTACCATCCTTCTCCACCACCAAAACATTTATTTTCATTTTACTTAGCTCCATTTTCAATGCAGAATATTAAACTTTTTCAGTTTCAAGGGTATAATTAAGTGCAAGTCAATTGTTTAGTGTCAAGTTGTATGGGGGGGGGGGGGCGGGGGGGTTGAGAAGATTATTTCTGCAATATTTTTCATTTGCTAATTTGTTTTTTAAAACTGTTTTGATCGCTGGCAATTTTGCACTGATTTTTGCAGTCCATGATGCAAGTGATGATGTCACTTTAGGATATATCAGGATATGACATCATAACGGCAATTTTTCCAAAAAAAAGCAGGTCAATGATTAGGGCAAGATTGTCAGCTCCTTTGATATTTATCAGCTATGCCAAACTGTGCTTGAATGTTTTTGAAGTACTCATTTATTTGCTATTTCAAATGTGCTGTTTTTTGCATCACAAGTTATTATAAATGAGCGGTATAAATTTTAACACTTATAAAAATATTCCTTTATGACTGAGTCTCATAAAATCTTTATCAAAGCAAACTGATCTGACACGAGTTTCTCTACAAACAGTGATGTTTTCCTTTCAATCTCAGCTACATTTAACCACTCACAAACTTGAAAGCAACATAACAGCATCTGTGGTTTCACAAGAGAGACCACTCCAGACTCAGACAGCAGATTCTGATATAATGAAAAGCTGAAAATCCTAGTTTAACCAAAAAAAATAAAATCCCATGAATTGAAAGTATCACTTTAGCCTTTCTGCAATTTCCTGCTTCTGTTCAGACAATTCTCAACCTCTTACCGTATATTCCTGAGATTTACCATCATTTGAAATGTATGATCTCTACATCTCTAACAAATCAAAGTGTGAAGCCTTGAAGGAAAAATAAATCAAATGCTGGAATTCTGTCCAAATAGTTCTAGGTGCAAATTTAAGAAAAAAAATTATTATAGTTGTTTAGTTATATATCACATTGAAGAATGTGATCTGTATAATTCTGAGCTTTACCTGCTCTTCACCTTTTGCTGTTGGTTGCATGCAAACATTTTGGTTGGAGCGGGTTCTTTCCTTAATATAAGGTATCACTCTTCAATATAGTCCACAAATCAAAATATGATTTTGTAAATTGCACACTTAGTGTTATGATCTGCTTCTAATTCAAAGTGGAAAAGTGTAATCAAAATATTGCAGTACCATTAAATAATTAAAACTGTAAAAACCATTAATTGAATATAGGCAGTCAAAGCATAAATGCCTAAAAGATGGAAATAAAGACAGACAGGGCGGCATGGTGGCGCAGTGGTAGCGCTGCTGCCTTGCAGTAAGGAGACCTGGGATCGTTTCCCAGGTCCTCCCTGCATGGAGTTTGCATGTTCTCCCCGTATCTGCTTGGGTTTCCTCCGAAGACATGCAGGTTAGGTGCATTGGCGAGCCTAAATTGTCCCTAGTGTGTGTGTGCATGTGTGCCCTGAGGTGGGCTGGCGCCCTGCCCAGGATTTGTTCCTGCCTTGTGCCCTGTGCTGGCTGGGATTGGCTCCAGCAGATTCCTGTGTTAGGATATAGCGGGTTGGGTAATGACTGACTGACTGATAAAGACAGACATATTAATTTTCATATTTTGTTATTGATGACTGACACAAAAATAAATAGTAAGTAGGGTCCTTGGCAGGATGTCCTTGTAGCAGTAACAAATAAATATTGGTTAAATATGGAACATTGGTCTCTTTCGTTTTGGTTTACAGAAGAAAAATCTACAGAAAGATTGTTTCAAGGACAGTGAGATTATAAAAGATGATACATGCTTCATGTGATGAAGCTGCTGTAAACAGCTAAGAGCTCAGTTAGTACAGTTTTGTTACACTGTCATATTGTAATGCATATAAGCTTAACCTTGTCTTTAGCAACCCCTAAATAAATAAAAATAAGAGAGATTGATTTAAACTTAACTATGATTTTTATTCTTTTCTTCAGTTCATTCTGGAACAGTAATCACATTTTCTCCAAAGTAAAAACATGCCTTCAAAAATGGACTAATGCTGTTGTATTTTTAAGGGAGCACATTTGGATAGGACATGAAAGAAGTTGGAGTCAAATGACAGAAATGTTAATGCTGTTTCTCTTCTTGTGTCCACATGTGATACATAAAGAGATTTTCTACTGTTATCATCAATAACCTGGGTGAGGACAAGCATATCTATACTAATAAATGGCAAAGCCCTCACTCACTCACTCACTCACTCACTCACTCACTGACTGACTGACTGACTCATCACTAATTCTCCAACTTCCCGTGTAGGTAGAAGGCTGAAATTTGGCAGGCTTATTCCTTACAGCTTCCTTACAAAAGTTGGGCAGGTTTCATTTCGAAATTCTACGCGTAATGGTCATAACTGGAAGGTATTTTTCTCCATTTACTGTAATGGAGTTGAGCTTGACCGTTGTGGGGGCGGAGTTTCGTGTGACATCATTACGCTGCCCACGTAATCACGTGAACTGACCGTCAACGCACTATGTAGAAAACCAGGAAGAGCTCCAAAATACGCTGAACAAAACATGCATTATATAATTGAGAAGGCAGCGAAACAATAAGAAGCGAGCGAGTGACATACTACCATATTCATCAGTACAGCTACTTCGGAAACAAAGCGAGGTATAAACCTAAACTTTAAATTAACTTAATAGACAGGCTGCCGCTGGTGCTTTTCGTGCCCACGGGTAATGCGGGATACAAGTTTAATGAGAGGACGCAGGATATAAACGAGAGTTTTGATCACTTTGTAACTAAGTTAAAATTG
>JANRMT010062854.1:8472106-8500276 GCA_026402145.1 Polypterus bichir lapradei
AGATATATATATATATAGATATAGATATGGGAACAACACTCATATCAATGACAAAACAATTACATTAACAATCATGTTACGTTATTTTTTAAATTTTTCCTTTTCTTTTTCATACCTTCTTTAACACACTACTTCTCCGCTGCGAAGCGCGGGTATTCTGCTAGTTTTAAAATAAAACAGAAATGGGGGTGGAGGGAGGGTATTAAAATCATCTCAAAAAGCTGTTCACATGATTTAATATTAGTAAGGCGCAAGCCCAGCAGAGTTCACTTTGACGTGAGTTTGGCGAAATCATGGAAATGTTCACTTCACCAAACTCCGCAAAATGCATTGAAGTCAATGGGGAATGTGAAACTGAACTAGATATAAGTGAATGCTAATGGTGCAATGGTCTTTTAATTGTCTGAGAACTAGGGAAAAGTCTACTAATTATGCAGGACTGATTATGCTGGCCAAATATGTGATATGAGCTGTGAGGCAGCAGTGCCTCAAACAACAAAAAACACTGACAGAAGGAATGCCTTGCATTTCCTTGCTATGGTTTTTGACTACATCTTTCGCTTCCAGTTACCTATTGAAGTCTCATGTCCTCAGGACCGAATCCTGACCCACCAAGGGGTGATAACATTCTGGATCACTGTTATATCCTGAAAAATTGTACTTATCAACTGCTACCCCACCCTCATCAGAGACAATCTGAGCAGCTCTTGGTACTGTTGCTTTTAACCTAAAGTAAGAAATGAGGTTAAGTTCTATTTTGTAAATTTAATTATATAACAAATAATACATTTTATTTAAAAATTTTCTAAATTGGGACACGTTTTCCTTATCAGATGTTCAAAGGATAGATTCCCAGTGATATCTGAAATTTACTGACAGCTTACAAGAATTCATTTCAGGTGTGTGATATGGAAACATAGTAAACATGCAGGTACAAGCTCAGAAAAGCAATTAAATCTGCCAGTATAGGGATAAGCAGAAGACTGAGTATAGGTGCAGCATGGTGTACCTAACCTGTGGCAAGGGTTAAAAATGATTGTGGATTGCAAAATAAAGCCTAATTCAGTCTTATTCATATTTGCTGTCTTTTTGGATAAACTAAATGCTTTTTTTGTGCTCACTCTTATTATAATAACATTTTTTTTCTTGATTATAAGTGGAAAATTATTAAAATGACTGGGAGAATGATATAGTCAGAAGCCAGGCCTAAATGTGTTGCTGTGAAGTCAGTCCAATCCTATTATTTAGGCCACAAAAGAAACCAAAACTCAGAAAATCACTGTAAGATGTCAGTGCTTTTAAAAGTAAAACAAAGAAATGCACTTACTAAATAACAGAAGATACCCCCAAACTTGGATAACTAGGAAGCGCATGACACTAACCTTTTATCCCATCACAGTAGTGATGTCACACATTGCACTCTCCCTCCAATCAGTGCATAATAATGCTATGGAAAATGGCAAAATCTGCAGCACAGTAAAGATGGTAACCTAAAAGATGAAAAAATTATATATATATATAACTAGCCGTCGCCCACGGCTCTGCCTGTGTAGTAGTGAAACAGGACAAACTATAAAAATCAATAAACAAACAGGTATCGCTAGTTAAGTGGAGACAAGGAAAACTCCAAAATGCAGAGGTTAGACAGAGTCGAACAGAGGCTGGTGCGTGAGTGAGGAGTGCCCTGCCCAGCTCCCTACTCCTGACATCACACTTCCCCCTCCCCTCGGCCTGCAGCCTCTGTCTCAGATTAGTGTGAATATATTGATCCTGCAAGTGAACTATTATTATTAGTGTGATAAGAGAAGTCACAAAATCAACTCGAATGTTCAAGCAAATTATAGAAAAAAGCCTGATTTAAACCCATTAAGTAGTTCTCTCGTTTGCTAGCTAAGCAGAGGTAAGGTACACTCCCCGATGCTTGCGCGTGGGAGAAGATGGCCTCACTCCCCCTCCCCTCAGCTCACCCCCTCCTCTCTCGGATCTGCACAAAAAATCTGAACTGCCAGTGAACTATGATACTTAGCACAATGAGAGAAGTTGCAAAATCAACAGGAATATTCAAGCAAATTACAGAAAAACCCCAATCTAAATCTGTTAAGTAGTTCTCTTATGAAAAGCAGACAAACAGACAAACACGTTGGATTTTATATATATAGAGATAGTTACATGTCAGCTTCTTAATCTTAATCTAAACGTTCTGCATGTCAACTGGATGATAACATACATACAAGACCGCAAGATTGTTACAGTCTTTGTATATAGGATTATATATCTTGTAGCTAGAACATTTTTGATACCATAATTGAAATTCTCACGTTCCAAAGCCCCTATTGAAGTAAAGAATAAATTAAATTGGCAACAAATAATCTTAATAAAAATTCAAAGCAAAACAGAATAATGATACACATGTTTATTTTGAAATTTAATTTTATGTTTATAACAAAAAAATTAAACACACACTGCTATATAAAAAATAACAGACCAATCATAAATACAATTAATGTGTCATATCAAAAAGAGAGTTAAGGTACACTAATCACAATCAACATTTGACCCCATCCTCACCCAATACAGACAGCCATTTGGTAATAAAAAACTATTATATCATACTATATCATGACAAATAGATACACTGTGCTGTCAAGAAAAACACTTTTACTACTTTTCTTTGTCCTCCACACCAAACTCGCTCATCCATTTTCTTTATAGACCTTGCTTTATGCACTGGTGTGCAGACATGTTGGAAGAGGAAGGGGCCATCCCCAAACTGTTCCCACAAAACTGGGAGCATGAAATTGTCCAAAATGGCTTTGTATGCTAAAGCATTAAGAGTTCCTTTCACTGGAATTAATGGGCTAAGCACAACCCCTAAAAAACAACCCCATGCCATAATCCCCCCTCCACCAAACTTTACACTTGGCACAATGCAGTCAGGCAAGTACAGGTCTCTTGGCAACCGCCAAACCCAAACTCATCTATCGGATTGCCAGACAGAGAAGCGTGATTTGTCACTCCAGAGGACTCGTCTCCACTGCTCTGGAGTCCAGTGGCGGTGTGCTTTACACCACTGCATCTGACACTTTGCATTGTACTTGGTGATGTAAGGCTTGGACACAGCTTCTCGGCCATGGAATCTCATTCCATGAAGCTCTCTCCGCACTGTTCTTGAGGTTTTGGAGGTCTGTAGCTATTGACTCTGCAGAATGTTGGCAACTTCTACAAACTGTGTGCCTCAGCATGCACTGTCACCGCTCTGTGATTTTATGTGACCTACGACTTTGTGGCTGAGTTGCTGTTGTTCCCAATTGCTTCCACTTTGTTATAATACCACTAACAGCTGACCGTGGAATATTTAGTAGCAAGAAAATTTCATGAATGGACTTAATGCGCAGGTGGCATCCTATCACGGTACCACGTTCAATTCACTGAGCTCCTGAGAGTGACCCATTCTTTCACAAATGTTTGTAGAAGCAGTCTGCATACCTAGGTGCTTCATTTTATACACCTGTGACCATGGAAGTGATTGGGACACCAGACATCAATGATTTCGAGGGGTGTCCCAACACTTTTGGCAATATAGTGTAGCATTGAACCTACAGCTCATGCTCACAATCACTACAAATGGTAATTATTCAAATTAAGCTCTTTCCTTTTGTCCCGATATCAGGATGATGCATACACCAGGCAGCTTCAGTTAGTGGTAGTTGGGAAACCCAACCTCCCCCAAAAATGTGAATATAACGCTCTCATTAACAAAATTTTCAAAAAATAACACAACACACTATTTAATCCCCCCTCTCTGAACATCAAAGAAATTATAATTAGTCAAAGCCTTGTCGCTACAATAATAATTTTTAAACACGTAATCATCTATAAGTCACCTGCTCCAGAGCTAATTTCAGGCTTTGTTTTAAAACTTGTAGACACCAACTGGTTGTTATTTTCAATAAAATGTTTAATATCTCAGCATAAGAATCTATGGTCCCCACCTGCTTCAAGAAAGCATCAGTTATTATATCTTAAAATTTGACTGTCTCAGTGATTACTGAGTAATTGCACTCTCTCCCATTGTGATGAAACACTGGTCCTAGGACACATTAAAAGAATTTTTCCAGAGAGTCTAGACCACTGCTAGTTTGCATATCATTACAGGTGGTCCACTGATGATGCCATATCCATTACACTTCACTCCTTCCTGGTTATGCCAGAGAACTGTTCATGAATTTCAGGTGAGCATTTAACAATGTTATGCCATCAAGACTGCTTACTGCTCTACAACATAGCACCACCCTTTGCAACTAGAGTTTAGACTAACTAGCTGGCAGAACTTGTGTGGATTGACAGTATCACATCCTCCAAACCAATCATCATACACAAGCACCTCAAAGGGCATTAATGAGCCCTTGCTTTACTCCTTTTATTCACCTTTGATTGTTTGGAAAAACACAACTAAACAACAAAGTTGATCAAGTGATGTAGAGTGTTGGAGAAACTTGAAAGCTCAAGTTCACATAGTCGCACTGTGCCCGAAATAAAAAAGAAGTTGTCAGATATCAAAGTCGCTGTGAAAAGGCGAGTCGTAGCCCACCGTCTGAGTGTCATATGAAAGCTTATTAGGGTACTGAGAAAAAAAATAGGCACACAGTAGGAAAAAAGCACGAAATGTCAACTTTAATCTCGAAATTTCCACTTTAATCACGTAATTTATTTTGTCATTAAAGTAGAACATCATAAACTTCATCTTAAAATCTTTTAATTTACTAGTTTCTCAAATTCCATCGTAACTAAAGTAGCACGTTAAATGCTTTGATTTGTATTTGATCTTCTATGTGCTCTATGTGTGTGAATCATTACGTGCTTCTTAAACCGGCTTTCTTTTCCTCCAACAGGACACAGAATCCATTACATTTGTGATATTACAGCTCTCTGAATAATTAAAATACTGAGATGTATATTTGATATCATTTTCATGATGATAGGAGTTGAAGCATGTTATTAAACATGGGAACACGGTGGCACAGTGATTGTTCATGCCTCACGCAAGATGCTTGCTGCGCCGTGTGCTACCTTTGATGAAATAACTTATTTCAGCAGTACTGTCTCTTTCAAAAGTACTAACCCCCAATTCCTGTCCTTACTTTTATTTCTCCAAATATCCAATCACCACACACTCAGCTCTGTAATAGATGTTAAGCCATCTGTAAACTTAGAACGCCGATTCTTCAAAACTTTTAAGGGACTTTGAAATATCTTCGTAGCACATGTTAAATTATTCTATCCATCCAGTGTCACGCCAGTCCCAGCAAGAATACAGCAGGAACAATCCGTGAACGGAGCGCCAGCTCCTTGCTAGCGCTACGACACCGTGACATCACATGTTTATTTATTAACATAGATTATTTAAATTAAAGTTTTATTTTGGTGCATTTCATCTTAAAAATAATATTGCATTATATGTAAATACGTGCTTTATAAAGTGGCTCAGGTTGTGCAATATTATAACTGTATCGTAAGTTTACAGTGAGGTAATTGTACTTATAAGTACAAACAGCTCAAAAGGAGCACTTGATGGACTGATTGAGTGCGGTAATAGTTCTTGGGATGAAACTGTTTCTGAACTGTGAGGAAAGGCTCTGAAGCGTTTGCCGTATGAGAGCAGTTCAATAGACACCATGTCTGAGGCAGCGTGTGCTTGATACTGTATACGAATAATTCTCTTTCTGATCAGCTGCTGTACAGCTGTAATTCTCCACTCAGATACAGTGATATAAATACTCCAAGTGGTGCAGTGAGAGTAATATGGAAACAGATGATCTGCTGTGGCAAGCCCTAACGGAAGCAGCTGAAAGAAGAGAAAGAAGGTGCAGTGAGAGTAACAACACTAAAGCAGTTATTGTATTTAGAATAGTTTGACCATTCTGTGGACCATTATATTGTTACAGGTTAATTACAATCAGATGCATTAAACTAATAAACTATATACGGTTAATTTCAGGGTATTTATAAAGCCGCGTCAGGGATGTGGATCTAAAAAAGAAAGGAAAACCACACTGAAACAGTAGTACTGCTTTGACGCTGGGTGCCGCCAGTCTGCAAAACCGAGCACATAACTTGTGTACACCAGGGTTTGAGCTACCGTGGAAATGTGCGTGGCTTTACGCCAAGTTTAGGTTTTATACATCACGATTTGAGCATGGAAACGTTCTTACGTAACATTTTTGTGTGTATGCACCTTTTATACATGAAGCCCCAGGTGCTCTAGTTTTTTCCCCACTTACCAAAGATGCATAGATGAGTTTGGCATAGTGAAAAATGGACATATGGGTGTGAATGTACCTACCCATGCTTTGTTTCTACCTTTTTAATCAATGCTGCAAGGATAGGTGCCTCAGAACATTCCCATAGGAATGAAAGCTCAAACAAGTGCTCTCCTTAACATCTTTTTGGTTTTTCCTAGATAAAAATGAGACCAGAAAGAAATAAAATGGAAACGTTTTCTCTTGCCTGCCTCCCAGGTTTTTCTCCTGAGACAAAACACCGTCAAATTCTCACAAGTGCCTCCTCTTGAGTTTCAGCAGATATCTCAGCGAAGTCACTAAAGGGACTCAGATCTTCCAAGCACTGTCCTGATATATACTATAATAGTATAATAATACTATTAGTTGCTCTATTTCATGTTGCTGTTCTGCTATTGCATCATGCTTATTCTGGAAGAAAAGGCAGGTAGTGTATCATAGTGGTTGAGACTGTAGACTTCAAACCATGAAGTTGTGGGTTCAGACCACTGACCATGAGTGTAAGAGCCAATCTTAGAAAGTTAATGTTTGATGTTAAATGTATGTAAGTGTTATAAGTACCTATAGAATGTCAGTTTCTCATAGCTACCTAGAATATGGTATAGCCTTTTATCCCTTGTAATGTGGTATTGCATGAAGAAGTCGGGAGTGGCAGAGACGTACGTAAGAGTTGTACAGGAAATGTACAAGGGACAGTGGTGAGGTCTGTGGTAGGAGTGACGGATGCATTCAAGGTAGAGGTGGGATTATATCAGTGATTGGCTATGAGCTCTTTCTTATTTGCATTGGTGATAGAGAGGTTGACAGGCGAGATTAGACAGGAGTCTCCGTGGACAATAATGTTTGCTGATGACATTGTGATCTATAGCGATAGTAGTGAGCAGGTTGAGGAGACACTGGAGATGTGGAGATATGTTCTAGAAAGGAGAGGAATGAAGGTCAGTAGGAACAAGACAGAATACATGTGTGGAATGGTGAGGATGCAAGGACAAGAGTTGGTGAAGGTGGATGAGTTTAAATACTTGGGATCAACAGTACAGAGTAATGGGGATTGTGGAAGAGAGTTGATAAAGAGAGTGCAGGCAGGGTGGAATGGGTGGAGAAGAGTGTCAGGAGTGATTTGTGACAGACGGATAGCAGCAAGAGTGAAAGGGAAGGTCTACAGGACGTTAGTGAGACCAGCTATGTTATATGGGTTGGAGACAGTGGCACTGACCAGAAAGCAGGAGACAGAGCTGGAGGTGGCAGAGTTAAAGATGCTAAGATTTACATTGGGTGTGGCGAGGATAGATAGGATTAGAAATGAGTACATTAAAGGGTCAGCTCAAGTTGGACAGTTGGGAGACAAAGTCAGAGAGGTGAGATTGTGTTGGTTTAGACATGTACAGGGGAGAGATGCTGAGTATATTGGGAGAAGGATGCTAAGGATAGAGCTGCCAGGGAAGAGGAAAAGAGGAAGGTCTAAGAGAAAGTTTATGGATGTGGTGAGAGAGGACATGTAGGTGAAGGGTGTAACAGAACAAGATGCAGAGGACAGAAAGATATTGAAGAAGATGATCTGCTTTGGCAACCCCCTAATGGGAGTAGCTGAAAGAAGACGAAGAAGTTAACAAGAAATAAAATTTCCTTAGCTATTTCTGTCAAAGAGAGAGTTAATTAAGTCAGTTTGGAAACAGTCTCACTGCTAGCATGGACTGTTATATATGTTTGAAAAAGAGGAGATGGCACAGAGTTTTCAGACTGTGCTTACATGCTTAGCATGCTTAACTGTTTGATCAAACTTGGAGAAATGAAACAAGATATATAAACCTTAAACAGAACTTTTCTTAAAAAAGAACTTTTCTTCTCTTTAATATTGATTTTTTTTTCTCTAGTTTTGTGTGAACTGTTCTGCTTTGAAATTTTACTAAAACTTTTAAAAGGAAGATATTTGGTCTGTGGAATTATTTGAACACATCACACTATTGCCTAAATCGTTCTATGAAGCAAAGTAAAAGCTGCAGAACTTTGGTAATTTTGGATAAATGCAGCTACAAGTCACTTTCTCTACCTGTGCTCTAGCTGGAAAAAGAAATATATCTGATTGTATCAGAAACATTATAAGCCACTTTGGATAAAGGCATCAGTTCCATAATAAAAAAAAATATGAAGTCTTAAAAAATTAATTGCATTGCATGTCTCCTTTTTGTCTAAAATGGAATTTAAGGAGAAACATCTATGGCAAAGTTAATTTTAAAATAAAATATACATGAGAATGTTTTTATGACTCATGAGCTATCAAAGATCCACCTTTGAGCAGTATAATCTAGCATTGTATAATACAAGCAGATTTCTGTAAAAAACAAACTAACGTCAGTATGTCATCCACTTTAAAGCATAACTGTAACTGATCAAAAACCGTATGGATATGCTCTGAAGAAACTGCAAGCTTTTACTATAAACTAATGTGCGTATCATTTCTAGAAATGATAGTCAGATAAACATAGTGGAACCATATGAGTTTCAGAACTTTTTTGTGTCTTCTCCTCTTCAAACATGACTTTTTTCCCATCTTCATCTTAAATACATTTTTCTGATTTTCTTTTCAATGGAATAATTTAAAAAGAATTATTTTTTCATATCTGTTTTTCAATGCATTTTCGGTAACTGTTTAATGCAGAAGGAAACTTAATTCAACTCTGCAGTCCCTAGCCTATTACTTTGTATTGGATTGGTTTCCATTTCAGTTATTATTGAGGTTGGAGTGCTGTATTTCTTATACTTTTTATTCTGAACACTTAAATAATATATTTATGTGCTTCGCACCCCACATTAACAACATACAATATATAAATGAGTCCTTTATAGCCATTCTTTCACTATTCAACAATACGCATGGTTAATTAAGGTCTGTAGCATAATGAACATGTATAGCTTCTTTCTCAGTATATCTCAAGACACTAGCATTCTGGTATAGATGGGAGACCTTTAACTGTACTTATTCTGCAAAAGACAGATATTCTTACCATACCTCTATATACTGTCAAATCCATTTAATCAAGCTGGAGTCACAATGCTAACTCATTTTTTGTCTTCAGTATGTTGTAGCTTATTTAATCCTTGCAATGTTAAATAGTAGGAGTTCAGGTAAACACTAATTTGTCCTGTCTTTAGGATGACTAGGAAATTAACATATATATTTTATAGTTATGGATCATTGTCTTGTCTGCTTTTAACTTTATGAGTAAAAAGGAGAATACTTAAGGCAAAGTGTTAATTTTATGAAAGAGACTGATGTAATTAACTCAAAGGCTAGCTGTACTTTTTTAAATACATGAGAGGTTTGGGAATTTTACATTAGGCAACAGACTTTGTTAAATTAAAAATCAAATCACTCGTCCTTGAAATGATATGGTGCAGAACAATAATTAGTAAACAATGATAACAAATAAACTTAAGATGAAGTTTAATAACTGAGATGTATCAGTAATAAGAAAAAGCAGTTAACAGCCATCAGAGTGAAGGCTTGGCTGTTCTTTTAGAAAATTAATGTGTCCTTGTTTAGCATGGAATCATAAATCAGCTATTCTGAGAAAAAATAAAGCAATTTAAGTTTTCTTAAAGCCAGCTGATTCACATTTAGGTCTTAGCATGGCACAGTGAGCAGTTCCACTAACACAAAATGTCAGTATAAAATTCTGCTTGGTTGCACTCGAGAATACATCCAGTATAAGTTCTCAAAAATTTCTAGATTTCAAATGCATTGTGATTTGGGTATATTTATGACTCCTAAACCTTAGGAGTTTACAGTTAGTGCCATACTGTTGAGACTCACTGGAGAAAGCAAAATGCCTGAAGGATTAAAAAAGAAAAGGTTGGTTTATGAAAGAAAGGAGAATATGATCAATATCCCTTAAAATCAAATCATGAGATATAAGAGATCTCTTTTGTGCCAGCAGAAGAAGATCATGTGAGGTTTCAAAATGCTGTAAATGCAGTACAGGTGGATAGTGCAGGGTCCAAAGAAATGAAGAGTGCTGGATGAAGCAGGATACAGCACACACTCCTCTCAAGTGTAAAAGTTAAAACTCTCCTGCCAAAAGTGTAAATCTTGTAAATTTGAAAGGGCATCTAAGTTGGAGGTTCTACCTCTTCTCCTATACATTGTCTTCAATTAAAAAGCAATACTCTGATTACCAGTTTTTTTTAACAACATTTTAAAAAGTTTTACATGTGAGTATACAACTGGATGAGTTGACATGTGGATAACGCAACACAAGTAATATGAGACGTTTCATGGGTCTTTTGATATTGATTGCTGTTGTCTAGCATTGGTCTCTGTAGATGCCCAATCTTTTAGAAACGTTATCTCCATCTTCCAGGAAAAGAAGAGATTAAAAATGTCTATTGTTTACACTGTTTTTCTGAGTGGCTACTCAACACAACCTGCCAACAGCTGTTCCATCTCCATCTTTTCAGTGTCACCTACCAGGCCACAACTAATAGAAAACTGCATTTCCCTGTTTTGTCTGCACAGCCAGTCTATTAGCATTGTAGGAGTTTATATGACCATTTGTCTTGCTGAACAACCATTTAAGCTTATTTTTCTCCATTTTTAAAACTTATTTCTTTCTTCTTTAAAATTTCTTTGGCGTGTTGACAATGGCCTGTTATCACACTGGTTCTAAGATGGATGCATCCTTATGATACTTTTATGTCTGCAGTGAAACAGACACAGAGAAAAATAAAAAAGATTAAATTGTAAAAAAGAGCCAAACCTAAATGTGATAACTGAAAGTATATACAATCTTTCAACAAAGATAAAAATCATAATTAAAAAAAATTAGTCAGAAACAAAGTGAGAATTCTTAGTCCCAAAATATCAAACACTAAAGTATACAGCAACAAAGAAGACTTTTGTTTTTATCTAAACTCATATACCAGGATATGAGTAGCACTGACCTTTATACCATTGATCCATTGACATCACATTTCACTAGCTTCAGTCATCCCCATGGTAGCAACCACCATAGGAACAGTATACAAGGATTCCAGAAAACAACGGCTTTCTTGAAAAAACAAAATGGCATTGGAAAAGACACACACCAAAATCAGTGCTGCCAAATATTAATCCAATGTGGAATTCAAGTTCAGAAATTAATTCTCCAGTGTTCAATATTCTCAAAGGCATAACAAAGACAGGAAAAAATTAAATATGAAATCCAATCATGACAGGTATTAAGATGACTGACATAATTTGTTTTCATGTTGAGGAGCATGATTGCTTGCATGTGTGAAGAAATGGTCCCTTATAATTGTTCAGTTTATTCTTTCATAATACTGTATTTTGAGTTCTTATTTTTAGGCTAACACTGCATGGTAATTCTCCATGCCGTAGGACAAAGTTGACATCACCCTTCTTTATGTTGAGTGAAAAACCAGGATCCCAAGATGTTTCATTATGTGGTGGGTGCGGCAACGTGCTATTCCAGTGCATGCTCCCCAACCTCAGCTGAAATTACCTGAGGGTTTCTTAAACCCTTTTATGCTGCAGGTTGCCACTGTTGGGTCTTACACTTGTTTTTAATGCTAATGGGTTGTGGATGGTTTGCGAATTGGGTTGCAGTGGACTGTCACGGCTTGATTAAGCAATCAACATTGTTCCAACGATTGTCCTCAATTACCCTTACCCACTCTGACAATTGCCCATGATTCTCCACTGACAATTGTCCAGGCATTCAACAAGGAATGGGTTTCAAATACACTACAAAGGGTCAGGCTGGGATGTAACAAAAACAAGTTTAAGAAACCCTGTCTAAGAGATACATGCATTTAGCTGAAAAAAGGAATGATCACAACATTGAACAAACTTATCAACATCAGGTCCTTGACTATCCTCCTTATCTTGTAGAAGACTCACAATGACAGAGTCAAATGTAAATTTCAGGATATGTCTGTCCTTGTGTGAACTCCTGCAGTCATTTGTGTAACAGATAAAAAAAGATGTGGCAGACCTTGAGGTGTCCCCACGGACAGAAACAGCCTTTAACACTCACTCTTTGTGATGTGTGAAAGACCTGCCAGGTGTAGGAATACTCACAAGCACATGACTGTGGATTGTGCAATTGGAATTTTCTCCAGGGGTCAAGGGGGTTGCCTCAGTGCATCTACGAGCCACAAAGAGAGTAACCTCTGGCTGTTGTTTGTGCATATGCACCACACAGCTGATTAGAGTATTCAGCCTTCTTAGAGACAGTTGGTGAGGTGTTTAAAAGGGTGCCGGCCACTGACTATGTAGTTTTACTGGGTGACTTCAATTCTCACATTGTAAATGACGGAGATACCTGAAGAGGCATGATTGTGAGGCGTGGCCTGCCGGATCTGAACCAGAATGGTGAGTTGTTATGTGATTTCTGTGCTGGTCATGGATTGTCTACAACAAACACCATGGTCAAACACAAGGAGGCTCATAAATGTATTTGTGACAATTTGGGCCGAAGGTTGATGATAGACTTTGTAGTTGTGTCATCTGACCTGAGGCCATATGTTTCAGACACTAGGGTGAAATGAAGGGCAGTGCTGTCAAGTGATCACCACTTGGTAGTGAGTTAGATTCGAAGCGAGGATCATAGGCCAGATAGAACAGGGAAGCCTAAACATACAATTAAGGTTTCCTGGGAACACCTGAATGAGGCTTCCATTCATGATAAATTCAACTCCTACACACTCCCATGTGCAGAGTGCGGTAGGTACATTGAGTCAAAGCAAACCTAAGTGGTCGGGACATTTCATGACTTCAACCCTAGGAACCAATGCTGGACACCAGCAGTGATGGAAGCTGTCAGACAGAAGAAGGTGGCCTTCAGGGAATGCTCTTTTTAGTAACTCCTGACTTAATTGTGAGGTACATGCTAAGAGGGCTAATTCAAAAGTGGTTATGCAAGCAAAAGCTTAAGCATAGTATTTTGGAGAGGCCATGGAGAATGACTATCAGATGGCCTTGAGGGTTGTTCTAACAAACTGTTCGAAGGCATGACCTTGTCCAAACTGTGCTAAGCAGGAATGGGGAGGTGTTGACCTCTTCAGGGGAAACTTTCAAGCGGTGGAAGGACCACTATGAAGAACTCCTCTATGCAGTGTACATGTCCTACTACCAGGAGGCAGCATTGGTCACATCTGGTGGGGGAGATCCCATCGCTGTTGACAAAGTCATTATGGTGGTCCAAGGACTCTGTAATGGTAAAGCTGGCGGGATGGATGAACTGCAACCAAAGATGCTGAAAACACTGGACATTGTTGGTATAGCATAGTTAATGCATCTATACAGTTTTGTATGGAAGAGGGGTAAAACACTCTTCGAATGGCAGACTGGTGCAGTGGTCCCCATATTTAAAAAGTGGACCAGAGGGTGTGCTTCATCTATAGAGGGATCACACTCCTTAACCACACGGGTAAGTCATCTGCAAGGTTGCTGCTAGGAAGAATCCATCCGATGGTTGAGTCAAAGATATAGTACAGGAGGTAAAATGTGGAATCTGTCCACATTGACCTTTAGACAGTAGACCAGCTGTAACCCAGTCTACATATGTTTGTAAACTTGTAGAAAGCATATGGCCGTGCCCTTTGCCATGTGTTGTGGAAGGTGCTGTAGGAATATGGGATAACAGGACAATTCTTGTGTGGTAATCTTTCCCTATATGAACGCAGTAAGAGCTGTGTTAAATACTTGGCATTGAATTTGATTCACTTACTGTGGCTGTATCTTGTCACCACTTCTGTTTGTAGTTTTCATGGATGGGATAGGCTAGGGGTTTATGCAGATGATGTTGTCCTCTTTGCCTCATCAGTAGTATTAGGCAGGGGGTTTTTGTCAATCAAAATGATTAATGACCTTATGCCCCAAGATGACGTCATACCGGAAGTCATGCCCCATATGACGCAATACCTGAAGTGCTGTCCCCTCCACGTGAACCGGCCCAGCCCCCTGGCGGCGGATTGGTGAAGGACACCCTGTCCCCGCCCAGACTCCACCTTGAACCTGCCCCCTGCACCTGATTGGCTAAGGAAACTGTCAAGGGCAGTTTGTTGGATGTCTGCCCCCTCCTTGAACACACTCCCACACCCACCTGCTTGCCCCAGGAAACTGTCAAGGGGATTTTGATGGATGTCTGCCCCCTCCTTGAACCCACCAAGACCCCACACCCACCTGCTTGGTTAAACAAACTGTCAAGGGCCGTTTGATGGATGTCTGCCCCCTCCTTGAACCCCCCACCGCCTGCACCCACTTCCCAGCACCCCTCTCCCGAAAAACAAGACCAGGCATGTTATAGCCTTTACCTCGACAAGCACAGACATGCCCAAGGTTGGCCCTCGACAAGTCCAGGCAGGTTGCTGCCTTGCCCTGGACAAGTCCGGGACACATTCCTATCCGTACCCTGCCGGCCTGAAGGGCCTGCCTCGGACCCCGGTGAGCCAGCACCTGGCGGCCGGTCTCCCCACACATCCTAGTCCTCTCTCCAGAGGACGTGTGCTCCCTTCTGAAAGCCCTTCTGAAAGTGCTGTGTAAAAAAGTGAAGCATTTTCTTAGATTCTATCTATGATTTTAATATTAACACTAAATTAAAATATCTATCTAAACTTTGCTTTATGACTTGCAGCTCCAGGCTTTTTCCATCTCACAGACAGATTCTTTTGTCATCTTGCAGCAGCAATAGGCACATTGAGAGAGAAAGAAATCAGGCACACCAAGACCTGCTCTCATCCCCCTGACAGCCCCTGCGAGCAGGTCTTGGTGTGCCTGATTTCTTTCTCTCTCGATGTGCCTATTGCTGCAGCAAGATGACAAACTGTCAGAGCTTAGACATGGTCTGAGCCAGCTGAGTACGAGCACCTGACGGCCGGCCTCCCCACACTTCCCAGTCCACTCTCCGGAGAGCGTGTGCTCCCTTCTGAAAGCCCTTCTGAAAGTGCTGTATAAAAAGCGAAGCATTTTCTTCGGTTCTATCTATGATTTTAATATTAACACAAAATTAAAATATCTATCCAACCTTTGCTTTATACAATGCTCAAGAGAGACAGATTCCATGTGTGTTTTAGGATTTGCTGTGGTCAGGGATGAATTTTAATTTTTTGCTTAGCTCATTTCTATAACCTAGGAGCCTTTTGACAAAGGAAAACTCTCTAAATATGTGCATTTAAACTGAGATTTATAAGAAAGCAGGTTTCTACCTTATCCCAGTTTTGTATGTGCATGTAAAAGTACTGTTACACTAGGACAAAACTTTGATATTTTCTGTCTACTCAAAAATCTAAAATTATTTCTATTAACACAGGTAATAATTAGAAATCATTTTCTATTTTTAATTAAAAAGTTAAAAACAGAAAAGCCCAATTTTGATTTTTGTTTTGTCATGGGAGGGCCCTAGGGTGACACTTTTCCCCTTTATACTCTTACTTATGTAGACCTTAAAACATATTCTTACCAAAATAGTTCATCACTTCCCAATTCCTGTAACTTCAGATAATTACACAGAGCTCCATAACAGGCAAGAGAAGATTATAGATCAAATACACAGTACCATAAAACAAAATCAAAATAAAGTGTGAACGCCACACAACCTAGTATGGCTAGATGTTTTGTTTTTTCCAGGTGACCCATTTTTTGCGTTGCTTGAGGTATCAGCCATAAGTCAAGATCTTTCTTTTATTCTTTTTTGATCAGCTTTTATACTAATTTTATAAAGGTATTCTACGTATGATGCGGTCATCCTGTCTCCAAAACAACTTTTCCTTTATTACATTTAAATTTCTCATCTCTGAAAATTCATTCATAGCTCATACGTTTCTGCTCTTAGAGCCAGTAGGTTATAGCGAGGTGTGCTGGTTTAACTAGAGGCAAGGGATGTAAAAAGCGCTCTTCTGCACATCCAAAGTTCATCGATCTAAAATCATGTTTTTAAAATCAGCAGCTTTAGCTCATGCTAGTGACCTCATAAATGGGAGCCAATAGCTCAGCACACTTGTATAGCTCACAAAATAGCAGAGCTAATTACTCTTTCTGCTTAAACTAATGATCAAATATTCAGGTAATTCTTAATTAAACACTAAAGCATTAATGAACAAAAATACATGTTCAGTAGCCAAGTAAAATGACCAGTTGCTTTAACATGAAAATGAAGCATCTAAAAGCATCTTTGTAAAGGTCCGATTTTAAAACATCATAAGAAAAATCCTTGCTTCCAAAAGAGTTCTGCCCATTTTTCCAACAGTTTTCTTGACTGATCTTTGGAATCATCAGTGCCTTTCTGATCACATCCACCCCAAACATAACATATAATTTAATTTCTGTACTCATTTTAAATGATAATAGCCAGTATAAAGTCCCTAAAGGAACTGGAGACATCAGATATCTTCTATCATATATCTTTTCTTGCCAGCCCAAGTAATTCAGATTCTGCTTACAACACAAATGTACTATTATTTTTTCTCAAATGACCAAATCTTTGGCATGCTAATCATGAAAAAATCTTTATTTGCATATTTTATTATGCAAATAACCACCTTAACTTTTATCGACATTTATCTATCTCTATATTTATTTTTCTAGTATCAGAATGTAGTTTAAGTTAATTTGTTTTGGGTTCAATAGATGTATTTTTCATATTTTCGATTCTTGTTTTCTTTTTTTCACATCTTCGAGCCCCCTTTTTGTTACTTTGCGCCCCCTAGGGGGGACCACCCACAGTTTGAGAACCACTGTTGTAGGGTTTTATTTGTAAAACACTCTGTGGCATTTCAAGCTAAATTAAATTCCCTTGGTTATTTAGCCGTCCATCGGTGTTCCATTTTTGTTATAAATTGTATTTAGTCTCTCGTTATTTACTAAACATTTTAAATGTTGAATAGAAAACAGTTATCTTGTTCTGGCTTTTATTTAAAACAGTATTTTCATCAACAGGTTATAAACACTTTGGTACTCGGGGCTTTGTATAATACAAAGTTTTAGAAATTCTGTTAATGCTTGGTAATAGCCTTCCATTTTACATCAGTTATGAACTCCTGAAAATAAGAACGGTTATAGTAGGTTATAGGAGCCTATACACTACAGGGCTGATGATAATTAGGTTTATTTTGGACACGTTTGGCCAATCAGGATGGAAAATGTTTTAGTGAATAATAACATCATATCTATTATATGTGTTAGCACAAGGATTAAAATTTTACTAAAACTATGAGATTTTATTCTTTCTTTTAGGAAGTCCAGGGTGCATAGGACAGCTATCACTGAAAACTGCTTTTCCCCTCTGTTTGTGAAAAAGCACCCTTGGTTACATTCCTACCAAAGATATTTCTGTCGACTAAATAAAAATTACTTATATTTAAAATTTAAATAGAACTTGAACAGATATGATAGTTCATAATACCCACGCAGAACTAAGTGCACGTAAGAGCGGAAGTCATCCCTTTTAACAAGCAGTGTATTGCACGGATATGAAATAGCCTGCCCATTTAATTATTTAGGAATGGATAGATAAATTAAGATTTTGTACAAATAATGTTTTTCATTTTTCTTCCTCGATGGATTCTGGCACCCCCAGCAACAGCTGCTCGCACCCCAAAATATATATATATTTTAAAAATAACGTAACATGATTGTCAATGTAATTGTTTTGTGACTGTTATGAGTGTTGCTGTCATCAAGGATTTGATTATCATTATTTCTTTCAATCAGGTTCGTATTTGGAGGATGTGTTGTGTTCAAGTTATATTTTGTGTTTGTCAACCGTTGTAAAGATAACAGGTTTCATTCATCGAAGTATTCACTACCCAAATCGGTAATCGTGAATCTAAGATGTTTAACAGGCATTCCCGGTATTAAGTTGTGGATTTGCCTGCGAATATTTAGCGGCAGCGTGTCTATGAACTTAATTTAAACTTAAGCTTTACACCTTGCTTTCCTATTGATATGTCTACAAAGGCTTGTTCAGATTCAAAGGGTTGTTCCTTTCTTACTGCATCAATAAACAGCTCATCTTCCTCTATATCTGAGACATCACACACTGCATGCACGGGTTTACCTTTCCCAGTTCTGCAAACTTTAACGAAGTGGTTCAATTTACCACATTTTTTACACTGTCTTCCTTTAGCTGGACATTGACTTTTTCCACCGTGTGCTTTGTTTCCGCAGTAGCTACACTTATGAATATGCTTGTATGCGTCACACGCTTCATATTCTTTTGCTGCCTTCTCAATTGTGTAATGCGTTTTTTGTTCAGCGCTCTTTGGAGGTCTTGCTTTTTGTGTGCGTACTGCGTTCACAGTCAGTTCACGTGAGCCGCTCGGAGTACATGCATCGAAGGTTCTCAGCTGTGGTTGTGCTATCTCGTGCGATCTTGCGATGTCCACGGCTTTATTTAATGTTAGCTCAGACCCGGCACTTAAACGTTTCTCTCGCACTTTTGCTGAGTTTGTGCCAAACACTATTCTATCCCTGACCATCTCATCTTCGTTTGCCCGAGCACAGTCCTTCACCAGCAATTTTAACTCCGTTACAAAGTGATCAAAAGTCTCGTTAATACCCTGCGTCCTCTCAGTAAACTTGTATCTCACGAATATTGTATTCGTCTTAGGCATGACAAACACCAGAAGCAGCGTGTGTATGAACTTAATTTAAACTTAAGCTTTACACCTTGCTTTACTATTCGTTTGCATAAGCACAGTCCTTCACCAGCAATTTTAACTCTGTTACAACAATTTTAACTCCATTACAAAGTGACCAAAAGTCTCGTTTATACCCCGCGTCTTCTCATTAAACTTTTATCTCGCGAATATCGTGTTCGTCGTAGGCATGACAAACGCCAGCGGCAGCATGTCTATAAACTTAATTTAAACTAAAGGTTTACACCGTGCTTTGTTTCCGCAGTAGCTACACTTATGAATACGCTTGTATGCGTCACTCGCTTCATATAAGCTAAATAATTTTAGTTTTTTGAGTAGACAGAAAATATCAAAATTTTGTCCTAGTGTAACAGTGAGTGCTTTTACATGCACATACAAAACTGGGATAAGGTAGAAACCTGCTTTCTTATAAATCTCAGTTTAAATGCACAAGTGTATTTAGAGAGTTTTCCTTTGTCAAAAGGCTCCTAGGTTATAGAAATGAGCTAAGCAAAAAGTTAAAATTCATCACTGACCACAGCAAATCCTAAAACACACATGGAATCTGTCTCTCTTGAGCATTGTATAAAGCAAAGGTTAGAAAGATATTTTAATTTCGTGTTAATATTAAAATAATAGATAGAACCGAAGAAAATGATTCACTTTTTTATACAGCACTTTCAGAAGGGCTTTCAGAAGGGAGCACACGTCCTCCGGAGAGAGGACTGGGAAGTGTGGGGAGGCCGGCCGCCAGGTGCTGGCTCACCGGGGTCCAAGGCAGGCCCTTCAGGCCGGTAGGGTACGGATAGGAACGTGTCCCGGACTTGTCCAGGGCCGACCTTGGGCCTGTCTGTGCTTGTCGAGGGCCGACCTTGGGCATGTCTGTGCTTGTCGAGGTAAAGGCTGTAATATGCCTGGTCTTGTTTTTCGGGAGATGGGTGCTGGGAAGTGGGTGGAGGCGGTGGTGGGTTCAAGGAGGGGGCAGACATCCATCAAACTGCCCTTGACAGTTTGTTTAACCAATCAGGTGCAGGGGGCGGGTTCAAGGAGGAGGTAGACATTAATCAAACTACCCTTGACAGTTTTCTTAACCAATCAGGTGCAAGGGGGAGGGTTCAAGGAGGGGGTAGACATCCATCAAACAGCCCTTGACAGTTTCCTGGGGCAAGCAGATGGGTGTGGGTTCAACGAGGGGGCAGGGTGTCCTTCACCAATCCACCACCAGGGGGCGGGGCCGGGACTTTCCGGTATTGCGTCATACTGGGCCAGACTTCCGGTATGACGTTATAAGGGGGGCGGGACTTCCGGTATGATGTCATAACGGTCCGGGGCTTAAGGTCATTAATCATTTTGATTGACAGTTTGACAGAAACCCCCTGCCTAATACTACTTTCATCTGACTGTGACTTTCAGCCTACACTTGAGAGATTCACTGCTGAGTGTGAAATGACTAGGATGAGGATCAGCATTTCCAAGTCTGAAGTCATGGTTCTTTCTTGGAAAGTAGTGGATTGCTCTCTCCAGGTATAGGGGGAACAACTGTCTTAGTGTAGGAGTTAAAGTATCTTGGGATCTTGTTCACTTGTAACAGAGAAAGGGAACAAGAGATTGACAAGCCAAATGGAACGGCTTCAGTTGTTTTGTGGGTACTTTACTGTGGTAGTGAGGTGGAAGCTGAGTTAAAAGACAAAACTCTCTGTTTTCCAGTTAGTCTACCTCCTTCTTCTCACCTATGGTCATGAGCTGTGGGGTAATGACTAAAAGATGAGAGCGTGAGCACAAGCAGCAGAAATGAGGTTTCTTTGCAGGGTTGATGGTTGACTCTCTGTGACAGGGTGAGAAGCTACGTGATTAAGGATTGCATCAGGGTAGACTTGCTGCTCCTCTGGATCAAGTAGAACCATTTCAAGTTGTTTGGGTATGTTATAAGAATGCTGCCTGGATGGGTCCACCTAGTGTCACTCTCAGCACACAACACTGAGCAAATATCCTGTCGTAGACCCAGGACATGCTGGTAGGGTTATATCTCTCAGCTAGCTTGGGAACAC
This sequence comes from Polypterus bichir lapradei, assembly GCA_026402145.1. Classification (NCBI taxonomy): domain Eukaryota; kingdom Metazoa; phylum Chordata; class Cladistia; order Polypteriformes; family Polypteridae; genus Polypterus; species Polypterus bichir. Next base: position 8,493,090 of record JANRMT010062854.1, read on the forward strand.
CAGGGGATTCCCCAGGAAGAGCTGGAAGTTATAGTGGAGGTCCCTCACTGGGAAAAACAGATGGGAAGTTGTGAAGAAGAGAATAAATATTGAATACTTCCAGAATTTGTTTATACATGCATACCTGCTGTATGAACATTTTCTGAAGTTATCCTGTAAAATACTGAGTAGTCCGTATATTGTGTCTGAATGTAACAATCTTTTTTTAAGGCTGTGGAAATTCCTAGAATGGTTAGCATTTAAAAATAACATAAAACAACTTTGCAGATATGATGAACTTCAAACACATTAAATAAACCATTTCCCAATGTGCTGCCACTTTTAACCTAAAATCATTATTACAAGTACAGTAAAAAATTCATTTTTGCATCAATATTCACCCTGTTAAATTCTCAGCTTAATCAAATTAAAATCAAAATGTTTTTGTTCTGTTTTATTGAGACAGTAATAATCAGATCTAAATTAAATTGGGCTAACATATAAAAATGTCATGTCAATAATGTATTGATTGCATACGTCTCTTGTTCTTTGAGTAATGCACTGACCTGCACAAATAACACTACTGAGTCTAAGATGGAGGCTCAGACCCCTTAGGCAGGAAAGCTAGAAAAAATAAAAATAACAGTTATTCAGGATCAACAGTTGCTTTCCTCATGTGACAGAAAAGTTAAGGCAAAGGTATTCTTCCTTCTCACCTAACATTTGGGAGATCACAAGTGGATATAAATTTAACTATGTTGAATGAAGTTCACTGAAGGAAGGATTCTGGGAAATGCTGTATTAAAACAATATAATAGGTTTCTGAACCACTCAAATATGATTCTTGCGATATGAAAACTGTTTAAATAAAAATGGTTCTTTTCCTTTGTAACAAGTGGCATATAATCTTTTTAAGGTAGTAAGCAATGAGCAGGTCTAAATGTAGAATAGATTTTAAGAACAAAAGGCAAAGGGCTAAGCAAAAGGGAAAAATAATCATATAGTTTCTAAACAAGCAGTAGAATACAAGCTTATTAATGTCACACAAAAAAATTGGGATTAAATCATTTACAAATGTATATATAAATAATGTCTTTGCATCCTATGAACAGTTATACTTCAAATTTAATTTCCCACCAACACAATTTTTCCACTATCTCCAAATTATGAATTTTGTTAAATTAAATCTTTCCAGTTTTTCTCACCTCCCACCTATTTCTTTTCCGGAAGAGATATTGATCAGTCTTGGGGACTCATTACATTTCAGTAATATATAAAAACATCTTAAAATCCCTTACTTTTAAAGAACCTAGGGTAGAGTGGGAAAAGGATCTCTTAATCAACATTTCAGAAACGGAGTGGAAGGCAGCCATGCACAGAATTCACTTAAGCTCTATATGTGGAAAACATTCAGTTATTCAACTTAAAATCTTTTATCAAGCACATCTATCTCATTTGAAATTGTCCAAGATGTTTCCAGGGCAAGGTCCAACCTGCAAACATTGCAATCGAGCCCCAGCCTCACTGGGCCACGTGTTTTGGGTGTGTTCCAAATTAACATCATTTTGAACAAAATTTTTTAAATGCCTTTTAGACAGCCTTGGTGTCACAATCTCTCCTAATCCATTAACAGCTGTGTTTGGTGTATTCCCAGTTGGGCTTAAAGTGGAGAAGGACAAACAAACTGTAACTGCCTTTACTTCACTATTAGCACACAGACTTGTTTTGCTCAACTGGAAGAATTCTAACCCACCTCTGTTAGGTCAGTGGGTAACTGATGTTATACAGTATACTGATTGAAACTGGAAAAAATCAAATTCTCGCTTAGAGGATCTGTTCAAATATTTTTTAAAACCTGGCAGAATCTAATCAATAACATTTTACAATAAGCATTTATATTGGGAAAAAAGACTCCTTTTTCTTTTAACTACTCTTAACAGTCTTGCTCTTGTTGTTGGCCTTCCTCTCTTTCTCATGGTTGGGGGTTGATTTGATTTTAGTTTTGTTAAGTTTGACTTGATTGTATGGAATGTTAAAAGCTTTTAATAAATTAAAATAAATAAATAAATAATTTATTGTGTTATGTCAAATAAGTATTCTTTTATTTTGCAAATATATGAACATAAGTTCCATTTACACATTAGTTTTAATCGGGTTAATGTTTAGTAAGTTTTGTGCGGATATTTTGAAATAGGCACAGTGGTAGCGCAGACTAGCATTCTTGCCTCGCAGTACCAGGCTTTTCTTTAGATTTGCATGTTTTTCCCATGCATTTCTGCATCGATTGGTATAACCGAACGTGCTTAACTGAGTTTGATAACATGCTTTAACACTGAATACTGGAAATGTGTCAGTGAAGCTTCTCAATTAACAAATTACATTTAGTTCTTCATGTGCTGTAAAGTAAATACTATTCCCTTTATCCATCCCCAACTCAAGCCCCTGAAGACGTATCGTGTGAACATTGGCAGATAACAGTTTTAAAATATCTATAGCAAATAACTGGATTACAACTTTTTTCTGTAACTGGATTGCACACAGCACACTCTATTCTAATTTGTTGTGCGATTGTGCTTGGTAAAGGAATGGCATACTGTCTGCCATGGTTAACTTGTGCCTAATACCCAGTACTGCTGTAATAATCAGTGGCTCACTGTTACTAAAGGGGGTAGATTAAATTTACTTCTCAGCACATGCAGGATTGCATGTACAGTATATGCCTATGACATCTGTTCAGTTCTAATCACTTCATTTCATGCTGTGCATGTGCTTAACCTCTCCTCTTCTAGCTGTCATTAGACGACCGCAACACAAGTGTGCACAATGTTATAGTACAATACCATATAACATAACATTTTTTGTGTAGTGCTCTTCACTGGGTGCAGGCGCAGAGCGCTGTGAACAATTTTTAGTTGTACTATTTATTTAATGCAGAATTGGTTCACATATAAATGCAGATTTGTTAAAGCACACAAAGAACAAACTAGAAACTTATTAAACATAAATGGAAACCAACAAAAATTATTCATTAATAAATCAATAAACTATGGCCAATTGACAATGTTGGAGATTAAAACTATTAAATTAGATTAAAAGTCAAAAATAAAGTCACAGTCATATAACCCTTGGCCAACTAGCTGCCTACCCCCTCCTGGGTTTTCTATGCTCAAGTCTGTGCTGGCTGTCCAATCTGATTAGTGAATCTTTCTATTCAATGGTTCCAATGCTCCTTTATCTGAGATGACAATTCCATATGTAGGATAGCAGCCTGGCAGTAGAGCATCATGCCACATGCAGATACCGAGAAGAGAAACAAAAGAGAAAAAGTTTAGTAAACACTTTAAAACTATTCTGATATTTATATTTCTGAACAAATGTCTAACAAACTGAGACACATTATGCACAGCTACTCAGCAGCTCTACTCAGGGTATGCTTGACTAAAGTAATGAGTCTTCAGACTGGATTTAAAAGCAGAGAGTGAAGAGGCATCTCTTATATTAGCAGGAAGATCATTTCACAGCTTCAGAGCCCTGTAATTAAAAGGTCAACCTCGTACTGTTATTCTATTAACGCTAGAATTCCTGAAGCCTACGAAAAAACTTGTAATCCTGGCCCACCTTAAATCCCTTTTGTTTTGTAAATATGTCGATCAGCACAAGCAGCAAGCAGCCTGCTGTCTCATCCCCAGCCTTGACAGAGCTCAGGTCGTGGGCAAAAAATTCTACCAGCTCAAACCAAGGCTCCTTATCTTTGTGTGATGTGCATGAAGTTGTATAGGGTAAATAATACAGTATTCTTTGGACTACATGTATTTCATGCGTGTTTCTGGACAAAGACAGAACCGTAACAACAGTTGTGTGGAGATTCCACCTGCAGCTAAAGTCACTTCAGTACACATGTACTTTTTGAGGATGCCTGTGTCGATCAAACAGAGGAAGCTCTGCAGTCTACTTGTGACTTTACGCAGTAGGAAGATACCATTCGATCTGACTTTTCTATAAAGACCATCACAAAACATAATTATAAACAGGACTTTGCATGATACCTTGGAGAGCTCTGCAAGCTGGGCTTTTTCTTTGAAGAACAGGTGTTGGGCAGACTGATTGGCAGGATGATGCCCGACCTGTTGCTGCATCCAAATAGTGCCATCTTTCCCCTTTACACCTGGTGCAGCTATGTTGTTTTGGACTTCAGGCTTCACACATTATACACTTCATGTCTACATTTTGTCAATTATTACTAAAACATGAAAAATGTTTCTGTTTTAATTATGTGTTTACATAGATTGTTGTAGACACGGAACACACATGAAATGCATGTATTCCAAATACTGAAACGGTATATTATTTAACGTATACAACTTTAGGCAACTCCCATGCAAGTAAACAGACTTGAGCTGAGAGAACTTTCTGCTGTTTCTGCGTTGGGGGTGGGGTGAGATAGCAGGCTGCTTGCTGCTTTTGCTGATCGACACATTTACAACACAAAAGACACTGACAGACAGGTGCAAGGGATTTAAGGTGGGACGGGTTTACGAGTTTTTTCGTAGGCGTTGGTAATTCTAGTATTAATTTGAATTTTCGGGTACAAGGTCAGTAATACAGATTATTTTCTAAAAGTCTAAGAAAGAAAGTCCCTAAACTTTGTGTTCCAATTCTGGCAGTGGTTTCAGGAGAAAGTGTAATTTAATTATCCTTCGGGCAAATGGTATTGGAGTAACCATCCCCTTCTTGATCCAAGAGAAAGCTGGCTGCTGTTCTTTTGTCTGCCATGAAATTCTTACTTTACTCCCTTCTTCGTATATGAGTGCATTATTTTTTCTTCCTGTTAACCTATTAAGGACTTTCAATGACCGTAACTACCACAACTAGACTGTTTTATTGTCTCTTTTAGGCAGCCATTGCTTGTCTTGATTCTGTCTTTAGCCTCTCTGCTTACTTTCATTTACAAGAGTTGTTTACCTGTGATGTCATGGTTTTGTAGGAGTTTTGTTCCTGGCTCTCCCCTTTTGTTCTTTTTAGAGGTTTTCCCAATAAGCCCCTTTTAATTTCTTATTTCCCTTCTTTTTGTTAAAATTGAACCTAGAGGCATGTTAATTGTATAAAAAAGTCTTGCAACTCAATTGTTTGTCTGCCATTTTTCTTAACATTGTGTGTGCCTGGATTTTATAAAGGGTTTTTGCTATTTTTGCATTGGGCTTTTTCTTTGAAGTCTTTTGTTACTTCCTGGTTTAGTGTTTTGATACTTTTACATTAGTCTGATTTTCTCCACCTTTCCTGGTTTTTGGTTTCTGATTCAAGTTTAGCATTTATGGGGTTTTAAAGATTCTTTAATAGGTTAGTTTGTATCTGTGCAGAGCAGAAGGTTCTTCTTTCATTTAGGACTAGTAGAAAAAGAGAATCATTATCAAAAACAGGCAGGGTCAAAACCAAGAGTCTAAAGTAACTCAAATAATTAAAATCGATATCGAAATGACTCGCTTCCAGTTCTTTTCACACTCATGTTCGCTTAATGTTAGTTTCTACCTTTCTCCACATGTTTTGGGAATGTTTTTCTCTATGTTGAGTTTGGCCATCTGTTGCTAAATCTCCTTGCATGATCCTCTCAATGAACATTGCATTCTCACATCATACCTTGCTTCTCCTAGACCCTTCTCCTTTTTCTCTCACAGTTCTGTTTTTTCTCTTTAGGCACTGGTTCTTTTGTAGGAAAACTCTTGACTACCTTCCTAACTTGTGGACATCCTTCTTTTACAACTTAGATCTTGAGTGGACACCTGCCACACATCTGGTAAGGAACAGGATGGTCACTGGTCAGCGAAGTTGCTCCAGGAGGCCACTGCACGGCTGCACCATCTTGAGACAGTGCTGTCACCCCTCTCATTCCTTTTCTCATTTCATGTTTTTCACAGCTTACATAGCCCCTGTGAAATGCTCTGGAAGGCTCATTGGAACCTCCTTCCTGAACATGGTCAAGGATGCCAAAGCAGACAGAAATAACTGCCTTGTTTAGACCATGTCCCAAAGAAACTAAATAAAAGAGGGTTTGTAGTTCAGAGCCACCAGCTTCCTACAAGGAAGGATCATGCTTCAGAGGCTGCTTTCTGTACACCTTGAAAAGCAGAAAAGGGAATTATGTCTTATGTACAAGCACTTTATGAAAGTGGCATTATCTTCTGCTTTAATCAAATATGAGTTCTTCAGACTATCTAAACTATCTTGACCTCCTCTTGTGTCATTACCTTGTATTTTGCTAAGGAATTTATTGATGGAATCTTTATTATCTGGCTTTACAAAGGTCTGTATATCAAGTCGCATTTACTTGACTCTCAGGTTTTAAACTGCAATGTGGAAAGATCTTTAATATGTCATAAAAACAAAATATTTTTAATTTTAATAATCCTAGTTTTATTGTGCCATGATATATACCTGGTTTTGTGATAGCACCCATTGAGCTTTCCTTATTTAAGTGACTCATCTCGAAGGAACTTTATCTCATAGCATTTAATTATTATGTTGTTAATTTTTTAAAACGTTATTTATAATTAAAAGGTTTCAGTGTAATTTTTAGTGCAACACAAATTCACTTTCTTGAGCATGGGAAAGGTGCTATGTAAATAAAATTTATTATTATTATTACCATGAGTAGGAAATTATAAAACATGCTAAACAAATGCATGTACTTAATTCTTAACTAATTTTTATGTGCCAAATTTATGTTGTATATAACTATTTTAAAATATAATTTGTAAATTGAAATCATGTCATTGTAATTTTAAACATTTTTATACTTATTTTACAAAATGGTGGTGTACTAATTTATATGAAGTTAAATCCGGAAAAGAAAAGTCAGCCTTGACACATGGATGTATGAACATTACATGCATACAAACCCCTTGGGGATTTGCTTTAAATACTTAAATCATCTGAAATGTGGCAGATGGAACACAATGTTTTAAGTGTTTTGAAATTGGTCAGAGAATTGAGGTAATTCTTTTATAAAATGGTGGCATGCAAGTTTCTTTGAAGCTTGGTCCAGAAAAAGAAAATCAGCATCCATGCACACACAAACACAAACACTATACGCCTTCAAACCCCTCAGGGATTTGCTTGAAATACTTCAGTCGTCTGATATGTAGCAGATGGAACACAATGTTTTTAGTGTTTTGAAATTGGTCAGAGAATTGAAGTAATTATTTAAAGAGTCC